>JANSVK010000074.1:0-157762 GCA_030068005.1 Cladophialophora exuberans | reverse complement strand
CTCCCCAACTATTGGGCGTCCCGGGGATGCGTGATGTACCGGCCAATATTGACCGTGGCTTTTCACAGAAACTGGGGAGGTCGTCACGCAGGCGGAGGAGTGACTGTTGACCGTCATGGAATGAGGATTTGTAAAGATGACTTGCAGGAAGAAATTGGAGAAATGGGAATAGAAATAGATTGGGATACCTATCTAGATACGCGCAGCGACAACAGGTAAGGCAAGGGCCTTCAACGAGACTTGCTGCCCTCCCAGTGACCATGGTAACGACCCGGTCTCAACCTGGCGCTCATCTTGCAATGACGCTCGTAGCTTCCCTAGTGCGTAGCGTCTGTGTCGCAGTGCATGACGCTCCTAAATTCAAGTGAATGGCCGGAACACCTTCTGCCAAGCAGAACACGCCTGTTGGCATCGAGAAAATCAGGCTTTTGGAGAGCCTTGATCTTCAGTTGAAGTCAAAAAACCGAATCAGTCTCGTATGAGTGAAACACGAGTGACGTAGAATTGTGGCTGTACGCATCTCATTCTGTGGCGCAACCAATTCTACAAACCAAAAAAACAAAAAGTCAAGTTCATCAAGCATTTCATTCGTATAGAAAGGTGCAGCACGCATTACGAGAAGAAGTATCTGTTATCGATCCGCTCGACTCAGGCTTCTCAGCACGCTGCTCAGGTCTTTGGGTGGAGTGGTGTCCGGCTGTTCTGTCTGGCCCACCGCTGCCAATGCTTTCCTTCTCCCTTCCTTCTCCCTTACGGTGAGCTTCTCGGCACATATAGCCAATACGCGCCCTGCCACATTGTCTGCGGTAGTCCGGTATTGACCCAGCCTGTGGATTCCGTCTGCGAACAGGTCTATGGATGGACCTATTGACTCCAACACTTCGTTGACTCGCCGTGAGATCTGATCTGGAGCAGTCGGGTTGCCGGGGGAAGCTATTGAGTCTAGCGCAGCTACTTCTGTTTCGGACAGAAGTGAGTTGTCGATGGGCAAAGGGTCGGATGTCTTGTCACTTGGACGTGAAAACGGTAGGCTGGGAGGTCGCAAGAATGATTCAAGTTCTTCTTTCTCGGCGCGGAGCCTGGACATCTGTTAGTTATACATCAGGACCCGACTAGTTTTGGGGACATACCGTTGTATCTGCTCCTCAAGTTCAGCCATCTTTTCCAGGTTCTGCACATTCCTTGGATTTGGTCGCACTGGAAGTGACTTTTTTGGCGCTACCACCTCTTCGCGCGCGAACCAGTCCGATAATTCGGACTTGTTCGACAATTCCTTAAGCAGTTCTTCCTCAATCACGCGAGCTGGAAGAATTATTAGCACGGTTCTTCGGACCATGATCATGTTGAACCAACCTGCTTGCCGAGCGCTGGAGTCTTCGAATTCGGTGCCTTTGGGTTTCTCGTCCAGGGCCCGTTCTGCGCACCATGTAAGAAGTTGTCTCATTCGTCTCGGCTCTGGAAGCCCTTCGCTTTCAATGTGCTTATAGTAATCTGTCACGTCCACTTCCGTGTGCGGTAGTGCTAAACAAGGGTTAGCTAGTGCTTGCTTGTACCGTTCCATCCTCTTACCATTGGAATTACCGGACTCAATGAGCGAACTCGCTCTTCGGCCACGGCTGCTTAGACTACTCCTCCTTTCGCCCTTGCTTGATCTCCCCTCACGCATTGCTTTATTGCGCTTGATGACCGGTGTATCCGCTACTGGGAGAGCAATTCTTGTCGCTGAATGGTTTTCTGCTAACGTGGGTACTGATTCGGTCTGATCCTGGATTTTTCCAGGTAGATATCGCCCTTCATCTGTCTTTGTCTTGGGAGATTCTCTTGCAGTTCTCTTTGGCAACTCTTTTTGCGGTTTGGGCGCTGGCTTTTCAGGCTGTTGGACGGAACTCTGAACCTCCTTGCGCGCGACCTTTTTGGCAGGGCTTCCATCGTTCTGCTGATTGTCTTTCGATAGCCGTTTGGACCGCCGAGGGGGCAGCTCTCCTTTCGGCTTCGGTGTAGAAAAGGACATTCTCTTCCGCCGCTCCTTCGGCTTGGGCTCCGTATCTTCATCCTTCGGCACGTCTGCCTCGTCGATCGGCTGTAATTGAGTGTCGGGCGCGTCATTTTGAACAGATGTAATATGGTGTACTGGTTCTGCTGGCTTTGCACCTGGCTTCTTCTTAACGCGTTTGAAGGCAAACCCATCGTCCTCTTCGATGTAATCTAACACTGACATGTTAGCAGCTGTAACCAAATCGCATAACTGCGCATATTCAAGAGAACCTACTCATTTTCCTTTTCTTTTCATTCGCTTTCGTGTTTTGCACCGGCGCATTCATCGAAGAGCCAGCAGTTGCCTTCACATTTCCACTGGTGTGGGCCTCATTTGGGGGCAGTGTCGCGTCGTCTTTCTCTTGAACTCGCGCACTTAGCCTTCGACTAGGCCTTTGAATAGATGACATTGGCAAAGGGTGCAAAGGAGGGCGCGCGACGAGCATGGTAAACGCCCAGGACGGGGGTCACTTCCGCGTTTGTGAGGGACGAGTGTCGCATGCGCGGTTTCGGGGCAAGCTTGGTGCTAAGAGTTGCAGGATTCCACCATAACAATACCTCATCTAAAGAACGATTTGGTTAGGGGCCATTGCGACGACGAGGGACGAAGTAATAGGCATTCAAGTGTGACTGGAGTGGTGCAGAAGCACTGCGCGGGATTGCATGGCACCCAAGTTCGATTGTTTACGTCTAAAGTGGAACCGCGGGCAGCCACCAATCACTGTGAAGGCCATGCCTGCGCCCGCCTTGCACTGGCACTGCTGTTTGTTCACTTTCCCTTCACTTTCAGTTCAACTCCTGTTCAACTGCACTTAAAACTATACATGAGCTCTACTGTTTGTCTCAGCAAATTCCTGCCACTTCTCTGCAAACCTCCGCTGGCACTCCCTAAATGCTGCAGAGAAGGATCTAGACTTCTCACCTAGATCGAGCGTCTCCGACAGAACTATCGGACCCAACTCCTGCCCCGAAGTCACCAATAGTTTAGATACTGCTTGTGTCTCCCGAGTCCAGACGTCTAGCGATATACGACCCTGCAAATACTGTCGAAGCATGTCAGCGTTGAGGCAGGCTTGGGTAACGGCTGATGCTGTATGAGGCCTCTGCCCGCCAGAGGCATCTCCGACGAGAAGAACTTTCCCATCCCAGAACACCTTTTGTGGAGAGTATGCATCGGTGATGACCTGGACAAATGGTGCCTTTGTCTTTGCCACGGCTTCTGCGAACTGAGGTGAGAGTTCCCTTTGGGCCTGTGCTCTGATTTCAGCTGCAATATGTTCTTGCATGCCTCCGGGCAGTAAGCTAAAATTGTGTCTCTTGCCTGCCACATCTGTCATCAATTCGACCAGCTCGTCAGGCGTCTTCTTCTGATACCAACCCCAATTGAGAAGTATGTCCTTTTGCGGCTCGTCTAAATGGTACCCAGGGACCGTGTATGAGAGCATTTGCGAATTGTGGTTATAACAGAATGTCGCCGCCGAGCTCATCACATTCTTCGCCCCATCAGAAAGCTCCTCCACAGGCACGAGTCCGCGCAAGAGAACGTACCCTGCATACATCCGTTTCACTTCTGGCAGTAGAATTTCCCGCACCTTGGACGACGCCCCGTCTGCTCCGACGACAAGATCAGCCAGTAAGGTCTCCTCGGTATTGTCTTCATGGATCATGCGTACTTCAACTTTCTCATCATGTCGGATTAGAGTCTGCACATTACAGCCGCTTCGGTATTTGCAAGTCGTTGGATGACCGGCGTTCTCGCCCACAAAGCCTCGCATGAGAGCGCGAAAGAGCTGAATCCATGTTGTCGAATGATTCCCTGTGAATGGGATACTGCTGAACAAATCTCCTTCCATATTGACAACATTGAAGAAATCCATTGGGGTGGTGTAGTCCCCAACGACTGCGTTTGCATATTTGCGAAGGAAGCTTGCCACTTCATCGCCGACTCGAATGCCTGCACCTTGATCTTTCAATTGGCCTTGCTGATATCGTTCCAACATAGTGATTGATCTAATATGAGGAACAGTCTTTAACGCGACCCCGGTGCAAAGTGCCGCAATAGATCCACCGACCTGAGTGTGAAGGGTTAGTGGACATTTGATGTTCAAACTCGGTTTCCTTCTCACTAAGAAGACGTGCGGTTACTCACAATCACCACATCCATCCCGACCTGTTTGGCTGCTGGCATTGTGTGCAAAAGAGAAACTTCGAAGCAAATACTCGGTTCGTTACCAGACAACGAGGCAGGCTTCCTTTTATGCAAGCTTCAAATAATCTTAGCTCACATGTCATTGGGGTGTCTTTGGGACCACAGTAAACTTACTCAGAGTAAGCTGCGATACAGTAGCCGCAGACCCGAATGAACTTCGTTCCTCCGGGCAGACTCCTGCTTGGACGACAATGCGGATCGATCACTGATCAACCCAATTCTGGAGGCTGTGTTCGAGTCAGTGAGCTAGAAAATAATCTTCGAAGGAGAGAAAGTTGCGTCCCTGACGACTCGGAACTTGCACGCCTAAAACCTCCCTTATATACCTGCTTATACTTCAGTACCAATGACTTCGTATATAAATTCCCGATTAAGTCACTTAGGGCCAGCCACGTATGGCACAGTGAATCACACCGTCAGCCTCGTACTGCACGCCTCGCTCGGCTATTGGCCAACGAGACTAACATACGGCCATGTCACGAACCTAGTATACAGCAAGCACGTTTCCTGTCAATTAAAGACTTGTGTACGAGCAATTTCCACATGGAGAGTTGGAAATATCCCCCGAGTAGATGTCTCGGGCATCCGGTTGGATATAAGAAACGCAACCTAGAAGCCACATTCGTCTCAAGATACGACTTTTCTCCTTGTTCTGTCTGTCTACTTGTACACGTCTATCGAGTATCCGCCTGCCCGGCCTCCCTTCTCCACGCACCAATATACGAGCTCTCGATAGATATACCAAGCAACCAAAGGACGTTCCCGTAGCTCGAAAACCCGACATGGAACACACGCGAAATTTTTTCAGCTTTCTAAATAAGAGCATGTGAAGATCGAGATGACTCTCGTGCCGAGAAGAAAAAAAAAGTTTGATTACCTATGATATGTTATATTGTATGCTATGCTTTTGCACCTCTCCCTATTGAGACTCCATCCCCCCTTTCCAGTGTAATCCATGAAAACACGCTGAGGGTGGGTGGGTAAGCGACGGGCACAGACACCGATGTACTTTGCTTGCACCCAAGGCTAGGCCAAGCCAGCCCAGCTGCGAGACGGAGATGGAGAAGGTGTGAAAGAAGAGAAGTTCCAAAGGCGATCAAATCACTGCTGCTCGTGCACATTCGTCCACTCCTTCAACAAGCGGTCGATTTCGTCCGGTCGCGGGCCCTGCTGCGGCGGGCCAGGGACTTCCGCGCGTGCTTTACCCTTACCCTTGTCCTTACTACTGACTTGCTGCAGCTGCTCTTCAGCTTCGTGTTCGGCGTTCTTCTCCTCCGCAGCGGCAGTTTCCCCCTTCTCCTGCGCAGATAGGAGACCCTGACTCGCGTCTGCGTTTGGATCGGGACTTGGACTTGGGCTTACACTCGCAACGCTCGCGGTGTCTTTGCCCTCGTCTTCCGGCGGGACGAGGAAGGGGATTTTCTGCTCCGCGGCCGCTTTGTCTGGCGTTGGGGCGACGATGTCGACTTTCGCTGTCTGCACCTGAGGTGCAACGGGATCTGCCTCGACGAGCTTTTCGGACATTTGGGGGACGTCGTCCTTTGTAGACGAGGCAGGCGTGAAGCGCGTCGTTGTGGAAGTTGGCGAATGCAGGAACTCGTCGAACGTGGGCGAACGCACGGGCTTCTTGCCAATGCCGACGTCAATGGAGGATGGGCGTTGTGAGACGCGTCCCCCGTTGGATTTATACTCGAGAACTGTGTCTGGGTTTTCAGATTCGTCGTCCATACCGAAGAAGAGGCCGGATGTCTTAACGGATCTGTGTTGCAAGAAAGTCAGTCACTGATTTTAAGCTATACCGTAGTAGCAGCTGCTGCTGTAATAATAGTACTTAGGGAAACAAGGGGGAGAAACTCACTTCTGGATCTGGTTCATCGCCGCCTGGGGCGTGGGCAACGAGTCCCACACCGATGTCACGGATGAATACCAGGTCTTCGTCCTCGTTCCCTTTTTGAACTGAACAGCTCCAGAAGCCAGCGGGTCCGCGTCGTACTCTCCTCGCCGCGACATCTCCTCGAGACTGTCACTGATCAATCTCCTCTTCTCGTCGATCTCGGCCTGTAAAGCCTCAGACCTGCGGCTGGGGCCAGGCGCTGTGTGGCGATAGTCATCGTAGCCTGCACTACCCTGTTGGAATCGAACACGAGATCGCGATCGCGATCTCGACCGTGACCGGTACTGTTCCTCTTCGTCCTCGTCGATGGCGAGGCCTTCCAAGGCACCTGCGGCGAGAGAACCATACATCTCGCGTTCCGAGGGGATCCAGGATTCGTTGTAAGTCGGCAGCCTCTCTCGAGTTTGGTCTGTTCGCGCGATAGAAAGCACAACCCACGGAGTCGGTCCGCGTGACCGACGGAATTCCTTCTCCAAGTCGATTTGTACTGTCATGCGAGGGATGGAGGCGTTTCGAGGCCCGGCACGTTCGTATTGCAGCAGGGAGCGCTCAATGCGCTTCACTGAGTCGCGAATCGTCCATTCTAGCTCGGATTCGGGGTTGGAGGATTCTGAAATTAGAGAGCGAGCGGAGGCAGCGGCACCGGCCTGGGTTTCCAGGTCGAGGGGCTGTCTGGATTTGTCTTCGTCGCCCCCGGCCAGCTCACTTGAGGGGCCGATGTTTTGGAGAAGAGTCTCATAGTTTCTCGTAGCTCTTTGGTTAGCGAGGACGAGATTCTCCAATAGCGTTCTTTGGTACATGTCGTAATGTGAATTTGAATCTTCCTTTTTCCTACAGTCGCTCCAAAGTGTCAGTGATATCCATGCCGGCAAATAGAGGTTAGGGGGAAGCCTTACTCTTTCGAGTCCCTGGCATAAGTTAAAACATTCAACATCAACATCAAAGTGCTCTTCAGCCTCTCCAGATTTCCTCTCAACAGTGCCATCTTGGGCTGTAAAAATGGCCACTTTAGGCGATCCAGGGCCGACAATGCGACCTTCCCTCCCCTCTTCGGCCATCGCTTGGCAACACTCTCTGTCGCCTTTACCAACACGCCTTCAATCTCGCCGAATACCTCCTCGCACTCCATCATGACCTCCGTGGCCGTCTGGACCGCCGAGCCCGAGTGCAACTTGGCATTTTCGTCCTGCTGCAGGTTGACACCGAGTTCTTCGAGCACGGAGGAGGTGAGTGACACATCGCGGGCAATAATTTTGATTTCCGATGAGGCGGTTGCGACGGTCTCGGAGAAGGTGTATAATGCGATCGAGAGTTTCACGCCGGCACCGGCAATGCCCATTATTGTGCTGGCAAGGGCGTCTTCTGCCATGGTTTCAGGATTTCAGGGCCGAATCCGGAAAATAAAAACACTGATCGCTCGTAAGAATTGTTATCGAATTTCCAGATTTCCGATTCTATTAATGGCGAATTGTTGATATGATGCCAATGGGCTGACTGTTGGCCACCTGGCAGGGGGGAGCGGGTGTCGGAGCTTTTTTAGCTCTTCAGGGGCAAGTCGGTGGTTACTCCTCGTGGCAGAGCAAGAAAGACCAGATTAGTACAGCGGCGACAGGTATACTGAAATGAGTTGATTCTCGACAAAAGTTGACATCACAAAACACCATAAAAACGTAAATAGAAACCAAAAAAAGAGAGAAGAGGTGAAAGCAAATCTCAGCTCGTAGCACAAAGTCAGCTCGTCAGGCCAGCTAGGAACTTTAAGGCTCGAAGGATCGATTCACGAAATTCACGGCCCCCAAAACGAACCGCTCAGGGCTGGGCATAAGCTATTTTCTGTGTTTCGGGGTCCGCAAATTTCAAAGTGACTAAGCGACGCGTCCTGACGCGAAGGTCGTAAAGTCTCTAGCCTCGCTCGTTTTCGTTTCAGCCTTGTCGCAACATCCACCCAACTTTACCCAGTCCAGAAGAAAACTGCGATAACAGTCTTGGCTTGATAACCTAGGGCGGTGACATCTTTGATTTCTTCGGCGAGCGCGAGGACCGACTTTGCGTTTGCCGAGGCGAGGAGGCCGAGGAGCATGAGAACGAGCAGGAAAGTCTTCATGGTGGCGAGATGACCGCGATTTCCAGAGCTGTTGTTGAGGGAGACGCTGCTGACAGCTCAAGGGAAAGACTACTCAGTCGGGATACTAACGTTGAGGATACTTATAGCTCACAGAAAGATGAGTTTATGTTGAGAAAGAAACGAAAAGCAAGACCGACCTGAACATGATGAGAGAGGTGGGTGGGCCAATTTCAACTTCCACTTCCCTTTGCGAGTTACCTCACAAAGGACCCAGTCTTTGATGCTTCCTATGCCCTACAGTCAACCAAGATCTTCACATGCTTGTCCTTCTCGTCAATCAATGCTCGGTATCCGTCTTCTACAACTCGATCAATCTTAATCTTACTGGTAATCATCTGCGCTGGGGTCAACGAGCCATCATCCAAGGCTTTGATGACACCTGCAAAGTCGGCTTGAAGATAACCGAGGACTAATAGTTGTCATCAGCGAACCCATGGCGAGAAAGAAAAAGAGAGAAGCGTTGAATAGGACTCACTCGCCAAATACTTCTTTTCTCCGAAAACCAAGTTGTTCGGTTGGAAGGGGACCTGGATGGCAATGTCAACAAAAGGAACTTTCAATAAATCAGACTGACGATGATTGAATGACATACCTCCTTCTCCCAGATCGCCAAGTTCACAACTGTCCCTCTCGCTCTCACCGCTAGACAAGCGTCTCGAAGACTCGCCGGCACACCGGCAGCATCAAGTGCGACATGCGGACCTAGTCCGCCTGTAATCTCCTTGGCCCTCTTCACGACATTTTCATTCCTTGGGTCTATGAGATGAGTGGCGCCGAATTGCTTCGCAAAGTTCTGTCGCTCGCGTGCAACTTCGGCAACGATGATGGTGGTTGCACCGCGTGCTTTCAGGCATTGAATAACGCCGAGGCCAATTGGACCGGCTCCCATAACAAGGGCTGAATCACCCGCTTTAATGGGATACTATCGAGCAATCCAAGTCAGTGCTACAGACCACAGCCTTTGCTTCTCTGGGTCAACTTGGAGGCGTTGCACTTACTTGGTCAACTGCATGCCACGCCACGGCAAGAGGCTCAACCAACGCCCCGATATCCAATCCAATATGATCTGGGAGCTTGAACACGAATTGTCCATCAACACAAACAGCGTCACTCATTCCACCGCCACCGCCGCTCAAGCCGACGAAGCCTGCGGCATCACAGCAGTTGATGTACCCGTCTTCACAAGGACCACACTTGTCTAAGCACGCAATGGTAGGCTGAACGGCGACCTTGTCTCCAACCTTGAGTCCTTGTGGGCTACGGGTGAGAGGTGTGAGTCAAACAGAGCTCGGTGGAAGGGAGGTTTTCATACTTGTTGTACTTGGATCCAATCTCAAGCACCTCGCCGGAAAATTCATGGCCGATAGTGATGGGCATGGCTTCTTTGGTTATCGGGTGAGGAGCTGATGGCTGGGGTATGAAGGTAGGGGAGGAGTATTCATGCACTGTGCGAATATGTGAGTGAGTGTTAGCTGGGCCGCAATATCGTTATGGTGGTTGACAGCAAATATGCATGTGGACGTGCACTCTCCATATCAGATTCCACGATAACACAGGACATGTGGCCCGCTCCATCGCCCCGTAGATCCCATCCTAGCTCTTCTTGCAAGGACAAGGATCACGCCAGATTGTCAGGGCCAAGTAAAGGAGAGACTTACAGTCTGTGCCGCAAATGCCACAAAAGGCAGCTGTTCGATTCTCAATACCAGTCTCGACGTTAGCACACTCACTGTCGCCATATAGTCCAGAGCAGGCCACGAATATCATGCTTTCCACTTTATCTCCAGCATGAAGGTCCACAACTCACGTTTGATCTTGATCTGGCCATCACCACATTTGGGCTCGGGAATGTCATTGTCGACACGGAGGTCTTTGATGCCGTGGTATCGGAGAGCGCGCATCTTGTCGGTCCTTGCTCGCTGTAGTCTTGTTTCGTGAGTCAGTCAGGATGAGGGTGGTTAGTCAAGGCAGCAGCTAAAAAGAGGCACTATCTATCAGTCAATTGGCGAGAAGAGCGCAACAGGTATGCCCTGGAAGTCAAAGTGAAACGCCTCTCGAGCTGAGGCATAACTTGGTGGTCATGAAGTGACATCCGAGGTTTGGTTAAGGCTCTGAGAGCTCTCCATCACGGTCCAGCGGAGCCAGTTACGTGGACTGTCTCGTGAAGGAAAGGTTATATTTATCCCCAGACGCTTGGACGACTCGAATTAGAATCGTATGATGCCAGTGGTGAGGGGAAACTGGAGACTCGCTGGTGAGATCCGAAGTTCGCGTTCACCCGCAGCCACACTCTCAAGCCACATGTTTACATCTGTGGCTGATGAAGAAGCTGAAACATCCCCCCTGGCCCCAAGCATCTCGACTCTTCACAGTGGACCGCGGAGAAGTCTTGTGGGCACCTAGGTACTGGAAAAGTGGAATGCATGACCTCAGTGAACTTGTAGATCTGGGGAAAGGAATACGAAGGATCAGAATCTTGTGTGCAACAGCGATTCACAGCTCATATTAATGCAAAGCTTTCCGCCTGCTTTGGCAGTTTGTGCAATAGCACCCTGTTCCTGGCTACAAAACGCGCTCGCTAAAGGATTGAATGTGCCCATGTCCATCTGTGACACGAGCTCGAGGCCCCAAAACATAAATCATCATCGCTCAAAGTCGAATGTCATCACCCTGCCCGTTGATCATCTGCACATCTTCACCGCTACCCACAGCCCTAGTCATGATGCCATCATGCATGAATCCAGTCTCGTCAATGTTGTTTGTCAACGCCTTCGTATTATCTTCCCTGATGCTTTTGTCTTTCCTTGTGCCCGGGAGCAAAATTCCTGTCCAATATTAAGGCATGGAGACGAATCAAAGGTATGGGTTGCTCATAGCTCGAATTGGAGGGGAACTTGCTCAGATCATGAGCTTGAACGCAGCCATCAGGACAGCGGCGAATGCACCAGTGGCCATCTGCTGGGAAACAGCAATGGCTGCACCAGTCTCCGTGGCCGAGGCAGAAGCACTAGCAGCCGTGGCAGACGCGGAGCCGGAGCCAGAGGCAGAGCCACCCGCCGTGGCCGAAGACTCGGGGGTGGTAGAGGTGGAAGAAGCTGTAGCAGCGTTGGCAGCAGAGGTCTGAGCAAGGGCCTCAGCGGTAGCATTGCGCGTACCACACTGCTCGTTGGCTGAGCAAGTTGATTGTGCTTGAGCATCATTGGGGTTGTTCTGAACACATTGAATGTAGGTTTCCTGGCAAATGTAGAAGGGAAGAGTCTCGATGAAGGCAGTGCAGTCGGGAACAGTGCCGTTGGCGCACACACAGGAATAGGTAAACGCGGTCTATGCGTGGTGGTTAGCATAAAGCTGTGAGCCACAGTTTCCGATCGAACTCACCTGGTCGCACTGGTTTTGAGAAGCACTGCCACCGCAGATTTGAGGGCAAGTATTCAATTGGGCGTGGCACCAGTTGACTAGAGCTCAAATGTCAGTATTTGTGTCTCAGCTAGGTTTATCCAGAAACTTTTTTCTCTTACAGGCAGTGGAAGAATCAATAGGAGCCGGGTTGAAAGCAGCAGTGGCCACAGCAGGCATTTCCTGAGAAACAGTAGTCGAAGCGGCCACTGAAGATGCGCTGGAGGTGACAACGGTTTGGGCATGGCTGAGGGCAGCGAGAGAAGCTGCGAGGAGGATTTGGAACTGCATAGTGAGAGGTGGTGGTAGTAGTAGTGGGACAGCAATCTGTGTTCAATACAGGCTTTGTCAATCGATGCTCAGAATAATCAAGACTGGTGACTGATACTGGAGAACAGAGAGCAAAAAAGTGGTTGGAAAAAGTGGGAGAAGGTGGGAGCAGTGTCGAGGTGATCGGCAGCAGGATTCAATGCACGATTTAAAGGCGGGAAGGAGCTTCTCTCACCTTTTCAGTTATCCGAGAAGAGGCTGGTAAGGGTAGGTACGAGTGGGGGATCTAGGCTTCGCTATCGTCAATATCGTCTTCGCGGTTGCTAAGGGTACTGGCAATTTACAAGGTCGAAGGTGGAAGAAGAAGACGGCGTTGGCTTGCGTGGCTCTTCTTTATTTTTCACCTTCTCGTCACAACCAACTCACCACTCACCTCACCACCAACTCCTGTACATTTCCATTTGCAGTGAAGCCCGTCAAGAACGCACGCTATCATGCCAGATTGGTGACTAGCTCGCTGGTACGTGGCAGGGGTTGCTGGCACTTGGACCACCCAAGTGGTCGCTGGCGCTCAATTCTAAAACACATTAAGGCTCGCGCCAATCACCACGGCAGCGCATTGTCAAATCGCCTCCACTGCGGACAATCTCGCAGGACAGGCCATGCTCGATCAGCTCTAGACAACGGACACTGATGCTCGACTGACTCTCCAGCATCCGCCGCCAAAATTCCACCACTCACCGTCAGCAGATAGCGGTGAAATCTTGGTGCCGAGCTGCCCAGATTCGCCGAGGCTCATGCTCGGAATGGTGGTACCATTTCTACGAGACCGATCAATATTTCATGCGCTGGGCCTGTATGCTTCAGGTTGTTTTTCCCTTGTATCCCCCAATGTGCAACAGTTGACATATGATAATACTCTCATCATGGCACCAGAACCCGAAGGCGCAGACTTTCTAGCCAAGTTCTTCGCCTCCCACGACATTCCCGAGGATGCCCTACAGCATTTTAAGTCCGTCGGATGGACAAACAAATACCTTTCCAATCCCCTCTACAAGCCCATTCCTACCTTCTCTCGCGTCCTCAAAGACACCGGTGAAGACTACTTCTTCTCTCGCACTATCAACAATCCCTCCACCATCCCTCACCTCGTCACGCTGCAATTGAAAGATTTCCCCTTCCAGTCAGAAAGGCCGAAAGGACAGTTAAAACAGAGGACAAACCACCATGAAGTCACACAAGTACCCGAGAATCCAGACTGCGTAATGCTTCTGGAACTAGGCCAGCGAGGTCTTGATGGGCACCCGTCTGTCATTCATGGTGGCATGGCCTGCGCCATTCTCGATGAGATGATGGGTCTCTGCATCATGCTGCATCACCAGAAAGTATCTGGTCCCAGAGATGCGCTCTTCACCGTCAGTTTAAACGTGACATATCGCGCCCCGGTACCCACTCCCAGCGACGTCCTGGTCCGCTGCTGGTTGGTTGGAAAAGAGGGACGCAAATGGCTTTGCAGAGGTCAAATTGTCGATAAGGATGGCACGGTCATGACAGAAGCTGAGGGCATGTGGGTGCTCACCAAGAGAGAGACAAAGTTATAACATCAAGCTCCGCCAGACACCCAGCCTTCCTTTTCAATTTGGACGAGTGCCCCGGCTTGCCCGACCATCTCTCTCGTTCTTTCGCCCTAGTGCAATCTGGGAGCCGGTCATCCGGTTCTTCTTGGCGAGATTAAAGTCAGCGCCGAACATTATGGGGGGAGATTTGGTGGATCCATCAACAAAGCTATCGTAGACTTTACCAACCTCATCTAGCCGTTGTCCGAGTCTTGTAAAGGAGGAGGTACAAGGTCGAAGTCGATTCAGCTACTTGAAGCGCCGGAGGCCTTCCGGCCAAATCATGCCGACATAGAGATTAGACTTTCCAGCTCGCAGGATCACTGATGGTGTTTAAGAATATAGTACAACCACATAAACCTTGGAAGACAATTTATTCATCTTACAAGCTTTACTCTCCGCGTTTGACACAGGAAGGAAACGATCGCAATCTGATCCAAGGCTCACGCTAGGTTTCAATGCTAGAGTTTCCCTCGCCTCGATCTGAGCCACACAAATCTCAAACTTGCAAGCGCTAGAACACCCCCAAACATTCGAACAGCTCCGTTGACAGTCTTTCGCCCAGAACCTCCAGCCCCGGCGCTCTGAGCAATGGAAAAAGGAGTGCCGGCCTCCACGTTTCCAATGGCACTTTGCCATTTGGAAGCGCAGCTTGCTGTTCGGTAATGAGTGCGCAAGTCAGTAAATGCATGTCTATGGAATGGCAGCGGCATAACCTACTCGCTCGGACACCGCTCTCGAAGCCTCCGAAGGAAAGCGAAGGTGCCGTCAACAAATCAGGTACGGCGATGAGAGCGACACCGATGGTCGCACCCGCAGCCTTTCATTTCGCGACAATCGTTATTAAGAGTCATGGAACTCGATGCAACCGTGTCGCAACTAACCGTCACTGCGGCCTTATAGTCATGAGTCTTATGCTTCGTTGGGTCGGTGGAGGGACGATGTTTGAAGGCACGCTGACACTTCTTAACAGCTTGTGATGCAGCATTCCGAACGTACATGATGTCCAATCGTAGTTCAGGTGCCTTCAGAGAAGTGAAGGGTTAAATGTTTCAGTGAGCTCAGGTGAATTTTCCACTGCGGATGAGGCCATGGCCACGGAGGCAGCAACTGTTGCCAAGTGTCACGATCGATATGAAACCTACGCCACCCAGCACATGACAGAGGCATGAACGGGATCATTGTGAATCACTTTTGTCCTATCGACTCCAGGTTCAAGATGTACATTCAACATTGGCGAAATCGACCATCCACCAGTGGAATCATTTTGGCTAATAGGTCGTTACATGGTCAGGCATATTCACTCGTCTGTCACCATCTCGACCATCCTCCTCCACAGACTGATCTTCTTGACGGGCCTCGCAGCCTTGATCGCCGCCTCCGTCCGGATAGCGTCCATCTCGGAGAACACCATATCCTGGTACTTCTGCCAAGGGGATTTGATGGTGAATTTGAGCACGACATACAGTACTGGGAACACAAAGCAGGCGATGTAGTTCGATAAGAAGCTCGATGCGGAGAAGTTTCCGGGGAAGAAGACCGCGAAACCCGAGAAGAATAGGATGAGGAAGGACAGCACGCCCGCGGCAATGGCGCAGTACGGTTGGCCCCAGCTCTTGTAAGGTAGTTCGTCGCGCGAGATTCCGTGGTGCTTCAGACCATAGTAGAATCGGACAAATGTGAAACAAATGACGCAGCTGGAAGTGCCGATAATCATTAGCGCTGGAAATGAAGAGTTGAATAGGCTTTTGAGACATACTTGATTATGAGTCCTGCAGTGGCTATCAGGTTTATGAACCATGAAAATACAGTGGCGGCACCGGCGGAGCCGCAGTTGAGGTAAGCTGGAAATGTCGGACAGTCAGCTGAATGAATCCCGCACATACGGTGAAGTCCTATCGGGCGTTTCACTGAAGCACTTACCAAGGGGAGCAAGAATGAAAGATGCCAGTACGGCGACCCACGGAACCCCAAACCCATTGGTCTTCAGGAAGACGCGAGGTCCATGGCCATCCGCTGCAAGACCGACCAGGACGCGGGAGGCCAGGAACAGAACTCCGTTGCCGGAGGAGAACGCACTTGTGATGACGACCACGTTGATGATCGCTGGCACCACTTTGATTCCGACATTTTTGAAAGCGAGCACGAATGGGCTCGAAGCGGTGCCCGAAGAGGTTCCGAGCCTTGGGTCACTGCTGGGCAAGATGAGCCCGACCACCAGAATCGACATGACGTAGAATATGGTGAGTCTGTAGAAAATTCGACGCATGGCCTTGGGAACGTGCTCTCGTGGGTTTTGGACCTCGCCGGCGCCAATGGTCGTGATTTGCATATTTCCCATAGCGAATGCGGCGTTGGTCAACGTGCTCCAGACGGCAAGGAACCGGCCGGTAGCTCCATTGACAAGGTATTCGTTGATCGGGCTGATAAAATTTAGCGTGCAAGATTGATTGAGAGGAGAGACAGCTGGGGGGTTGGCGATGGCTCCGGATGGAGAAGAATAAGGAGAGGAACGGTAGGTGAAGCCACTTACGGTGACCAGTTTTTCCCACCGATGTACTCTCCCGAGGGGCTAGCTCCCCAGTCAACCAAAAGGCCTGCAAAGATCATGCCGACGATGCAAAGGGTCTTCATAGTACCGAACACGAACTCGGTCTCGCCATAGAACCTGACTGGAAGCAAGTTCAAGCCGAGCATCAGGACGAGGAAGACGCTGATGAAGATGGCATAATTCAGATCCGGTCGCCAATCTGACACAAAGGGCGTACATACGTCAGCGTGGTTGAAGGAGGGCAGTCGTCAGGATTCATTTCTCTTGATGCTCACATGCGATAAGGCTGGAAGCTGCGACCACCTCCGCTGCCGCGGTAATGGAGAGCAGATACCAAAACGTATATCCGACTGCAACACCGAGCGCTTGATCACTGAAGCGTGGGATGAAGCGAATGAAGCCACCCGAAACAGGCAAATAGCCAATCGTTTCAGCTGAAATAAATGCAATGCCGGCCTATACAAGTAGCGAGTAAGTAGGTGAGCAGAAAGCAAAGCAAGATATTGCACAACCCACGGTGATAAAAGACATAATGATATAGCCCAGCAGGATACCCAGTGGGCCAGCTGCCTGTAACGCGGAGCCCGATCCAAGCTACATTTATGAATCCATGTTAGCATCCAGCCAGCAAGGTCTTCTTCGCGAGTTTTGATGGTATCGTAGACTTTCAGTTCTTTGAGAGAAAGAGGATGGAAGGGTGCACGCACGAAAAGACCTGTCCCAACCCCAGAAGCAAGTGAGATCATATAGGTGTGCCGGCCATTGAGAGCGCGTCGAAGACCTGCCTCGCGGAGACCAAAATGTCCCTTGTGTCAGGAGGCTGCGTTTATACATGTCGCTCGTGGTCTCTGGTTGTGTACTGACCGGAGGTCTCGCCCGTGCCGGGAACATACGACACTTCACGGTACGCCTCGGCTTTGAGGTCGGGGTCGACAGCGGGCTCAAGTTTTCCTTCTGAAATCACGTCGACACTGGCGATTTCTGGCAGTCTGTTAGTCGTTGATTAGGGGAACCCTTTTGCACTCTTCCCTCACCAAGTTCACCCGATTTCCCTTGCGGAACAGAAGGACGGTCCATTTGCGATGCGCTGGGTGGTTTTGGACGCCAATAGCTTCCTCACTTCAGTTGGGTTTTGGTGTGTGTCCCGCTTTGCAGACCTTCCCGTTGTTGCAAAGCAGCTTCGGGGGATTCATATGTATATTCACTCTACCATCAGGAGCTGGCGTTATCAAAGGCACAGAACCTTCGAGCCCGCTAGGAAGCGACTTGTTATCTTCACTGTCGTCTTACTCTGAGGAAAAGTTCCATGGTTGTGCTTATCGGCAGATTCTTGTTGATCGGTGTCTTTTTTCTACTAGGTCGCCGATGTTGAAATGCCGGCCGCAGACCACACCATCCCTGTCGGACTTAAGCGCGGTAGATTAGCCCTGGGCTGCCTGACCCTGTAGCTAAGACCCGTTTCTGTGCTCGCATATGACTGAACTTCAGCTTTTTCAAGATGCAGTATTGCCATGGGCTTTGGGTGGGCTTACACGCAAAGCGGGACCCCAGGTCATCGATACTCAGCACCACAATCGCCCATGTCTTTGAAAATGTCTGCTGCTCTGCTCTTTTTCTGGACTTGATCGATCGCGGCTCGGTCTGCTTCATCTAACATCCAGCCGTACGATGCAAGATTTTCCGTTGTGTGCTCGCTGACTCCCATCCGAGCGCCCACAATCACAGCACCAACGTAGGGGAAATCCAAGACCCACCGCGTAGCGACGTTGGACAGCACCACCTTATGCTTGGTCGCGATGGTTGAGAGGACCTGAAGCAGCTCCTGGAATAGAGACCAGCTACCCCATGTGCAGATCATTTCGTAATACTGAGATCACGTCAGGTCAAGCTGTATTCTCCGGAATCGATGCGAGCAAAGAGTCAATGAAAACATGAATTATACTCACCTTTCGCTGACTGGGCGTCATGCTGTTCAAGAAAAGCTCTGGCTCAGGTTGACCTAACCATTTATCTGCCAGGAAGCCGCCACACTGGCATTGTGGGTTAGGAAGACGGCTCGACGGGTCATCCGGAACATCGACTCACTAGGCTTCCATATGTCAACAGTTTAACATTATGTTGCATGCATACATCCCCCATTCGGAAGATAGGTCTCGAGTCGATCAGCGAGAACTAATCGCACGATTGTCAGCATGTTGACATGTACAGCCATTCTGAACTTGGCAAAAACGAGTACTTACTTGGACTTGATTTGTGACCACATTTATGCCTTTGTTTAAGACATTCTCGAGGTGTTCTGTATCGAAGTTGCACAGACCTAGAAATCGGATCCGTTCGTCTTGTTGGAGGATGATTAAGGCGTCTAGATATTGAGAATCTGAATACTAGATTTGATGCATCGATTTTAGCAAAGCGTCTCTTCACAACGGAAGGGTAATTGGCTCACGTCTTGCCAGTGAAATTGCAATAGATCAACCTTGTCGGATTGTAACCTCGAAATCCGCTCAGCCACATTTCCCTGGATGATCTCTGGTGTCACCGTGATAGGACTAAAGACGCAGAACTTGGTCGAGGCGAAGATAGCCTCCGGATGAGAATATGAGGCGCGGAAACGTCCCTGCCGAAGGATATCATGTCAGCTTCAAAGCACTGGTCGTAGGCAGGATCTATTGTTTCTCCTCTCACAAAGATTACTTCGGCGTCGCCGTAATGGTCAGCCATGTCAAATGCTGTGAAGCCTGCCTCAACATATGCGGCAAACTGTTTCACAATCTTGTGCCAGGGTGCCACGCCCCATGAGGGACTCGAAAGCTGCCACAGCCCACTGAAGATCCTGGGTAACGCCGTCTCTCCTAATTGGAATGTCTCGATCGCAGATGGCGGAGAATTCCCTCCATTTTCATTCACATCATTTGCATTACCAATCCCATCGGTAGCTGCCGCGGGTCCTTTGACACTAGGGACATCGCGATGCAGGATACCTGATATCAAGATTAAGCTCCTTGCGTAGACGAAATTCTCGATGCTGATCTTCCACTCCTCTCGACAAGCGAGCAGAGACTCGAGAAGGTCATGTAAGATTTGTCCTTCTGCATGGGTGAAGGGCCGACTCCCAGTTCTCGTCAGGACTTGCTTCTGGACCGCTGTGATTGCTTGGACAATGTCGCCGTCGACCGAAGCTAAGGTTTCGAGCAAACCCTCCTCACCTGCATGAGCACTCGAGATAGACAACTCGGCGGAACGCTTGATTATCTGAGCAAGGAGTGGTAGACATTCGAAGATAAGACCGCACCCTAGCATGCTTCGAATCCGGCCTTGCATACGGTAGAAACCCTCAGTCACCACGATAATCGTTGCTTCCCCTTCAGATACCTCGGTCCGGACATCAAATATAGGCCCCGTGCTAACATCGCTAGTCTTGATTAGATACTTCTTTGCTTGCCGCTCGAACTCTCCAACAACGGTCGGCTCAGAGGTTATAACTGCTCTGATGACAGCGCGAAGGCCTTCAGAGGGCAGGCTGGCGATGACGGTATCAGTCATCAAATTGACATGCGCCGTCTTGGCCTCAGTGTCGGTGCGCGATATCATGTTGCCGTCGTCGTCAATTACAATATCCAGATATTGAATTCTTCTGATTGATAGTGCTGTCAATAGGAGCAAAGGGCTGAGAGAAATGGGAAGTGACTAGAAAGGTAAGTACGTCCTGTATCTCTGGGCATCAGCCGGGTCGTAGTACGCCGAAACGAGAATGTCCTCAAACCATAGCCGCGGCGCAATCTCAGAGAAAGGTTGCACTAAACGCATCGCTCTCCCCATAGGATCTTGCTCTTTCGAGCGGAAAGTTCTGCAACGGTGGAGAGAGTTTTGCGGATGCTGGGAAGTACTTAGCAAGGCTGCTAGGCCATCGACAGGACGAATACGATAACGGCATACCCTTGCGTAAGGTGGATTGCGGATGCTAAGGCAGAGAGTGATTCCACCGGTGTTTTAAGCACTCGCGTGGGAGGAAATGTCTGGCGACTGCAAGGGAAGAAAGGAGTCCAAGAACAGAACGTCAGGGACAGATTTAAGATGCCGGGGGGAGAAGCTATGCCTAAAGCCTGTCACTCGGTGCCTGCAACTAACCTATTAAGGCCGCCTAAGAATGAGCTCCAAGCCAGTGCTTCCAGATAGGGCGATTCCCGGCCCAGAGCTCAAGGGCCCGCGGCTAGTACCTATTACCCTTATGTAGGTATCTTCTCACTCTAAGCTGTGATAGAATTGCACACACGCCTCGACATACAATCGAATCGGCACGATGGAGGTAGCGGGAGCAGCAGCAGCGACGATACAGACAAAACTGGTCTCGCCGCCACCCAGAACTACAGGAAAATCGTCCATCACGTAGGTGGCACCTCTGAGACGCCGATGGCCTCGAGCGAAGCTGGCTCAAGCTGGGCTGGGTGGAATTACACTGAAGCCGCTTTTCGCCTCCATCACCACTCGTGTGCATGTGAACTCGCTAACACCGGCTTTCTCAATCAGACCCAATGCTTGTCTGCAATGTCGAAAAGTTAAAATGAAATGTCATTTCAAAGACCCCGCGACCCGGTGTGAGCGCTGCCTCCGACTCGACGTCGACTGTGTCCTGGAGAAGCACCGCAGAGGTCGGAAGGTGGGCACGAGGTGAATACAGACCAATCTTGAGTCACCCAGATAGAGTTCAGGAATGAGCCTGGAAGAGATGAAAGAATGAGCTTCTGACCTTTGGCTATGGTTACAGACTGTCCTCCACCATTAACAGGCCCATCAAGCCCGCTCACAGATCTCCTCCCTTGTCTGCCTTGGATCCCGCTGTTTCTAGTGACAATAATGCACCTGCCGAAGATAACACGTCTGATAATGACGTGCCTGGTAATGACCAACCACCGCCTAACACCGCTACGTTGACCGCGACTACTTCAGCTAGGCCGACCACCGCCATCCCTACACGATCGGCCTTCTACACGGGGCAAAAATCAGGGAATTTCTGGAATAACCGGGAAGGCTTTCGGCCCTCGGACCTAATGAACCAACAAGCTGTCAAGGGCAAGTTCTCTTTGCGCACTGTTCTCAGCACAAACGACGAACTCGTCCAACATCCTTCTTTTGAGCAAGATGTCGGATTTGACGAATCGACTGATCCCATCAGCCTTGGGTTGATCAATTTTCCCGTCGCAGTCTCGTTGTTTGAAGAGTATGTCGCACAGAAGTATTCATCACTTCAATTATATGCAGTTTCTCATGGCTCTTTCTAACCCTTGATGGCGTTCGATACAGTTTTATGAGAAGATTCAATCCTTGGATCTGTCAATTCGATCCAGGACTTCACACATTTGCTTATATCCGGAAACGGTCAGCTTTCTTACTGACATCAATTGTGTCGGCGGCTGCAAAAGTCTTCAATCCATCGCTCAGGCCGGCTTTACAGGCACATGCCGACAGACTATTTGGGGAGAGTTTCTCTCAGGGCGCCAAGTCAGCCGAGGTGATCCATGCCATCCTGGTCTTAACTTATTGGAAAGAGCCCGAAGACACGCGGGCATGGCTCTCCATTGGATACGTTATCAGAATGTGCATGGAGCTGGGCTGGCACAAGTTGCACATCAATAGACAACACGACTCCCTAGAGCACGCACAACGAGATCAGGCCCTGGAGGCAAGCCATCGCGCTCTCAGAGATGCAGAGCGACTTTGGCTGGTTCTCTTTGTCTACGACAGAAGGTGAGAACGAAACTCTTGATCTGCAGCCCCCCGCCTCAATCCAACCCTCAGGCACCCGCCCTCGATGTTAGTCTCCTGTTCATCCCGTTTCAGACCACCCCAGTACGTCAGAACTTTGCTTCGAACTGGCTAACGGTCTGAAATTCTAGCCTGAGTCTCCAAACAGGCAAGCCTTGGATGATATCAAGGTCTTCTTTTTTTGAGAACTCTAAAGAATGGTACCAGGATCCGCTCGCGACGCCCAACGATCGTTTGCTGTGTGCTTTTGTCAATTTGCGTCTCATCACAGCAGAGACGCTTGAGCTCCTACAGCCCAGGCAACGACCAGATATCTTGCAAGACAGCCAACTTTACCGGACCGAGAGCCTACTAAAGATCTTGAATCGAGACATCGATCAGTGGATTTCCCACTGGTATGAGATCTGCAGTCAAAGTAGGTTGAATGCGGCGAGAAATCCTTCCTTCTTTCGATCTATTAGCTGACACTGTCTTGTACACATAAAGGTCGAGAATCGTGTCATGGATTCCAAGTTCAGTTTTATGGTGCCCATTTACGCCTTCTTCTCTTTTCCGTTCCTCTCGAAACATCCTTAGCTTTGAACGAGGATAAAAATTCGCTGGATAAGAGAGCATTGTGGCTGAGCTTCTCCAGTGCGACTGATATGCTGAAGTTTCTCACCGACCCGGCCCTTCAACCTCTTCTCTACTTCGCACAAGATTCTGTGCATGTCATGACTGCATACGCGGCTGTCTTTCTTGTCAAGGTGAGTGTCCCTGTGCGAGATGTCGAGAACTGAGATGAGTATGCAAGTGTGGCTAAACAAGAAATCCTTCTCTACCATGTAGCTGTGCCTATCCGTGTCTACAGAATTTGGCAGTGAATTGCAAGGAGCCACCTTCGAAACACTGAGCCGGACCAAAACAGTGTTTGAGCAACAATCAGCTCCGTCAAACACTGGGTGTGCCCTACAATCTAAGTTCCTGGCAAATGTGTTGTGGCAATTTAGTAAGGCCACACGATCTCCGTCGCGCTTGGACCCATCGGACGACTTAGCACCACCCTCCGAAGCACAGCAAATTTTGGACACGTCCTCCCGCACGAGAGTAGTTCGAGGCACAGGCGGAGAAAACAATACCGACTCTGCATACTTCAATAATAGATACAAGCATGGCACGACAGTACCACATATCTCAGTACAATATCAGCAACAGTCTGCTCTACCAGTTTCCTCGCAATCTGTAGCACCACAGCCAACCCCCTTACACCGTTATTATAATCCGGCAGCAGACGATTCGGAAATGCAACAAGAAGAGCAGTCTCGCAGCGGCCTGCCCCTGTCAGTGGAGTCGAGAACGGCTGAACCGCCGTTCTTTGTTCAAAGGGATTATGTCTTCACAGATGAGGGTATGTGGGCAGCCATGTTCGCAAATGCGGGATTCAGCATCGACCACGGCGTATTTCTCCCAGATTTGATGGACGCCAACGAGAATAATGGTAACAATAGGATAAACATGATGAATGGGTATTATGGGTAGGCATGCCACCCGCCTTCGTCCTCGTGCAAATGCGAGGCTGAACTAGCAGGGCCTGCCTGGTGGCGCGTGGGCCACTACTTGCGTAGGCCGGAGATGGAGACCGGCATATCAGTGAGACGCCGTCTAGAACTGTTTTGCAACTTTATGTCCTTTCTAAGACAAATTACCCTACTGAGGCTGTATATTGTGTGAGAGATGAGGCCTTGACTTCTGGCTTTTGGCTATTATGTACCTTTCCCTCGTCATCCAACTCACATATCTTATACCCCATCATGGCGTCGAGCAAAAGCAACAACGACAAGAATGACCAGTTCCAACTCTACGACCTTCGCGTCGAAGCAGTCTGTCCGCCGGGTGCTAGAATCATGTGCAACGCCAAAGATGGAGACTTCTTCACTCTCAGTGGCGAGATGATGTCGCTACCGCCGGGCCAAGGATTCAGCATATATAGTGTCGGTATGCCAGCTCTCCAAGCGTATTTTCGATTTAGTCGAGTAAAGGCAAAAGAATCGCTAACATGAATCTGTCCCCGAATGTTCACAATCATCAGCCGCAGTCTTACCACTCCTAGCAGCCAAACAACGCGCTACTCATCCTCACGATTGGATGACAACTGATGGCTTGGTGGCGTGTCCAGATCCGAATTGCGAGTCCAAATTGAGGATTGTGAGGACAGGGCTCAGAACTTTTAGTCACGCTGAGACAACAGCTGTGCCCCTGAGACAAGAGCAGTCTTGAGTAGCGGTGGACGATTTCTTCACTACATCGGCACAAGAATTGCTGGCTAGAGAGCTCAATGATTCTACCGAGAGCCCGTCGCCAGCCAGATGATCTATTCGGCATAGCTGCCTGCTTCGATAGGGACCTGGGGAGGTGGTAGTCAGTATCGTGCCCATGAATTAGGCGGTATTAAGCTTTTAGCCTGGGCTGATAGGCGTTGTCGAGTCTGGTTGCTTAAGAGCTGTGGTGACGGAAAAAATAGGAGAACCCGGAGTCCGCCGCCGAACCACCCGGAGGAAGTCGCCCGGAATAAGCTCTTATTCCGACAAACGTCACAACACATTTTTACTTGATATATAGTATTTTTGCGTTCTACTTTAGGAAACGGGGAAACCAAGAGAATCATGGGATACGTCGTTTGAAATGCAGAAAAAGGTGGCTGAAAAATCGGCCTCACACCGCGGACAAGTTTGGTACGATACTACATGCCCTAAGAACGGAGCTCTTGCTACTGTGGCATACTGACATCATTCAGTGACCGCTGCCGACAGTTAAGAACTCTGACTTCCAGTCTGTTCCGAAGCTGAAGTTTTCCAAGGAAGAAGATCAAATGCGATGGAGGGGTACCTGCCGTGAGTTGATCATCTTTTCAAGAAGTCTTGCAAGAGAACTGATCAGCGAAGTGCTCAAATTGCGTGGCGGCACACGTGCTGTGCGAATCCTCTACTAAGCTTCAGAGAAGAACGACGATTCGGGGGTATCAGAGCCCCAAGAGGCCATAATATTGTTATGCTACAGACTGATGTTGTTTAGGTATGTGACCTCCGGCGAGAGCCAAGACGTGATCGAATCGCTTCATCGTGAGGTTGCACAACTTCGTCACCAATTGCAACTCCAAGGCTCATTGACCACCACTGGCAATGAGATGGGCCAGGAACCTGACCTCGCCGCCGTGGAGACTCGGCGGAGGAAAGCACCTCGCAGAATGGACCCGCCTATGTCGAACTCTGCTCCTTCCCCATCGGTGTCTCTTTCAGAAGAGTCGGAGAAGCTGGATCCTAAACTATCCACATATATTATTCGACATATGGGTAGGCTTGTTATCGATGACTCCAAGGTTGGCAAGTTTGCTGGTTCGACGACAGGCGTACACTTTGTGTCTTCAGTTGAAGAGGTTTGTCGTCGGCGAGAACCTTCCATTGAGCCTTTTCATGACGACTGCTTCAGATTACACCTGTTGCAGCCACGCCTTCGATCTGGTAACTCCGTATTAGATCCCCAACCAAATCCGTTCCTTCCAACAGACGATGCCTTTCTCCAGCAGCTCCAGACCCTCCTCTTACAGCCCCTGGAGAGCCATGCCCGTCGATTAGATACTTTTCTCGAATCATGGCTCTCATTCTGTCCCATAATACCTCGCCAATCCTTCCTACGTTGCATCGAGCAGCTGCCAGCCTTCGACAGAGCATCTTTGAATCAGTGGCAGCAGGGCAGGACCTCTGCCACTTTGCATACTCTTTTGTTAATTGGTCTTATCAACAAGACCGCTGGAAATCATGCTCTTGAAGATGAAACTTTGGAAATCTGGACCAATCCTCAACTTCTTACTTTCATTCATCAGCTACAGGACTCTATCATCGCTCATGGTGATACTTGGTGCCTTCAATCATTAATAGTCTTCTCTTTTTTCTTGCAAATAAGCGGACGGATCGTGCAAATGTTGAAGACCAACGGAACATTGGTTCGCCTTGCCCAGTCGTTAGGCTTGCATCGCCACCCTCGCAGATTTCGCTTCGGTCAAAGCGAGAATGAAGTGCGAAATAGGATGTGGTGGTGGGTTTACGGATTTGATCAGTAAGGACCTTAACCCTATTTGAATGGAGCAAGAGGCATATTACTAATGGACAGAATAACCTCGATCGTTCACGGTCTGCCTAGGCTAATACAGGACGTGGATGTTGACACTGATCTGCCCGTGGACTGCGACGTCCGCGACGCCGATGGCGATCAGACGTCGTATCCACTTCCTGGAGAGTCTACACCTGTCGCCCTCTACGTGCAATACGCCAAGCTGGCGAAGTTACTTTCAACAATCTTGGATCAGCTGTATACGACCAGCCATCGACGAGGTGGAACAGAGAAAATCGCTCGTCTAGACCGCGATCTTCGAGTGTGGCATCACATCTTTATCAGCTCGATAAAGGCTTCACCTTTCGAAATTGGCGATGTCGATCACGGCGCATTAGGCATCACCGGGCAGCATGCAGACCAGCATGCACATCGTGAAAGGATAATGATCGCTTGGCTCGAGTCACTCGCGAATTATGCAATGGTTTTGATTCACCGTCCGGCATTGACATTTGACTCAAAGTCGATACAATTCCGCCATAGCCTCAATGCGTGCTTGAGATCGTCCACAGCCATAATCCAGCTCATGAATGTCGTGTGGACGTTCGAGCAGGCCCCCTTCATACCACCGCTAGGGCCGAGCGTACTGTTTCAATCTGTGCTTATGCACGTCTTCTATCACTGCAATACGGACAACGATGTACTGAGCGCGATATCTAGGGCTGACGACGCCTCGAACGTCGTCTCTTCGGCTATTTCAACCTTGAAGCAGATTGAATACGTGTACACACAGCAAATGTGGCCTGAGCAACACTTGCACAACGCAATTGATCATATCCTCAGCATTTCTACCATTCTTAGGGACAAAACGAATGCGATGACAGAAGGGGTTGGTCCGGACTCAATAAATCAACCAAGCTTTCCGACATCTACCTCTAGAGATACCTCAATGGTGCCTTCAGATCCCCAGATCTGGAACTCTAGTGCGTTAGAAAACCTTAACCAGTTCAACGTGTTCGATTGGGAATTTGGGGATATATCGTCATATATCATCCACGATACATGAATACACTCCTCGTCAGTTGTTGGAAATATATCATTCGCTCTATTTGGTGCAGCTAGTATACGCCATTGCCATTGGTGTGGCCGTTCAAACCTCTTGAATGTCTCAAGACATCGTCAACCATGAGCTGACTTGCACCGAGATATTGCGTCGGATCACAGAGTCTCGCGAGCTCCTTCTCACTAACCTTCTCGGTTATCTCACTCTTCTGTTTTAAGATAGACAATAAATCAGTCCCGCTTTCAATTGACTCTTTGCAGGCCTCATAAATAACATCATGGGCCCTTTGCCGTCCGATGAATGGCGCCATACCCATCATGACTGCTTCTCCCACAATGAGGCCTCGCGTTGACAACAGATTCGTCATCATGATCTCGGTATTGACGACCAGCCCTCCCAACGCAAAGTTCGTCTGGTGTAGGGCACCGACGGCAACCACGAAGGCCTCCGGAATAGCCACCCACTCCAGATGCCACGGACCCGAGGCACGCTCAAAATCCACGACCATCGCGTCCAAGCCAAGCCCAGCATTCGCCCGCAGCATTTTCGAGGCAGCTAGGATGACTTCGCTAGAGATGGGGTTCCTTTTCTGAGGCATGGTTGATGAAGCACCTCGGTGAGGCACAAACGGCTCGGAGACCTCGTTGACCTCGTTCGAGGACATGATAATCATGTCATAGGCGATTTTCGCCAGCGAGCCGCCGATCAAGGCCAAGAAATTGAGAATTTCAGCGATATTGTCGCGAACAACGTGCCACGTCAGAAGAGGATTCTTCAAACCTAGTTGCACGGCCAACTCAGCTCGAACTTTGAGCCCAGTATCATCAGAGCCGAGAGATGCCAGGGTGCCGGCGGCTCCGCCCAGCTGAACGAACAAACATCGCTCTTCGATCTGATCCAATCTTTCTCTGTGACGGTAAATGCCAGATAGATAGACAGCACATTTATAGCCAAATGTGCAGGGCAGTGCGTGTTGTAGATGCGTCCGCCCGGCCATTGGAGTATCGCGATACTTTTTGGATGCCAACTCCAGAATGGCGATTAGCTCGTTGAGCTGCCGCCTCACGATCCGCAGCCCTGCACGGATTTGAAGCATTGACGCATCATCCATAATGTCCTGGGTAGTGGCACCCCAATGGATAAAACCTGCTGCGTCCGAAGGCGCTGCCTCGGAGAGCTGACGTACCAGCGGTAGCACAGGATATCCCACGATTTCTGTTTCTCTCGAAAGTCGGTCATAGCTACAGATTTTTGTGATTAGCAACCAGAACGGGTGTGGGCATGACGACGCCCTTACTCGATAACAACATTCTTGAAAGTCTCAGTCAACACCTGGCCAATCTCAGACGGTATCACCCCCGTGTTCGACTGAGCTCTAGCCAGGGCCGCCTCGGTGTCCATCATGAAGCGGACATATGCTTCATCTGAGAAGACGTTTCTAATCTCGTCTGTCCCAAAGAGGTTCTTGAACACTCGCGAATCGTATACAGAGACAGCCATTGCGAGAACCCGAATTTGTACAATATCTTTGAGAGAAATCTTGAATTTTGAACTGGGCTTGACGACTTCGTAACCCTCAAAGTGACCTTATAAACATACTGAATTTTGCCTAGCCAGATGGATTTTAACATGTCCTGGAAGACGGGTGGCGATATTCGGGATAACTCTCTTATTCCGAGTTTCGGTATAGCATCTTATGGCGGCTCTAGGTTAGCAGCTCGTGTGGCCCACGAACGTGGAGACGCAACTCAATCACAGATACCACAGCGTTGCGTCCGGTTGGACCATATGTATCCCTATTCCACCGTTGAACTCTGCCTCGCGGAATAGCAAGAATGGGTCAGTTTCCAGAGTCCTGGGGATTCATTCTTCCACCCCAGAAAGGACCGGGGCTCCGCACTCGTGGATACAAAAACCCTTCATCTGCACCGGTCAACAAGAGTAGCAACACCTCAAGCACGAGATCATTACTACCATCCGACAATATTTGTCGCCCTACCTCATCAAATCAGCCTAATTAGACTGTCCCGCACCCATGCCCAAGGTCCCTTCCCTAGCCTTGACAGGCACTCGCCTGGCCATAGCACAAATCCTGTTGACAGTGCTACCTGCCTTTGTCCTATTTGGATACAATCAGTCCAACTTGGGAGGACTGGTTGGTCTCTCTGACTGGGTGAAACATTTCCCTCGCATCGACACGGTTCACACCAAAGGCGCGCAGAAGAGCAATAACGCCACCATCCAAGGCCTCGTGGTCGCAACATTCACCCTAGGAGCCCTGCCTGGTTGTTTGTCGTGCTCTTGGAGCGCGGATAAGTATGGCCGGCGACCTATCATCTTCGTTGGAGCGACTCTAACGTTGATCGGTGAACTTCTCCAAGCATCCTCATACGACCTGGCGCAATTGATTGTGGGCAGAATGATTTTGGGTGCCGGGGTGGGCATGCTCAGTGGTACAGTGCCCACTTGGCAGAGTGAATGTTCCAACTCCAAGAACCGTGGCAGGCATGTTGTTCTGGACGGGTTGTTCATCGCCCTCGGTTACGTCCTCCAGGCCTGGATCAATCTTGGCTTCTACCAGTTGCACGCTGGCCCCATTACATGGAGAGTCCCCATCTCGATTGTGGCGATCTTTTCGCTTCTTTTGATGGCTTCCATCTTCACCATTCCAGAATCTCCGCGGTGGTTGGTGAGGCAAAATAGGCTTGAAGAAGCTCAGGTTGCGCTGTCTGCCTTCAGGGACAAACCGATCGACTCCCTGGAAATCAGGGCCGAGATGGATGCTATCGAACTTTCACTTGAGGCAACATCTCATAAAGGAGCCTCGCTGTTCAACCTACTCAAAACAGGTCAGGACAAAATGCGGTACCGATTCGGAATCTGCATCGCTCTCCAATTCTTCCAGCAAATGTCCGGCGGCAACCTCATCTCTGTTTACTCGACCATTATTTTCCAACAGGGTCTGAATCTGGACGCTCAGACATCTCGGATTCTGTCTGGTGGGACCCTGACCTGGAAGTTCCTGTCATGTTTCGTGGCTTTTTTCACCATTGACCGATGGGGTCGCCGAACAGCACTGATTGTTAGCGGCACTGGCATGGCTTCGTGCATGCTTGGTCTCGCGGTGGCCACTTCGTTCCCAACATCCAACTTTGCTGCACAGGTCTTGAGCGTCCTCTTTGTCTTCTTGTTCAACTTCTTTATCCCGATCGGCTTTCTCGGGGCCAATTTCTTATATTGTACTGAGGTCGCTCCGATCCGACTCCGTGTCGCCATGTCCAGTATCTCAACAGCTAACCACTGGTTATGGTGAGAATCTTGCAACCCCAAACACCAAGAATGCCTGACTGATGTCTGACAGGAACTTCGTCGTCACCATGATTACCCCAGTGGCAATCGAAAGCATCGGGTACCGGTATTACATCGTGTTTACATGCATTGGTTTCTGCATTCCCCCTCTGATCTACTTCCTCTACCCGGAGGTATGTCATCGTCTCCATTTCTAGCAATGATTTCGTGCATTCTAACAGTTGTGACAGACCATGGGCAGGAGTCTTGAGGATATCGACTTGATTTTCCGAGAGAGCCCCTCGATCTTGGGAACAGTCAATTATGCGAAGAACTTCCAGCCACTGCCCATTGAAGAGATTATCATTCAGGCTGAGGGCAAAGGAGACACAGCAAAGGCAGAGCACAATGAGGAGTGTTAACATATCTAAGTAAAAGGATAGGGGAGGGGGCCAGGGTCGCATCTACCTAGGCATCTAGCGTCAGGGGCGTAGGGCGGGATTATTGCCCACCTGACGCATCGAAGGCCCCTCGGCCACCAGTCCCTTAGTCGGACATGGAAGAAACAATTCCTTACTGAATAGGTACCTACGTGGTTTTCAGTGATCGATTTAATAGAGGACCTGAGAATTATATTGTCTACTCACGCGAAAAGAATTTAATTCTGGATTTGCGTTGCACCTTCCTCGTCCGTAATTCGCACCATCCATTGCATAGACCCTCGTTCCTTCCTTTTTCTCAACTCTCGACGACATCAATTTTTCACACCCCCTTCGATTTATAAATTTCCAGACACCACAGATGATGCAGCCTGCGATCCATCGCTTCGGAAAGCATGATCTGCAGGAAATTGCCGTCTGGGCTCCCTCAGATGCACAAGCCTCGTTGTTTTGGGTCGTGTAAGTCCACAAATTTAAGAAATCGAGCAACTCATGAAGAATATCTCTCATTTTTGTGCTCTGGGCGTCTCTAAAACACTCGTTTCGTCTCGGTGCATGCACATCTACGACACTGACCAAGATCACACAGCCTGATTCACGGGGGAGCGTGGCGCGACCCTACGATCACTCACCAGACTTTTGCTGAATCGGCGGTATCAATCTTATTCTCTTCCGACGCGTCGTCGCCGTCGCTTCCCATTCCAAAAGGCAAAGCACTCGCGATAGCATCTTTATCGTACCGCCTGTCCCCCCATCCGTCTTACCCACAAGATCCGAATACCACGCCCGAAACTTCTTTCCGTGCGGCTCAACATCCAGACCACCTTGACGATGTTTGCTCTGGCCTCGGCTTGCTCGCCCAAATATATACTTTGACTGAGGACAACTATATCGTCGTTGGACACTCGTGTGGCGCCACATTAGCCTTCCAGGCTTTTAAATGTCTGTCTTCCACCAATGGTATTGGCGAAGACGGCTCTGCCACAGCTCCCTCCTCGCTCTCTCCTCTTCCTACAGCTATAGTCGGTATGGCCGGTATTTACGACCTACGGCTCTTGCTAAATAACCATAAAGATGGGCCATATGGGGATGTTTACGCGTCTTTCATCGAAGGTGCATTCGGAAAAGACATGCGAGATTGGGACCGTGCGTCTCCTGCTTCTGACCATTTTGACTGGAAGGCAGAGACAACGACAGTGCTTCAGACCTCACCAGAAAAGATGTTACAAGCAGTTCCTGCGAAGGTGTTACTGGTCACTGCTGACGGCGATGAACTGCTCGAGCCAGAGCAGAGAACTGTTATGAGCAGAACGTTAAAGCGCCTCGGCGGCACCGACTATAGCGAGATGTCTGTGGAAGGTGGACACGATGAGATGTGGCTTCATGGAGAGCGAATAGTCGCGGCGATTGAAAGAGTACTCGCACCCTAAAACCTAGCGACTTGACCAATTGAGACACTCTCCTTCTTGAAAAGCCGCCCCCCATGGTCTCTGGTAGCACTTTTTCAGAGACAATATCAGCGGCGTCCGCTTCCCGCCCCCAAGCGGGTTGAATGTCTGCTTCTGCCCTTGGACCGAGGTTTTCCGTATGGGCAAGAGAGGCAGTCAGCATTATCGTGTACATCGTCTGCCAATGGTGAAAGATGAGGTTACCGTCCTCACGCCTCGACCGAGAGTTGGTACGGAAGTGACTCTTGTCATTTACTTCGAGACGGACGACGGTAAGTGCATTTTGATATCTCTTCGACCAAAGCCCTGAACTAAACTCTCTTCCCCTCGTCAAAGAGCTCCCTTCAGCCATGTCTTGAGGTTTGTGTAGATGTTTCGTGATGATCAGGTTCAGCTAGAGCAAAGGAAAATGAGTGATTGGCGACATGAAGAAATGCGCACTTCGCTTCTGCGCCCGAACATCGTCCTGCAAAAATCGATTTCGCCATAACTGTTCCTACCATGATCCTAATCCGGTAGCTCTGTCTCGCCCGAGTCATGGGTAGACGGCAACGGCGCCCAATCGCGTTGATATTGTTGATCGCCGCGGACCAAACTCCGGAGTTCCGGTAGAGAAAGAGCCGTGCCTCTGCTCATCAATCGTCGATTCCTCCAACTCAGACTGTAAAGAGGAAGCGTTAGTTCTGGTGTAGACTTGAACCCCTCCTCAGCCCTTGCGTTGGTGCAATTATATACCACGACTAATCATCCACTCGCTACCTAGGTTAGCTACCAGAAACAGGACATGCTGGCTATAGCACACGTATTGTAGGATTCGAGGATTCGAAGGGCGCACGTAGAGAAAATCAGCAAAATCGGAACATTGCGATATGGGGGGTAAGGGTGGGGATTGATAAGCAAAGCATGGCCGTTTGTTGGCTCATGCCGATTCGGTGGCCTGAAACATAGATATATAGACGAGGCCAGCAAAGCCGGAAGGAAGGCTCCGTTGCAGCCGAGTTGGAAATTTTATAGAACATATGTAAACACTTATATGTGCAACCTAATATATTTAACAACATGCCCTTTGGAGACGTCGATTCGGCGTGGGGATTGCATTCGTCGACCGAGTCTATAACGCTACGACTCAAGTGGGCATATCAACGTCTGTCATCCTGATCTCCAAGCTAGGATAAACACCCCCCAAGGCGCAAGAAGCGGTCTTCAATACCTAGGAGAAAGAAAACACAAGCCATGGCGATCAAGTCACCCCTGACGATAATCCTGGGAGCGGGCAATGTATGCTTTTTGAAATGCATCCCCCTCGCGACCAAACGGGTGAAATAAGCAAATCAACTAACTTCAAGCCATTTCAACTACATCTAGATCGGTGATAAATCTCTCGATCCCGTCGTCCGCTTCGATACCGCCGACGAAGTGACATCCTTCCTGTCGGCCTTCCGCGCCCGAGGAGGACGGCACCTCGATACGGCGCGAGCTTACTCGCCGCACGCACCGGGATCCAGCGAGACGCGTCTGGGCCTCGTCTCTGCGGGTGACCAGTTCAGCATCGACACGAAAGTCGTCTCGCGCGGCGGCGAGGGCGTGCACTCGCGGGACAAGATTTTATCTAGCGTGGAAGACTCGCTCGCGGCGCTCCAGGTGCCCTCCGTCGACGTCGAGTACCTGCACATGCCGGACCGGACGACGCCATTTGCGGAGACGGTCGCGGCGCTGGATGAGAAGTACCGCCAGGGCAAGTTCAAACGGTTTGGACTGTCGAATTACACGGCGGCCGAGGTCGAGGAGATTGTCGCCATTTGTGAGGCCAAGGGCTATGTCAAGCCGAGTGTGTATCAGGGCCAGTATAATCCGATCGTGAGGGGTGGAGAGAAGGAGTTGTTCCCGGTCTTGAGGAAGCATGGGATCGCGTTTTATGCTTGGAGGTAAGTCCTTCTACTTAGATGTGCTCTCGAGTTCTGCATTCGGGACCATAAAGACGTCCAGTGCGACATGTTTTGTTTGGGGGAGGCTGAACCCTTTCTGGTCACAGTCCCGCTGCTGGAGGTTTCTTCGCCGGCAATCACAAGAACGTGCAAAAAGGTGGACGGTTCGATTCATCGGTAAGTTCGATAAAGATTCTCGCCTCTCCCACCCTGTAAAAAGCACACTCTCCCTGTTTGCCATGCTCTCTTTTCTCATCTGCTCTTTCTCGTACAGCACCGCATCGGGGCGATGTACAGCTCAGGCTACTTGAAACCCGAAATCGAAGCTGCCACAGACAAAGCACTTGCACTCATTGCGAAGCACGAGATCAATGGCCACGCCGCAGCGCTCCGATGGACTGTCTACCACGGCCAACTGAAGAGCGAATTTGGGGATGCCGTAATTATTGGAGCCTCGAGCGTCGCACAGTTGAATTCAAACCTGGACATGATTGAGCAAGGGCCTCTGCCAGATGAGGTTGCGGACGTGATCGGCGCTCTGTATGCTGAGATCGAGGGCTCGGAGTTTGCGTATCATTTTTAGTATTCCGTTCGACATCGCATAAAAGAGGTTTAGCATGCTTTAAATACATGAGTCATAATGAGAAGTAGGCTCGATTACAAAACATCACACAGATCCGCCAACAAGCACGTATTCCTGATCTATCTGTGGTGGTACGACCCAATTTCTGAAATTCAAGTCAAGAAGGATTGCGATTGGTATAATCCAAACAAGACAAGGGAGATCGAACAGCCTTCGCAGCAAGATGGTGGGGAGTTTATACCGATGGCAGGGCTTTCGAGCAGATTCCTTTGGTGCAGCAGCAATCGCAGTCGAGAAGACGGATTTTCTAGTTCATTCCAATTCAACCTGGTTAGCTCTTGACATTTTGAGCCCAACGCAGTTTCCTCGATGTCACTGGGAAAGTACTCCTAGTAACAATGGGCAAGTATGGAAGCTTCGATATTCACAGCTGATATTCAAGTTGTGCAAAGAAAGAAGGGCTGAAGGGAGTCGTCTCGTGCACATGAGGGTACCAAGTCGAGACCAAGAATGAAATGAAGTCGCACTAATTGTTGCTTTTTGCGCTGCTGCGCCCATGCCAAAACGCCCAAAAATGCCGAGATGTTTTAAACACTTATATCAGCCAAGATGAATGCTGTTTCGTGATCATCAAGTTGAAGGGGGCTCGATAGTTGAAATAATGAAAACTGAAAGTATACCAAGCCCACCATTTAGCCCCACAATCATGGGTCACACAGGCTTCCTGGCGGTGATGAAATGATAGTTGACGTAGAGATGGAATTTCTTTGTGCAAAACTCCTTCTTTACCATCTCGATGGTGACTTTGGTCTCGTCGAAACTCTTAGCCAGCACCTTGGTGTACAACGCCAGAGTGTACGGCTCGACGGCGTTTAGCATCTCTGCGAGATGGATCCGGCCGAGTTCCTTATTATCTTTGGCCCAGGTGCCAATGGGGACCTTATGCACTTGGTCCTCGACATCCACGAAGCCCGCTGCCCTCATCCAGTCGACGTGGTTGTTTGCGACGTTGAGGTATTTGCCAAAGATGGAGCTCGCGTGATTCAGGGTGACGTTCCAGTCGGCGGTCCAGGGTGGTAGATCTTGTTCAATGGTGCTGATCCAAGCATCGTGCTCCTGCATCTCAAGGTATCCTCCATGTCTGAGCGTGTCAAAGCATTGTCTGTAGAAGCGTGGCCAGTCGGCGATTGAGCCACCTAGGCTACGACCGTGGATGAGATCCAATGACTCGTATGTCCAATCTGACTCGGCGTCGTCGACGTAGAACCGACAGTTTGGAGGAATCCATCCTGGCTGGATAGGAGACAGATCGGTACCAGTGACAATGGCCTCCGGACACTCGTCAGCCATATCAACTGCCCAGAGCCCAGTCCCTGTCCCGATGTCAAGTACGCTCTGGAGATTTGGTGGCATCCGTCGCAACAGCTCTCCTCCGAGCATCCTGCGCCAAATGTGATGCAATAAGTCCATGCGTGCTTGCTCCGTCTCGTCGTTGGGCAGAGGATAGCTGCCGGCTCGATAAGCATGGTATCTCCGTCCGTTTTCGTAGGTGTAGTTCAGCACGGAACTCGCGATAGATGTACTTTGTAGCGATGCGCCATCTTCAAATCCGGAATCGTCAGCATCTTCATCAGGCCTCAGGTCGACTTGGAGAGGATCTGCCATCGTGGAGTCTGTCTCAGGTCTTTTTCTTTTCGTACGCGGGAGAAGTTCTGTCACTTGAGGGTCGATGCGCAATCATTTTCGCAGCTTAACCCGGGATGGCAACGGGTTCCAAATCGCACGCTCGAAGCCGAGCTGCGAGTACAATGCTTCCGGGCGGGGGATTGTGTGCATTACTGCCGATGGACCTGCCAACGGGCCAATATTGTCTCCGTGTAACTTGCAACGTGGTTCGATGTGACCTTTTCTCGGTCGATTTACTGGACGAGCTAGATAGAGATCGAACAGGGCATGATGTTCTCCAGACTGCGGGGCGCTAAAGGTTGCTTGATAACAGCCCACCAGCTCCAGCGAGCCTAAAGTACTAAGGTACGAACAACCTAAGGTGGCCTAGAGTTTCGGAGACCATCAAGTGCGATCTAGGCTTGAGCGGGGAGGCCATGCCGGGATTCCTAGGCCAGTTAGGCACTCGGACTCTTATCTAGTAGCTCCGCCGGTGTCCGTGTCGCATACGCGAGCTCCAAAGTTTCTACTGACGAAAGGCCAACCTCCATTGATCCTCGACTTCACCCATGTGCGTGGCCCTCTATTTCACTCGCACCTTGAAGCTAACGACCCTGCAAGTGCCTCTTCTGCACGCGTCCTCGTTTCCTACAAGAAGTCATGGAGTCGGTTCAATTGTCTATGCGTCTAGCTCCTACCCTGGAGCCATCAAGAAAAAGAAAATCGTTATACATTCCACCGGCGAAATCCCGTGGAGGATAAAGCAAAAATGTTACTGCTCGTCTGTGCCGGGTTCCTCACGTATTTGTGCTCGCTTGCCATTTACAGGCTCTATTTCAGTCCAATCGCTAAGTTTCCGGGCCCCAAACTCGCTGCCTTGAGTCGGTGGTATGAGTTCTACTACGAGGTCATCTTGCGCGGCCAATTCACATTTCACATTTCGGCGCTACACAAGAAATACGGTAAGTGGGAGTAGTAAAAAGCTCAAAGAGGAAGATTTTTCCTCTTATCTGCCAGTCTTGGAAAAAAAGCTGACGAAGAGCGATCTAGGCCCGATCGTGAGAATCAACCCATACGAACTGCACGTTGCCGACTCGGAATTCTGGGATACGCTCTATGGTCCTGGTCGGGTCGACAAATACGAATACTTCATCAATCGACAGAACATCCCGCGTTCCATCTTTGCGACGCCGGACCACAATCTACACAGACTTCGCAAGGCCCCTCTTTTGCCATTGTTTTCGAAGAAGCGTATTTCGGACTTCCAGCCCATCATCCGCGAGAAGTTGAACATCTTGTGCAACAAGATTGATCAGTACATCGCAAGTGGACGCCATTTTGCAATCAGTCGTGCCTTGACCGCCTTCTCGGGCGATGTCATCACCACTTATGTCTTCGGTCATGCGTACCAGCACCTGGAGTCCCCGGACTTCGAGGAGACGTTCCATGAGGCGTTCATGGCAGGATCCGAAGCAGGCCACGTAGCGCTCCAATTCAAATGGATGTACCCATTGATGGCGGCCCTTCCGGAATCGCTCGCATTGAAGATGCAGCCGGCCATTTTTCTCATCCTCCAGCTGGCCAAGGACTTCGACGTCAAACTAAAAGAAATCCTTGCAGGCACGGCGAAAGAAAACCCGGATCATCCAACAATTCTGTACGAACTGGTGCGCAGTGACCTTCCGGACTCGGAAAAGAAAATCGACCGCCTGAACGAAGAAGCTCAACTTCTCGTCGCCGCCGGACTCACCACGGCCAGCTGGGCCATGACCGTCACGGCCTTCCACATCATCGTCAATCCTGCCGTGTACGCAACTCTCAAGCAAGAACTCGTGTCCGCGATCCCCGAAGCCCGCAAGCTACCGGAGTGGTCGAGCGTAGAAAAGCTTCCCTACCTAAACGCCTGCATGCGCGAAGGTCTTCGACTATCACACGGTGTCACGGCACGCAGTCCTCGTCTCTGGGACAAACCGCTGCATTACGGCGACTGGACGATCCCGGCCCGCACGCCCGTCAGCCTCTCGGTCGTGGACCACCACCACAACGACTCTATCTTCCCCGACTCGCACGCGTTCCGACCTGAACGATGGCTTGTGCGCGACTCTCCCACCACGTGGGCCCTCGAACACACCATGGATAAGGTCTTCTTCCCCTTTGGCAAAGGCAGCCGCTCTTGCTTAGGTGTCAACCTCGCAACCGCGGAGATCCATCTTTGCTTGGCGACTCTGTTCCGGCGGTATCAGTTCGCTTTGTTTGAGACGGATGCCAGCGATGTGGAACTCGCGCACGATTTCTTCCTGCCCTCTGCGAAGTTGGATAGTAAGGGCGTGAGGGTTACCGTCAAGAAGAGTGACTGAACTCAACGTGGCGAGGTTGCAGATGGTCAGAATGGTACGTTTAACATTCTACGAACGAGGCCACGAGATGTCACGTTTTGCTGCGTCGCTTTCGATGCTATGGAATGAGTTTGATCTTTTTATCTTTTGTGAAGTGATTTGATCTAGATCGATATTCCGCACAACACGAACAGGCAAGATCTAAGCAACCGGGACAATCACTGATATTCGATTCTATGTATTCCAAGTCCAGACGTACACACATGTCCTACCTACACAGTCCTTCTAAACAACATCCATCTTTGTAAAACCTACCTTCACTACTTCTAAGCCGTCTTCGCCCCCTTCTCCTCCACACCTTCCCCTTTCCCATCCCCGTCTCCCCCTCCCTTCGCACTCTCAAACCGCCAGCCCTCAAACCTATCCCTCAGCACCTGCAGACCCTCATCCCAAGTCGTCACCTCCAGGCCCTTCAACTCCTTCACGAACACCCTCCCGTCATCGATCCAAAACCCCCATTCAAAGCCCAGCAACGGCACGACCTGCCGCGCCGCGCCGATGCAGTCGGGGCTGTAGGTCAGCCACGTGCGCGCGGACCAGTCGCAGTGGCGCACCACGGACGGGTCGCGGCCGGGGCAGTCGATCATAGTCGGGTGGGAGCCCCAGATGGCGAAGGGGTTGTTGAGGTCCGCGAAGGGCGGGTAGAGGTCCATTTCCCACGGGCTGGTGAGGTTGGACGCGTTGGAGTTGGAGTTGGAGTTGGAGTTGGGCTCGGATTTGGGCTCGTCCGACCGCACCATCTGGATCCAGCCGTAGAGTGTGGCGTAGCCTTTCGTCGCCAGATGGGCAGCGTTGATGTCGACATCGGAATTGGTGCCACCACTGCTACTGCTGGCATCGGCGTTGGTAGTGGTGATGCCAGCCTGCATGACGGGAAACCCGGCCACGGTTGCCGGGCTCGGCCACATGCCCAACAGGCCCTGTCCGTACGCGACGGGGTCATGAACGGGTTGAATAGTGGCCGTTACTGTACAGGGCGCGCGAGAGGGGACTTGGAATGGGATTGTGAGAGTTTGCGGGTCGGGGTGGTGTTTGTAGGGATAGTTGGAGGAAGCCGACATTGCGTACTCTTATGATATATCGACCGGCTTTGGGTGTGAAGGGAAAGAATAGTTGGAGTCGAATAAAGCGACGAAATTTTCAGTTGTGCGAGTCACTCCCTTTTGATAAGTAAGTCTGCTTCGATTAGCGCGTGGTGTGCTGGCCTGAATCAGGCTGAATGAAAGAAGCTAGAGCGAGTGAAACAAATGCATATCAATGTCACCTTGTGATGTGCATGTCTCTTGAAGTCCCATATGTACATACAAAAATAACCGAGAACATACCAAATTGCGGGTTTGATCAGCTCAACCACCTTCCCTCCATCTTCAGCCTTGAAGATCTGAAATGCTTGTTCCTGCTCCCCAAGTCCCAGGTCTGGGGATATTCACATTCATATTCCCACGAGTCTCGACTCAGGCAGCAGTCTCGACATTCCCTCCGACCTCTTCGAGATACTTATTCATACCGGCCTTGAACATAGGCGCATTCAGCAGACTATCCCAATCATGCGCCATTCTGCTTTGCATCAAACTAACTTCCGCCTCTTTAAGAGTGCGGGGCTTCATTTCGTCCTCGTACGCCTTGATCGCTTGGTCCAGCGTGGCCGTCTTGTTCTTCACACGGACGAGCTCGGATACGATCTTCTCGGCGTCTTCAAAGGCATTGTTCAGGCCCTGCCCGCGAAATGGAGGGATGTTGTGTGCGGCGTCACCAGCGAGCGTGACATGGGGCCAGAGCGGCGACGTCGTCCAGTCCATGTGAGGCTTCCAAACTTCCATGGCGTCAACTTGGATCTGCAGATCTGAGGGTACGTTGAGGCCCGCACTTTTCCAAGGCTCGGCAAAGATAGCGGCCTTCTCTTTGATGAAGTCAATCATTGACTTTTGATCAGGAAAGTCCTCCTCGCGAGGGGCTCCGGTCCACGAGAGTGCTTGCTGGAATAGAAATGTCGATGGGTCGTCGGGATCTCGGACATCCATGATGGCCGTCACCCACTGCATGTTGGTGGGGTGGTAACCGATAAGAAACATTGGATGTGCTTTGCGTTGCAACACGGCAACCTCAGCAGGGACTTTCCAGCACGCATTGATCATTTGGATGTCGAGTGGTGTGTTCGCGGCAACGTCTATGCCCACAAGGGCCTCGCGAACGGGCGAGTGTACACCGTCACAACCAACAATGAGATCGGCAGCGACCGAAGTGCCGTCTGAAAACGTGGCATTCACAGAACCGTCTGACCCGCGTGAGATGGATACTAGTGTCTTACCATAGTTGACCTCGATTCCTTCGGCAAGAAGAGCACGAAGTTTGCGACGGGACACTCGCATAGGGTTGAACCCTGGCATGTTCAGAAACTTTTCTCCCGTTTGGCCGTTATACATCGGCCACGAGGTCACTGTGCCGGTATAGAATGAATCGCAGCATGCCTCATTCAAACGAGACATGAGCTCAGGAGGTATACATTTGGACAGGTACTCCTGACCAAAATGAAGCGTCATTCCCCATTCTCGAGGGCGAGTGTGGTACGTCGATGCTTCTTCTCGCTCGTAGACCTGGGCTGCAATGCCATTCTGGTTGTTCGGGTGGAATAAGCAAGTTACTCAAGGAGAAGTGTCAACGTAACAACGTACAAGTTTCAATCCTTGGGCCAGCAGTAAGCCCGTCGCACCTGCCCCGACCACCACAACCTTGAGTTCTGACACGTCTGCCATATGTCAGTGTGTATTACCCTTGAAGGTCCACACGGGTAGAAAGTCACCCGCGGAGTGTGGCCGTCTGCCGTATAAATCAGTAGTGGGAATCACAACAGAAATTTGAGTTTTGGATCGACGTGACATAGCAGTCGAATCGGCTCTTTTTATCGCACAGTTCGCAAAAAAGGGTATCGATAGCGAAAGTACCACTTCACAGTTCCTTCTGATCGAACGGCATGATTCTTCATCGGCTCCACCAATCGGCAGTTCAGATACATGGCGCCACCAATACAGCCGTACCGACTTCGTTGGGTATGATTTGATGAAATGCAGTGACGCATAAGCGATGCAGCAAACTCTTCACACTGCTGCAAATGAGACAAACCTGGCGCGGGACATGTCGACCCTGTCCTGGATGTTGCCAGCCAATGTGACTTTAACAGGCGCGGGAATTGGAGATAGTCTCGAGCGGCTGCAGCTGGCCGCATTAGCTTCGTCTTGGGGAGCACCTCCCGCCGAACCTGCCGCCCGCCTGCCGTTCGGAGCGAAGTAGTTTAAACCCACAATCTGAGCTTCCCAAACTTTAAGCGAGTAGTTCTTTGCGACTCAGGCTTCATTCAGAAGTCGATGCCATGGCAGATCAGGTAGCCAGAGCGGCGGTCGCCACCGAGGATGCGACGGACACAAATCACTTGATCGACGCTGACGACGACGAAGGTGTTGCGGATTTGTGAGTTGCCAGTTCACCATTGCAATGATTTATGCTCCTGAGTATTCACATACCTATGCGCCTCTCCAACCACAAAATCCGACCTACTTATGGTGTTGAGCAGGGAGAATCTATCCACAATATCGCTGCGGTCAAGCTTATTGCAGCCAGTGTATTCCCATGGCAGGCAATACCAAGGTTTCAGAGATGGAGGTAAGGATGCTCCGAGTAAACTGATACGAAAGGGAAAAGCCGCTGACTTACCATAAGCATACCACCGACCAAACGATGAAGTGAGACCTGACCCAGTAAGATGTTGGACGTGAAGTTTAAATTTTGTAGGAAGAGCTCGATCGACTTGACGTGATGAACGAAATGTTCTTCGTTATCAACAATGGGAGGCTGCACCTTGCCCCAATTGACAACCAAACACAGAGAATTCTCGACATAGGCTTCGGAACCGGAGCCTGGGCCATGGCCATGGGCGACAGCAACCCACAAGCTCAAATAATTGGGATCGATATCAGCGCTTCAGCCCCGTCGTGGGTCCCTCCTAACGTCAGCTTTGAGATTGCCGACGTAGAGGAGGAATTAACCTTCAGCGCACCATTTGATTTCATCCATTGCCGGTACATGGCAGGGGCCATCAAAGACTGGCCCCAGCTCATCCAGCGAAGCTTCGAGTACGTTGTCCAGAGCACTTGAAAACGGTTTCGGTTTACCTAACACTTCGCGGCAGTATCCTAGAACCAGGAGGATGGGCCGAATTCGCAGATCTCGATATCGATTATTATAGCCAGGATGGATCTCTGACTGAGGATGATGCCACCATTCGATGGATCAAAATCGCCGCGCAAGGCATGGAAGATCTTGGCAGAACCTTGAGACCTGGCAAAAGGCTGGTGGGCTGGATGCAAGAGGCAGGATTTGTCAATTTACAGGTTAGCAGGCAGGAGCAATATCTTGGTGGCTGGAGGTCAACGTTAATATCGAGGCTAGGTCGTCCGAAATCCAGTACCAGTGGGGCCGTGGCCAAAGGACAAGAAGTTGGTGAGTTAGCTCGACTCATACCGAAGAACCAAAGCTGACATTCTCACGCAGAAAAGAATCGGAATTCTCAACTTTATCCAGCTTTACGAAGGCTTGACAGGTCTGAATGTGAGGCTGTTTTGTGACTATCTTGGATGGAGGAGAGAAGACCTCGACATTCTTTTGATGCAGGTGAGGGACGACTTTAAGAATCCTGCAATTCACAGTATGTACGACATGTAAGTACAGCCAGGTCAAAGAGTCAGAAGAAGATCGAGATGCTAATGTGAATGCTGTAAGGTACACGGTTTGGGGACAGAAATCTGAGAACTGGAGGTGAAGAGCCGAAAATGTTTTCAGAGAAGCTGGGAAACTTCACGACGCGTCTGCCAAGAACGGCTCGCGATTCATGCCGCTTTTAAACTTCACAGGGCCAGCATCACCAAGTTATCGGGGAACATGAACTTGAAGTCGAAATACAAATATCAATCCGTATCTCTTCATTGAAATCCTGTGTCTGTCTCGCAATAACTGCTCACTGAACTGAACATCGCTAACATACTATTCAAATATCATATTCGAGTTGCTTAATCTCAACGCCCGTACTCCAAACTAGGCACAACCACAGGGCCATATTTCACCACATTGCCATAGGAGCCTTCACCCTGGACCAAAAAGTCTGCAGCGAGACTCAACTTGCCTGATCCCCTGTGCATGCCCGTCTGGCCAAACGTGCCGTTCACCACCTCAGGGTCGTATACCACGATCGCCACGTAATTCCGTCGAGCCATCAGTTTGCGGTTGTTGATTGGTTGCCCTGTCACATCGTGCGTGAAGATCTCCATCATGTCTTCCTTTGTGTCGGTCGGCTGTGATGGCGTCGATCGCTGTCCGTTGGCTGGTATGTATAGAGGCTTGTTGTTGTTGAGAAGTTTCATCACATATCCAGGGGCAGGAGTATTCACAACCGGACATGAAATTAGCTGGTACATGGTCTTGTGGTCCGATGGGTGGGACGGGTCGTGGACTAGGCCGGCGCCACAAGTATTGACAGCACCTGACACGAATGTCATCCGAATCGATCGCTGGTGAGAAATTCCTTGCAGGGTACGGATCAGGTATGTACGTTCGAGATCCTATTAAAATCAGTGAGAAGTCCTCCCAAATGTTCAAGCAAGCTTACCTTGGAGTCGTGGGTCCACTGATCTTTCAATTCGTCAAGCATGTCGATGTCGCCAAATGGACTGAGAATGCCTCCCATGAGTCCAGATTTACCAACAGCCCGCTTGACCGAATCAAATCCAGATCCAACAGCACCTTTGGCACCCACCACGCCCGCAACAGAGCTTGTGACTTTACCGAGCACATTGTAGGCACCGGTGACCGCTTTCTTCCCCGTGGCCACCGTATGGGCAATCGATTCTGCTGCGTCCAATCTCGGGTAGATCAGGGGTACTGCAATCATCAAAAGACAGTGCTGAATAGTCTGGGGCAGCAAGGCAATCTTGGGAAAGAGGCCTTGATAAGTCGGGCCAGCCATGACCTGGTGCGAGGTTCGCTCGCTCCGTGTATCTGGGCCAACCACAGCGACAGAAGGTCCAAGGAATTTGACAAAGTGCCATCCGGTCCCCGTGATGGTAAAGAGGTCGCGGTCGTCAGATACGTTGCGAAGGATCTCTAGCGTCGTGTGATGTTGAAATAACAGGTACATCTCAATTCCAATTCGTCCAATGTTCTTGAACATGTTGCTAAATTGCATGTACTCAGGGTAAGATCCAAATCCGTCGAATCTGTAAATTGTCAGTCATAGGTTCCCAAAAATCAAGGCCGTACTAACATATCATGATCATCAATAGATAAAACATGAGGTATCTGCGCAAAGGCCTCACGCATATATGGCTGATCAAAATGGCTTGTATAGTAATGAAAATATGCATGCGTCACATCCTCCTCGTGTGCAGCGGTCCACACTGCATTCTTGCGATTGTCTTTCCCGCTTGTGGCCAGCCACTGTTTGAGAGATGGGATCTCTTTCCACAATCTATCGGCACTGATTTGACTACCCAACCCCAGCTGACAATGGAAACCTCCACATTCGGCATGTTTTTGCATAATGTCTTTCCACATGAACCCGACCCCTCCCAGCCTCGCGCGTTCATTGGCACTGACATTGAGTGAAAAATCGTTTCCAGACGTGCAGACAAATCGCCAATTCGTTTCGTGTTTTCCGGCCACCAAGAATTCATATCTTGTGCACCCAAGATGAGAAGTAATCGCATATGTCCACTTCGCAGGCCCGGATTCATCCATCTGGATATCAATGTCGTACTTGTAGAAGGTCCACCGCTGATGCGACGAGATGTTGTTTGCTTTCAACTGACGGGGGTTCGGGGAAAGGTCAAGACTCTGATGAAGGTGTATTGTAGGTGGCTGTGGAGCGTCTGTGACTAGCAGGATAGAACCATACCAGATGCCCCGATCAATGTCCATATTGACATAGCGGAGGTAGGGTCCGAAGTAGACACCGTTAGTAGCCACCACCTTGTACAGATCTACGCCTGCGCTAGGAGGCGGTCCCGTGAAAGCTGACGGGCCGGGCATGCCCATCACGCTTTGTTGGTCGTATCCAGGAGTGAGAGGAAGACCGGGCGACGCCATTGGCTTCGAAGTAAAGGACAAGCCAGGGGAGGCCAGAGGATTTTGATAGACACTAGCCACGGGCGACAATGGGGTGTCGTTGAGATTGAGGGGCGTTGGTCCCTTGGGAAATTCCCATTGAGTGGATTGTGTGGGTAGATGGATGTAGTAGTACTGGCCAGAGTTGGGGTCCAGGTGTGCGATCCAGCCCTCTGGAAGTGGTGGAGGGGAAGCTGGTGGTATCTGGGAAGGTGTCTGCGGCATCACGGGTTGCGCTTGCGGCATGTGCCCATTCATCGTTGGAACTGGCTGTTGTGGACTTTGGGTCGCCTGGCGAGGGTCATTTGCAAAAGCAGGATGGTCCATTTGGTTTGGAATCTGTGCTCCGGGCATCGCATTTGGTGGCTGCGCAGCAGCAGGAGAAGCCGCAGGCATCGGCGGTTGAGCTGCAGCTGGTATCGATGCTCCCGTCATGCTCCGTCTCTGTTTTTCGCCTGGATATCCACCTCTTCCGCCAGGAACTTGAGAATACGCTGGTGGAGGCTCGTCATGGGGCTGCAATCTCGATATCTCGGTTTCGGCAGGGTGTTGCGCTCGACTCGGCGACTGAACAGGGCCGGCTCGAGAGGCAGAAGTCGCCGCCGATGGAGGAGTTGATGGTCGCGCTTCTTCCATGCCTTGGTAGACTGTAGGAGCGGGGTGATGAGAGCTACCTGGATCTTCCGTCGGAGTCCACGGACGTCTCGGAGGCGCGCTGCTCTGTTGCTGGGCCGGCAATGCTGGGGTGCCGTATTGAGCAGCCCTTTGTTGAGCAGCCAAACTCTGGGCTTGGAGACTGTTCAATGTTGCTGTACCCGCAATGCCAGAGGCCGCATAGCGGGCTTCAATATCAGTCTGAGGCCGGGCACCTGGAGCGACAATTGGTGTTTCTGGTGGGGGCGGCGAGCCACGCTGAGCTCTCGTGGTCGAAGTAGAAGCAGTGGAGCTGATTCGATTGATAGTTGAAGGGTCTCTGAGCTTCAGTCTGCTTAGAGCATCTGCAGCAGATGAGGCATCATTTGGACGGGGCCAATACTGCTGCCCGCCCTGGCCTGGAAGAGGCGCCGTGTTTGGGGGATCCTGCCGTACAGGGCGTTGGAACAGGCCATCCTTGTCTGGGGCGTCTGGCCCGGGGGACTCGGGCAAGGGCTTTGGCATTGTCCCTCTGCGCTCGGCAAGGGTCTGGCCTGTGCGTCCATCTGAAGTTGTCCTCTTTGCTTGTTGTCTGATACCGCTCTCTGCGCTCCCCGCTTGTTGCGGGGAAGTCACTCTTCTCACGTCTGGGTATGGGTATGGGGCTCCGGAGCCGTTTGATCGGGGGGCTTGGGCCTGCTGTCGCGATTGCTCGTCGGGAAACGGTAGAGAAGGTATGGGATAAACAGGTTGCTGTGGAGCGGGGCTCTGCTTCCCAGTGATCGAAGGGACGCCGGATGAGGCGCTTGAGGTCCTCTTGTTGATGCGAAGGGGCTCGACGATGGTGGGGGAGTCGCGGTCGTTAGGGCGGTTTAGAAACATCTCGCCGTCTGGCCGGCCATGCTGCCCGGAAGCACTCATGGCGACGAACTAGCCAGACAACCAGGCCGTTGGTCAGAGAGGGCAAGGGCAATCAAAGTAAATAAGTATATTTCGGGACTCGAGATGGACGTGGGGGCTGGCCTTGCACGGAGGATGACTGCGGTCAGGCGCAGGCCACGGGATTAGCAATCGCAGAAGGATCGCTGTTGCCGAGCTCGACCTGAAAGATGACCGTCGTGCCGTCCAAATGAAGCGAAACAAGCGCTGCAACGATAGAGAAATGAAATGAGATGAAAGGAGATCAAGAGGATGGGCAAGGCACAAAGTAACTGCGAGATGCGAGATGTCTAGGCGGGGAATCGAGCGTACATTGGCAGGTGTCGATGTCGTCGACGCGCCTGGAAGGCTCTGGGAGTCAGCAACTGATGGAGACTCTCAGCCTTCTTCTCGTCCTTTGACGACCCAGGATCCTGTCGGCTAGTTTCTATCGCCCTTGTGCAACTCCTTGAGTGGCTGTAGCCGCCCAACAAGCGCTGCACACGGTGTCGTATCCAAGAAATGCCCCACGTCCTCGGGCGTCAAACACTGCTTCACGCCGCTTATTGGCTCGCAATGCCACGTACTCTCGTGATCTAATTGTACAACTGCATTTACCACTTGGCTGGAGGAACCAGAACGTGGTCTTCCGGAGTCACTAACCAAAAAGTATTTGTAGAACTAAGCCAACCCGTGCCCACAGTCGATGCTTTCTTCGCCTGGACGTACGGGCCGTTCTGGCAAGGAATAGACCTCGTCTGATCGGGTTTAGATTAGGATCCGGAGTGCCGCCCACGCTCGTACGGCCTGTCCCCGATCTATTTGTCTCTGCATATGCCTGCATAGAGCTTGGAAAGCTTCAATATGCGGCCCCTCGGAAGTCAATGTTCCCAGGAAGACACCAAACTGTAAACTCTCGATGAAGAGCCTGGCTACTGTGCCGGCACCAGTGCAATAGAAGCGACTGGAATCGTGCTCTTCTTCGCCAATATCGACTTCCTGTCATTCCATAATCTCGGTCGCAGGGTTGTCGATCAGCGACCAAGGCAGCACAGCATAAGAATACTGCGATGACTTGAGGTAACCCAGTTTTCGGATCAAACCCTTGTCGCTAGGAAGATCGAAGGTATGGATGTTGACCGATTATTCGAGATTCAATTTTTGACGGCAAAGATCGATGCTTGGGACGCAAGATGTCAATGCGCAGATGTCGTCCGTCGTCAAACATTCGTTGAAGCGCCATGGCTGTCAAGTTCAAAGGACTAGCAGCATTAGAGGACATTATCGCTCTGAAGGAGCTTGCGCAAAGTTGTAATTTGAGAATATTCGTGACAATGTGTTGGCTCATCCGCCATCATCTATGACAGAAGGCTCGGGGTGGGTGATGTGCCGTGGCAAAGAAGGGACAATTGACTCTTCCCGGTGGCGAAGGCGTGCATTTTCAGGCAGTTGTCGCTCCCGTTGCCTGGCAATACCACGGCTCCAGCATTGCTCCCACTCGGACTTGAATCGGTCGAACCACCAGAACTTGCGACAGATCGTTGACACTTTCTTCCAAGTCCGAGCAGCAGGAAAGGAGTCCAAAACGTAGTCGAGAAGCTCATTGGCTTTTGGAACAGGTTTGTTAGATTGCGTTCGCCAATTGACGAGAAGAGAAATCCATATGATAACCTCGGAGTCTGGAGTGGAGGGATTTTCCATACATGTCACCCCCTTAGTCAACGCAGCGAGCGATGCTGTGTCAAATATATTCGTGCGATTTTCCCCGCTTACATGACGAACAGCGATGGCGAGACCAAGACAAATAACATGCTCTAGCCCGCAAGGTAGCCCTGAGCGTCTGAGATCAAGTAAGAGCATGATTGCGTTACGGGAACACTCCCTTGGCTCACAGTAGAGCCGGCAATATCTGTCCTGAGAACTCTTGAAGTTGCCACTAATGGCCGAAGAATCGTTCGCCAATGGCGCCCAAGATGCCACTGAAGCAAGCAATTTAATGCATTGCACGCTCAAGTGACCCGACAAAGCAACTTCAGCAAGACCCACCGGAAGTTGAGCCACAGCGATACAGATGTCTGGTGGAAAAGGATGCCGGACGAACTCGATCTGGTTTTTCGGCAGGATTCCTGGATCGTTCGGGCTGAGTTGAAGATAATGGCCGAGACCAATATAGAATTCAACCCTGGCTTCAAGTCAGTACACAACTGAGTAAGGATATGCTGTGCTATCCGAGACCTACATGGTCACTATTGCTCGTATTGACAAATGAGCCGGCGAATTGCTGAGCCCGCCGCGTAATGTGATAATCTGTCTAGCGCCCTTGAGGTGGGCCATGAGCGATTCAAGGTCTCTGCGGCATAGCTTTGACGAGTCAGATAAATCCAAGTCACTAACGATAGGGTGCACATACGTCGGCAACCATGAGGTGGGTGATAGAGATCAAAAGGCCATCGTCAAGGTGGGCCTCTGGGGCTGTCAGACGCTTCCTCAGGGACAAAATAGCCTCGTTCTGTAGTTTGAGCATATCCGAGGATTGATTGACATGGAAAGGATCGCGGCGCCAGTCGTGAAGACTCTGTGCCCCGACCAGAAGGCATTTGAAGAGGTCAGGATCGTGCATTGACATGGGAAATACAACGGAAATGGAAGGGTGATCGACATCGGGGGTGATTTTGAGGCATAGTTCTTCTTTGCGGAGAATATGGATATCTGCGACTGTTAAAACCTTATACCAAGCGAAGAACAGGGCGACTGGGCACGCTTACACTCGTCAACGCTCACGGTGGTCATAGACCCGTTTCCGGAGGGATATGAAGCGAAGGCCTCACGACGGTGGGAATCCAGAGGAGTGATTATAAGCTTGGCCCGACTTAACGGCTTGGTGATGGGTGCAGCGTCATCGCGGTCGCGGTGTTTGAAGGCTAGTCCGTCGCGTCGACGGTGCCGGCGGTCATGATTCATAAATTCGTGAGCTCCCATTCAGCTGGTAGAGCTGATGGCTTACTCCATCACCGAGTTTGTTGCATGGTGAATGGTTTTTGGTGGTGGCAGGGCAAAAGAAAAAGCTTGTAGCAGGATGAGGTCCAGGGTGGGTTCGTTCAAAAAAGAAAATTCGGGAAATTAAAATAAAGCCACAAGGAGCTGAATCTAGGGATTCTAGTTGCGTCACTCGGGCCACAGAAGGTCTAGCAGGAGCGCAGAGCACCCAAGGAACAGGGCTGCAGGTATAATATGGGATTATTACTTGCCCATCAGCAGGCAGGCAGGGCGTGTAGGGCAGTTATAAGGAATCATCAAAAATCGGGACTCGAGAGTTGAGACAGATCTGCCTCTTCAAACCAATCAGACTAGCGCTGACTGTTCGGCGCTTTTGGAATAGCAAAAGTAGAAACCTCCAGCGGACATGGCCACTCTAAGTTGCATCAAAAGTCCCATTCCTCTCTATCAAAAACGAACCATGTAGGCGATTCTCAGGCGAGCTTCGATCGATGTAAGGTGTTAGTCAGCCATAACGACCACACCACACCACACCACACCACCAACCTTCACTCGTTTACACACACTTTTCTCACCTTCTGGTTCTCGTTTATGATACCCTGAGTAGACTGACACGCTCTGGCAAGGATCTCATTTGTGGTTGGCGATCCGGAGATTTTCCGTGATTGCACCGGGTGTGCGACGAGGCACAGCTGACATCCGCACGCGTACCACTCCCCTATTCAAATGATCTGGAAGGGAGTTCCGTGACAACTGACAAGTGAGGTTGAACCACTGTTTTTGAAGTATCAGGTAGTGACTACTGGCACTGGCAGGAGATCTCTTTTGCAGTCACGTTGAGGAATAGTACATAATTACCCAAGTAGGAAGGCCCCACGTCTCATTGGTTGCCCCGCTGCTCTCCTTGATCTCTATCACTGGCATCGGAGCATGAGACTGCAAGCGTATCAACTCGAAGTCGACGGTGCTCGTAGTGCATTGACAAGCTTTGGAAAAGCTTAACAACAGGCTCGGGCTCAGGCGGCCGAATGGTACTGGCACGGCAAAGAGATGCGGCCTCGGCGGCCAAAAAAAGACTCGGCAGCTTGCGTGGCTTATTGTGGCGGCCATGACGCAGTGGCTGTGGTACCTGTGGGAGTGCCGAATGTAGAAGAGTGTCTCGCAGTGCCGTCCTCATCCGGCCAGCTACGAAATGATCCGCGTAATTCTGGACCAAATTGCACAGGAAACCGGGTCAGCGAAACCGAGGAAAACTCCATTTCGTTCAAACAGCTTCTTTTGTTTGGTCCGCCGCGCTCGCGTGCCCCAGATCTCCTGCAAGGCTCCCAAGACTTTTTCTGGGCACTGTTAAGGGCAACGCGGTGAATGGTGGCTCAGGTTCTTTTTGTGGCCACCACTGCCTCAGAAGAACGTCATGCGAGGAAACAGCAGTGACGATACCCCATTGTCAATGGAAGCTATATATGACAGATGGTACCTGACGTGATTCCAAGCTTTTCTCCGTATTTGAGATTCCTGTAGACCAATTCCCGAAGACCTAAATTCTCACCTTCGATTATCTATCCCTGTCACCTACCTCGACACCTGCATCAACCTTGCAACATGCATTTCTCCAAGCCCGTTGTTCTGGCTTTTGCCGTCGGCGCTGTTGCTCAGTCTGATATCAACTCGGCAGTCAGCTCGATCGTGTCGGTGGCTACCTCCATTGCTAGCGACGCGACCTCGGCCTTCGGAAGCGCCACCACAGATATCAATTCAGCAATCTCTTCGGCAGAGTCATTGGCATCATCTCTCGGCACCGCCGTTCCATCAGACGTCAGCTCTCTAATCACATCGGTCGAATCCCAAGTTTCATCCATCTCCGCTTCAGCCTCCTCCGTCGCTGCAAGTCTTTCTTCTGTTGCAGCCACGGCTTCTCCATCAGCACAAAGCAGCATCTCCAGCGAGATCAGCAGCATTCTGGCCAGTGCCTCAAGCGCCGAGAACAGCGCCATCAGCAGCGCGACCTCAGCCGCTTCCTCATTCTTGACCTCAGCTTCTGGCGCGGCCAGTAGTGCGGCATCTTCTGCATCCTCCGCCGCCAGCAGTGCTACCGCTTCCGCAACCGGTGCTTCAGGGAACGGTGCCTCCACTGGCTATACTTCACCTGCTGCCGGTGTTTTGGGAAGTCTCTTCTTGGGTATGGTGGCTTTCTTGTAAATGACCAGTGCGGATATTTGTATCATAGACATCAGGCTATGCCTGTAGCATGTAATTGCATACGGCTGGATTTAGGGGTGCAAAACTTGGTGCTGGACAGGGTTGCTGGCATGTCATACATTACCACTATAGTATAATATTCATCAAAGGTAATCTGATCCGATTCCTCGCCTCCTAGTGGTACGTCTCTTTTACGAGTAGTGGCTTGTGTTCAAGTCATATGTCTCTTCATTTTCGCGATAAAAATCTTTGCGGTCGCGAAGGGGAAAGGTTACAGTCACGTTGGCGTCTGGCTGGTTCTGGTGACAGCGATTAGCAACACGTCTTCCGAAACGGATGGTAGAGCTAACATACTGGAGCTTTTCGTGCTACAAAGCCTGTGAGGCGTCAAGTCGTGTGCTTTGCTTTCCCGTGAGGTCAAACTGTTGTACTGATTGTGTGCCATGTCTTCGTTCATAAACACCCGGCAAGGTCCGCAGGCCCCGATTCACCCGCATTTACCGCGATTGCATAGCACAAGGTAGAGTTTCAATCTGGCAAAATTGGATCCCGCCTCCTGTGGAAGCCCTGGTCGCCACTCGTCATTGCTTCAACCGCAGCACCAGGACATCGAGAGCTCGGAAGAGGAGAAAGTTGGCCTGCGATGCAGGATGACGGAGGTCCCCTCCATGAGGACTCGTTCTCGTTGCAGCAGCATGATAGTGGGGATGAAGGAGAGCACCCGGGGCTACCAATTGACGACGTGCCTTGGATGGTTGCAGCGACACAAAGGGCGTCAGATACGCTAGGTGGCTAGCAGCTCCCCTAACCAGCAGACTCCCAAGGGCGCCCAAGCCCCGTGCGCAGGTCATTGCCCGAGGCACCTGAAGTCCCAGTGTTATCTTCGTCTTCCCTCGGGTTTTCCAAAGCCCAGCATCCACCGCATCGAGGATATCACTCCTGGTCGAAGCACATCTTGAGTGCCACCCAACGCGGGCCCCAGGAGGAGCAACTTGAGAAGCTAATGTGTCGTGCCCAGGAGGTGTGGGAAATACAGGGCAGAGCTCCTTTTACTCTTCCACCTCACTCACCGCTACGCCCGGTACACTCTCTTTGGCAAGCTTGTCAAGATGGAGCAAGAAGAGAAAAGATCACCAAGGGCCGGAATGGTTGGGCATCTGCAGGTTTCATTTCGGCACCGACCTGGTCGGGTAGCTCGGCGGGCTTCAGATTCCAACCTTTAGCTGTATAGGTGACAGCTTGATCTCTGGGAGAATTGCTAGAAATTGACAAGGATCTCCCTTGCCAGGTGACGTTGAAGCCTGATCAATCGTATGAACAACGGTAGTGCAGGTGTTTGGGAGGCCGAACAAGTAATCACCTACAGTCTTTTGGAGGCATATCAGCTGCATGAAGAGCAAACTGTAATTCCGCCATCGCGCTTGTCCTCCCGGCGCCAGTTGGGCACAAGGCACAAATTCTGCAAGATGACGGCAAGATACGTGGGTAGTTGCTGACACTGTCGCTGCGCACGGGGCACCTGCCTCCACGGCGGGCGGGAGGTGAGGCGGAATGACATAGCACACCAACGCGACCACCGGCGATATAGCCATGGCGACAGCATTGAACACACCTCGCGTGATTCTATTCAGATCTCGAAGAGGAAATGATAATCTTGATAGAGGTCGAAGGAACGTGGTTCGGTCGTATGGTCCAAGCCGGGGGCGATCGGCATTGTCGTTGGGCACAAATTGACCTCATCATTTCCCCCCTTGTGCGCATAGGGTGAGCGTAAAGTACAACATTTTGGCCAAGGTAAATTGCATGAACACTTTGCCGAGCTCTGGTTAAACGCGGCTCCCACGTCAAAGGATGTCGACCACTTTCGGTACGCTAGATGCGGGTTCTGTTTCTGGTGGTCTGCGCCCGGTGCCCATTCCGCCTCACCTTGCAGAGGCATGTTAAGATCGGCATGAACTCTTACTAACACCGGGATGCAGCTTCAAGCCGAGACTGAAGAACTCCAAGCAACAGGCGCGAACCTTGAAGCCATGCTGTAGCGGGTCGGCATCCACAGTTGGGCGGCGACGAAGCACACCAAGCTCATTGCATACTCGAGAAAAGAGCAGAAGGGGTAGTGAGATTGCTAGGATGGTCTGGGACGACCCGTCGCCTCTTGAAGCTGTCACAGTGGGCAGGAAATTTTGATGTTGTACAGGCAGACTGTGAGTTCATAGAGCTGGAGAGAATGGGTTTGGACCAGATTCCAAGTCGGGCTGCCAGCAGTGTGGCAGGAGCTTGTGGCGCAGGCGCAGGAAAATGAGGCGTGCTGACTGCTCAGACTGCAATCCTACGACGAGCACGGGCAGACAATAGAGTAGAGCAGAAAGGACCAATACGATCCACTCTGCCTCTCAGGGTGCCAGCTTCAAGTTGTTGGTTGAATGATGTGGTGGATTGTGGGTGGAGGACGTGTGGTCTGAAGCTGTCGCGTCGCAGATGTGTGTGTTGGTTTCAGAAGGAGGCGCCAGTGCTGTGGCGACGGGCTGCAATCACCAGAGTAATTCCCCTGGAAGCGCTTCAGAGCCGAGCAACTCGTATCAGGATTCCCACTGGGCAATGCTACGGTGGCAAAATACCAAAGGGCAGGTAGAAAAAAGTACGAGACATTTGTGAGCCTGTGAGTCCGTGACCCACTGGAGTTGCCGTGTCTGCAGGAACGCTGGGAGCAGGATAGGCGGGAAGGGAATGATGGGACAGTTGAGAAAACACCCAACCCCACGCCTAAACTTGCATAGCTTAGGTGCTGCGGGCTTCTGCTTCCAGTTAAGACGTGCCTTTGGGAACTTGAGCTACTACCCCAGCCCAGACTAGAGAGCCCTGCAGGCTGCAAGTTCACTTACCGGTTGGTGGATTGGATCTGGACACTGTTCACTGGCACACCAAAGTGCTCTGCTTCTTGCGTCCCAGCAACGTCATCCTGTGCAGAGGAAAAAAGGGGGCACCAAGGGCACTTGCAAATATTCACGTTCTGGTAATTGCCATGGCTGCCCAATCAGTCCACATTCTCGGCTTCTCGTAGCAACACCTGGGAAAACCCTGGTCGATCAAGCCCTCCAAGCGTGACGAATGTGCTTGCGGTTTCCCTGTGGCTTCCCCCCTTTCAAAGCTCATGGATAGCGCGACGCACCACTGGGAGCACAGCCGACAGCCTTGGTTTCCACCACACCCTCGTCTCGCCTTGTTGGCGGATGCTCCCGTTTGTTACTTCTGCTACTTCTGCCACCTTCTCGTTACTATCCGAAGTCCCTGTCCTCGTCATCTGAGTCACTTGGGAATCCAAGCACCCAAGGCTTAGTTTCCAGTTGCCTAGTGCTAGATCCCAATTTGGGATGCTGCCTGAACGCGGCCCATTTTCTGCCAGGCTTCAGCACCTAAATAAGCCTGACGGAACTCCCTTTGTTGTGACTCTTTACCATTGCTGAGACTTCTATAAGACTCTCTACAATTCCTTCTCAATCCTTCTCTACTTCTACCAACAATCTAACAATTCTCACCCGCCTTCATCACATCAGACTCACGCATCTCAATTTGAATCCATCAACCCCTTTGCAATTAGGAGCACTCTTGGAACTCGCCCCCACCTCCATCAGACTCGTCACCACTTTTAGCAACACTTGCCACAGAACTCCCAAATACTCCAAGGCCCAAAACACTCTTCTAAATCCTTCAGCACTATAAAAGACTGAATTGAACTTCGCTGTCGCCGAAGCTCTACCCTCACTCAAACCACATATTCACACCACCCACCACCACCACCAACAAAATGCCTCACCAATACCACAGCTCTTCAGGCTCCAGCAGCGCTGGTGAGAGAGTCTACCACGACTCGCGACGAGACCGATCAGAGCGCAAGGAACCCCGCAAGCCCATCAAGCGCGAGGTCGTTGTCGTTCACCACAACACAATCACTCGCGACGAGCCACCGCGCACTGCGGGTATGTCAAACAACCGATGGAGATGAGATCTTCTACTCATCATCTATTTGCAACGTCTGTACGAATTGGTTTGGATCCGGGGGAATTCACCCCAAGCGAAGGAGTTTTGATGGATGGACCGGAATACCGCAAGGAAGCACAACTGGAGTTGATATTTGGAATGATTGTGATGGTTTCTCACCACTCTTGAAGAGCATGGACATTGGAAGTCGGAAATCAAACGCAACTGGCATTTATTTTCCTTTGTTTGCACAAAATCAAGGATTGCTATTTGATCGCATCTTTGTACTGGGGTTTCGAGGTCACTGGCTACTGTCCCAGCCCTCCACATCAGCATGTCACAACCACCGAGAAAGATAGAAAGAGAAGGACGCAAGTCTTGTATGTATGTATTCCACCAGGCATAGAGCAACTGCGATGGCACCAAAGCGGCGCCTACAAGGATTGCTGTTATCGATTATGGTACGGGTATCTATCGTATCATCTGCCTATCGATAAAAAATACAATTGATCGACCCTAGCCGGCCGAAATTGAAATTGCAAGGGATGAATAGTGCCCGAGTCGATCTCCAGTCTCTCTTGTCTGCTTCATTCCTGCCACCACCAATTTCATTTACGCCCTCCGTACTCGTATGTCACTCGCTTTGCCCCGGGTACGAGGAGGGAAGAGTGGCTCCCGCCTCACTGTACCGTCGGGCCTCAATATCTCCGTCGATCACGGCAGTACCAAAGCATTCCCAGTTTTTTCGGAAAGCATGGATCGTCCTGCAGAGCGCCCAATCGTATCGAAACGGCCACCGCCGCCCAATCAGACATGACAGATGAGACGGCACACTTGGCTAGATTTGATGCTAGCTGCGCCCGGCACAATGGATGGTGAGTGGATGGAGGGCCACCGGCGCCACTGGCGGGTGTCAGAATCATTTTGCTCCAGCAAGCATCCTGCAATTTGGGGTTAGAGACTTTCCTGTCAGGTCTGCTAGGGTAGGTCTATTCAGGTGCACCAGGTCTTTGTAAGTTCTCAGGCCTCTGTGAACAGTCAGAGCGGGAGACTCGTCCCGTATTCTTGTTCATTTCAAAGGGTCCGAATCTTTGAATTCACTTGCCCAAGGAGAAATCCCGAGTTGCTCACATTCCGGGTTCCGGGCTCAAAAGAGCTGACTTGGCGGAACTTTTGTGGTCAGGACCATGAGCCATTTTTTTCTCTAGGGATCCAACTTGCTGCGAACACTCCATCCTGAGTCCTGACCGGTGTGGGAATGCAGCCATCGTGCTGATGAATATCGAGTAGTTTCTGGAACTTCTCTTACGCAAGAACAATTCCTCCGTACGCCGGCGTGTGCCAAAGGGCCATGCACATGCGCTCTAACGAAACACGATAAACTCCATCCGTGCCCTTACAGACTCCAGTTGCCAACTGGCCTACTGCACGCCACGACCATCGAGATTCTCCTCCTGCGAATATCTGCGTATCATGGTTGGCGCGATCCATGACCTGCAGCTTTGCTGTCTAGTCGGCCGTCCTCCACCCAGCAGGGGATTGCCGAAGTACCATGCATGAGAACCCTCTCTCTCACTCGTCTGACCAAAGATCCCAAGCTGCTCCATCGTCCAACTCATCGATCCTGAGGGCCCTTGCAGGAAGCAAGAACGAGGATCGTACGGCCATCCCCGGGACCAGTGCAGCCAGTTCTTGGTCTGCCGCACAGCATCTGCCATGGCTTCGATTTGAAGATTCATTCCGATAGACTAACCACGTGTTTGAAGCTCCTGTCATGTACTTTGTTCCTCCTCCAAACACTGCGCCTTAACCCACAAAAATAGGAAAATTCGCAATTGAGAATCTGAACAATTGTTGATACGCATTTCTCGGTGCATTTCACCTCTGATTCAGAAGATGCGTTGCCTGCGCCGCATGGTTCCCAGCCTGCCCCAGCAACGGAAAAAGTCATGACGCACACATTTGATGAACCAGCCCTCGTTATGGAGTCGACCGTCTATGCACAGCTTTTATGTATGAGCTAAGAGAACGGAAGGTATAGTTGCTGTTCTTCTCATTTGACTGCTGACTTGTCCACGTTGTACAAGTTGTGGCACATTTCAAATCCCAGGCACCAAATCAAAAGCAGAACCGTACCATGGCCTCTTGTCTCCGAACCCTTCAACCCTTCGGGCGCCTCCGAGCTCCTTCTTCTCTACGAACGTCCTTCCTTGCGAAGAGGCACCTCAACACAGCCACCGCCCCCGTCCTGTACTCCGCCCACGCCAAAGTGGTAGGCGCCCGCACCGGCCACGTGGAGGGTGATGACTTGACGGTAGACCTCACCATGGCCAAAGCTCTGGGCGGACCTGGGGACAAAGGAAAGACGAATCCCGAGGAACTCTTTGCTGCAGGATACGGTGCATGCTTCCAATCCGCCATGAATGCTGCGGCCATGAGCCAGAAGATCCAGATGCCGGAGAAAAAGGAGGATTCGGTTGTGCACACGACGGTGCACCTGGTCGGTGATATGAAGAAGTTGGATATGGGGATCAGAGTCGACATGAAGGTTAGCGTAAAAGGGTAAGTCCATACCTTACATGCTTCGGCTATTCCATTACCTTGCAGGTCGGCTTCAGAAGAAATATCGTGCTAAGATGAATCTTCTCTGTTCGCAGGCTCCACCCGCGTGACCTGGAAAAGGTGATTGAAAAGGCAAAGGAGGTGTGTCCGTACTCGAGAGCTACAAGGGGTAATGTGACGACGAATATAGAAGTTGTCCAGTTGTAATTTCATGCGAAAAGTTACGTCCTTTTTGTGTGTGGGCTGTAGCCAGTGTGCTCATCTCGACCAATCCTGTCCAAACTCCCAATCTTCGGCGGATGGTCCCTTTTCAGATAATGAATAGTACTCAGCGAGGCAGAAAAAGCATCCTTACTCAACAAAGCTGCCTTTCAAGCTGGGTTCCTAGTACATATAGACACCAGGGCTCCATTCTCCTTCGCCATTTTCCTCCTTCTCGATACTCTCCATCAATCGGGCCTTGATCATGTCTGGCGGCGGAGGGCCAGAGCCGGCCGTCTTGCTGACATCGGCCCAGAAGATCGCCAACGGCTTTGCCGAATCAACTGCAGCCTTGATGGCGTCGACATCAGCCTTGGAATAACCTCCACCGATGAGGATGAGAGACACGTCCGTTCGAATTGGTCCCTCCGAGTTGGTGCCTAGTGCTGAACTTGGCTTCGTCTCGTCTCCCTTGAGGAGAGCCGGGATTTCGCTGACGGCAGTGTCGACGCTGGTGCAGACATGAACAACTAAAACCGATACAAGGTGGCGTCCCAGTTAGTCGAAACGTCACTTGGACAGTGCCTTTTCGTTTGATCACAATGTCACTTACCTTGAATCTTTGGGGCAAGGTTCTTGACCATGAACATGGCCATTGGGGGCTGTTTACCGCACAGGACAGCAGCGACTGGAGCCATGTTTGACACTGAATTTGAGTAAATGTGACCTGTTTGACCGAGAGAAGTAGACAGAAATCTTGCCGAAACGTAGGGATAGACGCAAGCTACGTCTTATACGCCAAAGAAGATTCGACTTTTAACGTCGTTCAGGTCGGATGTCGGTGTTCACAGTGCAGTTGAACTTACACAGTTGGCTTGGAGGCTGCCTGAAACTGGAAGCTCATAGGCAGTTCGAATGAGAAGACAACGGCGATTGAAAGCGCCGATGTTCTTGGTATGCATGCGGTCAGCTTTCGAGCCGATCCTTCTTCAGGCACATTGCCAAAGGCCACCTGCCAGTGATACTTCGTAAGCGTGACAGGAACACTGGCAGGAGACGCGAGACAGACACAAGGTGGAAGCCAGTCTCACCCAAACGTATTCGCACACAGAGGAAGATGCATCGACCTGGAATTCTCCGAATCTGAACAACATCGCAGTGACAGGGGCAATTGAAGCTTACCTGTGGTCTTCATCCTGCTCGCTCTCTTGTGCTGCAGTCAATTTCAACGAGGAACGACAAGAGACGCCTTCCAACTCTGAGCTTGAAGCTCGGAAAATCTTCCATCACTGTGGAGCTGAGCTACTGTGCCGGCGACCGTCGCTTAAGCTGAGCTTGAGCTCAACTTGAAACTCAAGCTTACACATTCTTGATCCTGAGACCTACATGACTATTAACTACCAAGCTACCACAAACTTGACATGTGCAGCACCACAAGGGCTTGCTGCTATCGCGGCTTGAGTCTCCATTCCCTATCCGTCAATCGATCATCGAAAACTACGGCCATCTCAACTGCTACACAATCTTTCTCTCGTGCCTCCAAAGGATTCATAGGCTCATTTAGCCTCCCGCGAGCCCTCACCTCGCCGCTCCCGCCGTGTCACATATTGACTGGGCTCTCATCGAGGCCGAGAAACATGTGACTGTGACACATTAATGTTGAATCCCCCCTCTTTCCAGCGATGATTTGAAGAACCAGAACTCGCATTACCTATTTTCTCGACTTCACATGTGATCCAGTTGATCGAACGTACCCCCAGCGCCGACCGCCATCAAGCGGCCATTCTCCGGATACCCGATGCTTCCACGACCTCGTTCACTGTGTACAAAGCCATCTGGACTCAACTCCACCGCCTTTCGTCCCCAGACTGACAAGCCTAAAGCTCCATTGCGGGGTGAATGGAGTATGTGACTGGTATGCCGTGAAGTCGCATTGCTTTGAAGTCTGGAGCACCAGCGATGGAAGAAGCTATGATTGACACGGCTGGAAACAGGCTATTTGAGCCTCGATAATAGGCATCTTTGAGCCGATCTGATCATCCATCAAGTTGGCTTCTTGGACATATGAATCGACTCAGCCACATTTTGAAGGCTGGATTCTCGTCTCATCACGACGAATCGCCAGAAAACCGCCATGAGCAAAACCAATATTGAGCATGTTGAGCTCCCGGTGCTCGATCCTAGCAACCGCACTCTCTACGCGGAGGAACATGTGCAAGGACTTGAGATACCAAAGGTCACCTGGTGGAAACACAAGGGTCTTCGAAGGCTTTATCTCATGATCCCAGTGTTATTTCTTTCGGCCACCACCAATGGATACGACAGCAGTCTACTGAATGGTCTTCAAACTCTGACTCCATGGCAAAATTATTACAATCACCCCAAGGGCTCCCGAATTGGACTTTTCAATGCTAGCTACAACCTAGGCGGTCTCTCTGCACTCCCATTTTCAGCCTACATCGCGGATCTGTTTGGTCGTAGAGTGGGTGTGTCGTTGGGTATCGTCATCATCTTCATTGGTACTGTCATTATGGTTGTGCCAGGGCCAAATCACGACGGTCGCTTTATTGGTGGTCGATTCTTGGTTGGCCTCGGTGCGAATATCTCCCAAGGCAGTGCACCAGTCCTAGTCACCGAGTTGACTTATCCTCAACATCGAGGACGAATGACAACTTTGTACAATGTCATATATGCCGTGGGTGCCATCGTTGCCGCCTGGACTGTCTTCGGCACTGTCAAATATGACACGAATACGGGGTGGATCATTCCAAACAGCCTCCAAGTACTCATGCCGGCGATTCAACTCCTCCTTGTCTGGTTTCTCCCAGAATCTCCTAGATGGCTAGTATCCAAGGACCGTCACGATGAAGCACTCGCAATTCTGGTCAAATATCACGGGGCTGGAGACGCCAATGATCGATTCGTGGCATCCGAGTTTTACGAAATCCAAGAGACCATTCGGTTGGAGAAGGAGAACTCGCGCAACGGCTGGCAGATGTTTGTCATGACACCGGGAAACCGCAAGAGATTAGCCTTGATAGCCCTCACGGCATTTTTCTCACAGTGCTCTGGAAACGGACTCATCAGCTACGTAAGTTACCCAGGGCCTCCGGCTTCCTTCAGTCTACAACATATTCTAACCTATTGTAGTATCTCCACAGTATTCTGAACACCATCGGAGTTACTCGTTCATACGACCAAAGCATCATTAATGGTGGCTTGTCAATCTGGTCCTTTCTAATGGCTCTCAGTGCAGCGTTCCTCGTTGACAGAGTCGGTCGAAAGCCACTATTCCTTGCTGCTGGCACTGGCATGCTCATCGCGTTCTCTATCTGGACTGGTTGCTCGGCTGTGTACGCACAGACAAAATCTGACAGCGTTGGTAAAGCAGTCATTGGCATGATATTTCTCTTCAACGGTGCTGCGGGCCTTGCGTGGCCGGGATTGACTGTTGCGTACCCGGTCGAAATCCTTCCCTACAATCTCCGGGCCAAGGGCATTGCTTGTTTGTACGCCTGTAAAGCCCTTGCGTCTGTGTTCAATCAGTATGGTACGTAACTCCCCCTCTCCCCCTTTCACAATACGATTCCATCGGCTGACGTGAAAAATTACGCTATAGTCAACCCCATCGGCCTCGAACATCTGAGCTGGAAGTTCTACTTTGTATACATCGCCATCTTGATTTGCGAAATAATCATCATCTATTTCTATTTCGTCGAGACTAAAGGTCCCACTCTGGAAGAAATCGCTCGCCTTTTCGATGGCGACGATGCCAATGTGTCTGGCAAAGATCTTCTCGATAAAGGTGCGAAAGGCGGCAGTGTAGAAGTGGCCGTCACTACGCTGCCTGAGGATGGTAAGTGAAAAGAAGGAGATGTTTGGTCTATAGGCTGGTGCAGAAGCTTAGCAGCCAGGTGATTAGTGCCACCGTTGGAAAAGGCGCATTCTCGAAATCTTACGTATTTACGAGTATACATCTACACATCTATATCTACCAAATCCCTTGTCTTCTCCCTATGACACCTAATCTATGGAAGAGGTCTCTGACTCGATGAATGTACTTCTAGTTACTATTACTCTTTCGATACATGTTTCGTGCGGGAGATCTGCCTCCCGACATGTCCCCGCGAACCTCTTGCGTTCGCTCAGGTGACGACCAGAACCCCGGTTAATTCAGAAAGTGTCGATAGGCTATCTTAACGTCAAGCAGCACCATTCAGCTGCAACCTACGAGGCCATACCTTAAAGAAGTCCGCGTGGAGAAGTCCCCGGGCCGTGGGGACGCCTTCCACTGCAATGGGGGGCCCCGAACTTCGTTGACCAATATCCCAAATCGGGGTCCTGACTCGGCCTCGTTTGCGGATCATCATTGCCGCGATTATCCACTTCCTGTGATGCCTTCGCTATAGGTAGGCACGTTGTGGTAGGGAGTGATATTTTAGGCTAATACGGACCGCAATTGAAGTGCAAATCACAATGTTGCCCGCGTGAGTGCGCGTTATATCCGCAATCCTTCCTCCATCGCCTTATGAGAAGCGAAAAGACACGTACGTGTACAGTGCTCCTAGTAAGTGGAGGTTTAAACTACAAGAGTGGTCCTCTTTCGAACCGTCGATCTGTAGGATTCGAGGTTTGAGCGTTTTTCTCTCCCTCCATACACACCTCAATCTGAAGAGCGAAGAGGACTTGGATACTCGACCGCCCTCTTTTTGCACTGATTTTCCAGTACACCACGCTTTGAATTCTTCTCGAGCTCTCTTTGTTTCAACCCCTCCCCCTTTCCACTTACCACAAAGTCCTCTCAAGATCAAACCGTGCACAAATTTCGCTCAAAATGCCAGGAAAACTCGTCGACTGGACCTCGTACCGCCTGAGCGCGGAGCAGAAAGAGCACTGGATGACGCACGGCTTCATCAAGATCGAAAACTGCTTCTCACGCGACCTGGCCGAGAAATGGACCTCGTCCATCTGGACCCGCCTAGGCGCCGACCCGAACGACAAATCCACGTGGCCGACGGAGAAGTTGAACATGCCGGGCCACACGGTCATCAGTGTAAAAGAGAATGCGCCCAAGGCGTACGCGGCCATGTGTGAGCTGGTCGGAGGGGAGGGTAGGATTGCGGAGTGGTAAGTGAATAACCACTGATCTCAGAGTGTGCTCGCGTGTGTTCCCGGTTAGTGTTGACATAGCTTGAAACTTTCCTGGACGCTCTCAGGTGTAAGCACTGGAAAGGTCAGTAGTAATTTTACGTTTCCCTTGGGCTGGAATTTCAAACTTCGAAGCCAGCATCTTAATCGGTCTTACAGACGGTTTCATCCCCAACCTAGGGAAACCCGAATATAAAGAATCAGATCCTCTCGACTTCCGGAGTCTGGACAACTGGCACTGCGATGGCGACTGGTTCACTCACTACCTCGACTCGCCGGAACAGGCACTGCTGGTCATCCCTTTGCTCACAGACATCAAGCCCAAGGGAGGCGGGACTGTCATCTGCACCGATGGCATTAAACTGGTAGCTGAGAGATTAGTAAGTTAGCTCTTGAGCTCCTCAAAACTGAGGGCAGAACCAAACAAAAAGGACCCCATTCTTAATGAAACGCCGCACATTAAAATAGTACGACCTCCCTCAAGGCGCCACACCCTACCTCGCCGAACGCGGCACGCCCGAAATCCCTAAGACGAACCCGCTCCGGCGCAAGCTGTGGAACTCGTGGGTGCAGGACCGCGAGCTGTGCAGCGACGACTCCTTCCACGAGGCCACGGGCTCTGTCGGCGACGTCTACTTCCTGCACCCGTTCATGCTGCATTCGGCCTCGAAAAACCTGCTGCGCGAGGTGCGCATCATCACCAACCCGCCCGTCGCGCTGAAGGAGCCGTTCCAGTACGATCGCCCCGACGGTGAGGAGTACAGTCTCGTCGAGGCGAAGACGTTGAAGGACCTTGGGAAGCCGGAGGGTCTCAAGGGGTGGAAGATCACGGGCCCGAGGGAGTTGCTTACAGCCGCGGGTGGGAGAATAAAGGTACGTAACGTGTCTTGTCTTGTCTAGACACCAGAGAGCCTTTTTGTTTTGCATTCGTCTCGGTTTTCTCTTTTTTTGCGGGAATGTATGTGGGCAGTAGCTAACCGTTCCCCGTCGCCCCTTTCTAGATGCAAGAAGAAATGAAAAAGAAGGAGCTGGAGCGGCTGAAGATGGCGGGCATGCCCATCCATACGTTGGAAGGGTCAAATGAATATGGGCTGGACTATTATCCATCTTGAGACATGTAACAGTGAGAACTTTTCTTCAAACAGCTGAAATTCTTTTGGGAAATCGATCATCGATGATGCCAGAGGCCTGAGATGAGGTGTAGTTGAACCAAGATCACTATTTTCTCGGCGTTCTTAAGGCTGCTAGGCATGCCTAGCCTCGCTTAAGCAGCCTTGTTTTAGCTTGGCTCGTGCCCCCTTTAACTCGAGAGTGCCTGAGGCTGCCATTTCTACCAGTATTCCGCTTCAACTTGCCTTGCCTCTCTTCTCACTTCCACATCCCGACTTGGGGCTTTTCGTCAGCTGGGATCAGAGCCAGACCAATCTTATTCACCACAACGATATGTCATCGAAGGGAGCAGACAATCATGACTTAGTATGCGATTTAAAGTCTTATTTTGCTGTGGCCTCGTATCGACTTCCAAAAACGACAAACGATTCGAGAGCCTCAGGTCGGTCGCTATGGAAGTGAGTTTCAATGGCCGGCCACCTTGGCCTGAGGGACATAAAAAGCATAGAAGAGTCTCACGCATGCGCGGGCTTGCTCATATTAATACCACAGGTCGATTTTATTTCTATTTTTTTTCTCCGAGCTTCCGTGCTAGGACTACGGAATCTTTCCTCGTCGAAAAGCGAGTACTCTTACACCATACATCGAGCGAGACGTTCCCAAAATGGCCGTCAACAGCGCTACGGACGAAACATGCCGACACATGGAGGAATTTCTCAGAGCTGCGGAAGGACAAAGTCGCCTGCGTGTCATCGACCTGGCGAACAGTTTGATCCAGTCACTCGAGACACCAGCAGACATCTTACAAAGGATTGGCTACACCGTGAGACTTATATGGCCCCCCTTTACCCTTCAATCGGCCTCAATAGGATGATGACCACGAGGTGGAGGGATACTGGCTAACCCTCGCCATGGATATTTCGACTTTGCTAGCATCTTCAAACCACAGCCGCACACTTGGCGATCGATCTGAAGATCTTCGAATCGCTCGCGAAAGCGGATGGACCGTTATTGGATGCTCAATTGGCAGAGCCGTGCAATGCAGATCCGGTCCTGATAGGTAAGTGTAAAGAGCCTAGAAAAGAGAGGAAACACCCAGATGTCGCTCTCTAGCCACTTAGGTCCTATGTTTGAAACAAGCACCGTTGAATGATGGATGTGGGCTCCCTTTCGATGATTCTCGTTGAGAGGTTGCAAGCAGTACATATTTCTGACTGTGACGACAAAAGCCAGAATCACTCGATGTCTAGCAGCATATAACATGATCGATGCCGTCGGCACTTGTGGAGGAAGCTACGTACCGAACAAAGTGACTCGCACCTTCGCGCAGGACGAGTTCAAAGGTGGCTTTATGCACCAGTGAGTCAACACAAACGCGAAGGCCCCATTCCATTCCAGCTCCTTCAGAGGCGGCTGCTTCCCAGTCCAAACACACTAACATTTTGTGATCTGTTTCTTCCAGGATCCTCAGCGTTATCCCCAGCTTAAACGCCCTGCCTTCATTCCTCTCCTCAACGGGGTACAAGAACCCCTCAGACGAGAGCAACACGGCGTTCAACAAGGCGTTCGATACCCCGCTGCTCTACTTCCCGTACATCAAGGATCGCCCCGAGTATATGGCGGCCGCGGGCCAGTACATGGGCGTGTGGCGCGACAGCCAGACCAGTTGGTTGAATGTGTATCCGTTTGAAGACGAGGTGAAGCACATGGTGCCAGTAGCAGCAGCAGGTAATGTCTCCGCGAGTGCAGAAGAGGAACAGAGAATTTTATTCGTCGACGTCGGCGGCGCGTTGGGCCAGCAATGTCGCGCCTTGAGGAAGAAGTTCCCGTACCTCAAAGGACGGGTGATCAGCCAGGATTTGGCGGCTATGTTGGACGCCCGCACTGCAAATACAGATGACGACGGTGTCGAGTTCATGGTCCATGACTTCTTCCAGCCCCAGGATAAACTTGGTCGTGAGTGGTGGACCTTTCTTTCTCATCTTACGCGCACATATTTCTTCCCTTTCACGCGCTTGCACCGCTTTACACTATATACTGAAATGTGTCGCTAGAACCCCCACTGTTCTTCTACCTCCGCAACGTCCTCCACGACTGGCCGGACCACCTATGCGTGCAGATCCTGATGAATTTGCGCAACGCGCTGCTTCCCACAGACCCAGAAGAGGCCACGCACAAGTCGAGGATCCTCATCGACGAAGTCGCCGTGCCCAAAGTCGGCGCCAGTCGCTATGTCGTGAATCTCGACATCGTCATGTGAGTTTCCTGCTATTATTTTTTTCCCTTTCCCGCACCCCTTGCTTCTCTTTCGCCGCTTTCTCGACGGACTGACGTGAGACGAAATGGGCTCGGTTTAGGATGTCCGTCGTCGCCGCGCAGGAACGCACGCTCGAGCAGTGGAAGACCCTCGTCGCCGCCGTGGGCGGCTTGAAGATATCCAGAACTTTCGCGTATGAGAAGCAGTTGAGCATGCAGGTTTTGGAGCTTGAGTTGGCGTAGAGAGTTCAAGTCATGTCTGGAAGGACGAATGAGTTTTTCTTCCTTTTTGAGAGAGAGAGCGAGAGAGGTATGGATTTCTGTTTCTGCAGACTCTGTGCAGAGGCTACGTGTACCAGCGGCGAAGATGGAAACCGAACGGGGTTAGAGCGAATGATGGCTGTGAAGAGGGGCATCTTGTGAAAGACTTCGGGTATCTAGGCTGTATAAAACATGAGGTTAGAAGCACGGCAGCCATTTACATGATCCTCTCCCGCCGTGGAGGCCGTCTATCATGGAAAAGAGGTAGTTCTGTATGGTGGCACAAGAGAGTTGGGATTTCGAAGGTAAAGACATGGAAAATATCTAGTAGTCCCCATTCTATCTTGTTCATCTCTAACCCAATGGTATTCCAATTTTGGTTTCGCGTAGGAAATATGCAAACATGAAGGCAAGCATGCAAATGCGACCATGAATCGTGACTGGAACTCTGTTCCATGACGCTTGCCATAACCTTACCCAAAGAACAATCGACATGAATCAATACATCCAGACAACCCAGCACAGCTTCTGCCCAATCATCCCATGGCCGGAACGGCCGCCTCCCCCGCCGCTCTATTCTTGGATTCCTTTTTGATGCTCTTCCATTCCAGGAAGCAAGCCGCGATGACTGAGGTGGCGGAAACCGCAACTGAGACACGATAACAATCTTTCAAAGCGTACACGTACGCCTCGATGGCTTGTCTCAGATGATCCTCCAGGCCCATCTTGGCCAACACGTCGCGAATGGCAGTGGCACCAGTGTTGAGGAGCAGATTCGGCGAAATGACGCCGGGAAGGTACTTATTGACACCGTCGACCAAGCCGTTAGAGAAGACGGATTGCGCGACGGCGATGAACAACGCACCACCCAGCGACTGGCTGAACATCAGGAGCACAGTGCCCTGAGGAATGTCTTCCATGGGTAGCGCAGTCTGCACGGCCACCAACGGCAGGTTGAAGCCAAAGCCCGCGCCCAGACCCGCAGCAATCTGATAGCCAAACCACTCGCGGAAGGGAGAGTCGATGGTCCATGTACTGATCAGCCCATAGCCAATGGTCATGAGCGCCGCGGCTGCAATGAGGATCGGCGTGTAATAGCCCACGATGGTCACCATGATGCCGCCAACAATAGACGTAAGCACAGTCGACAGCATGAGCGGTAGGATCTGAATACCGGATTCTGTCGGCGACGAGCCCTTAACGCTCTGTAAGTACAGAGGCAGATAGTACATCAGGACGAAGATGCCGGCGCCAAAGAAAAATACAAACCCACAGGCTGCCATGAGCGTGCGCTGTCGGAGCAGGCGCGGTGGGATCGTCGCGGCTTCACCCAAGCGCCACTGCGAGATGGAGAAAAACACAAGCATCAGCCCGGCACCGATGAACAAGCCAATGATGCGAGAATTTCCCCACGCGTATGTGCTTCCGCCCCATTGCACTGCGAGCAGCAGCATTATGATGGCCGGGATCAGGATCGCTGCACCGACGAGGTCGAGTTCCAAAATGCGCTTCAAAATCGGCTTCTCTGCGAGCTTGGGGTCTTGAGGGACGTGCAGGAGAAATAGGACGACGGCGATGGAGAAAGCACCGATGGGGAGGCTGGTTTCGGACCGGGTTAGCTCTACATGTGTCATATATTGAAGAATAGCGCTCACTTGATATAGAAGCACCATCTCCATGAGACTTTGTCAGTAAAAACACCTCCAAGTAATGGACCAGCAACGCTAGCCAGTCCCCACATGGCACCGAATGTACCAAAAACCATGGGTCTGCGGATCAGAGGGACTGTATATGAAAAGTGTATTAGTCATTTGATCGGAGGACTTTTATATAGGGAAGGGAATGAATTCCCACTCACCTGAATGGGCAATAATGACCAGGGATCCAGAAAAGATGCCACCGACACCAATTCCCGCGATGGCTCTACCTACGATGAGGGCCGTGCTCGACGGAGCCACGGCACAAATCAAAGAACCGAGTTCAAAGACGCTGATAGCGCCCAGGAAAACCCATTTAATTTGAAAGACTTTGTAGATGCGGCCAAAGCTGGGCTGGAGGGCGGTGCTGGTCAGGAAGTAGGCGCTGCCGTACCACCCGATATCACTGACACTGTGGAATCGATCTGTGATTTTGGGAATTGCTGTAGCGATGATGGTCTGGTCCAAGGCGACAAGAAACACGGCGAGGCAAAGGGCGATGATAAGGGCGATGAGCTTCAGACCTTTAGGATAGTGCTCGGCGCTTTCTGCGGACGAAGCTTGGACCTCTTCGTCCTTGATATTTTCTTGCTCAAGGACATCGGCGGCGGATTTTCCATTCTTCTCGTCGATGGGTTCATTGGACTTGTTTATGGATGAGGCCGACGAGACTGATGGAGCCTCGGTACTGTTTTGCGGTGAAGTTCCTTCATCATTCACCGCCTGTGAGGGTGGCTGATCTTCTGGGACACCCATTGCCGGTGTCGCTCAAATGGACAGAGACAAAATGTACCAGATCAGGCTGGGATATCAAGGAGTGACAGGATGTATAGATATCACAGAGATATTTCAGGTGCCTAGATATAAATGTAGACGTCGTCGAATTCCACATCAATACGAAAACGAGTAAATCACCTTGGCCGGGGAGGTACCGCTGGCCGCAATTGGCGGAAACGTGAAATGCACCAGCATTGAGGACTCATAGCTTCGACGCCCGGAGACGATACAAAAGGCAAAGCGACAAATGGCGATCCAATGAATGATCATGCGGACCAAATTCCAGGGGATGCGAGGGACGGTGAAGGTTCGACCAGATCAACAAACTCGGACTTGGAGAGAAAATGAGCCGAGTCCATGACAAACGACAAGAGCCACCGGCCACCCTGCCCGCGCCTGCCCTCGCCTGCCCTCTGCCTGCCATCCTCCTGCGGCCCAATCTTTCATCCGACTTCTCACGTGACGCTGCAATTGAATACGATTATGGTCTTGGTGGCTCACTCGTAGTAACCATGCACCACGGCTTCATCTTCAATGAATCTCCCGTGTTTCGATTTGCAATGTTGCCCAGCCTCAAGTGATATTCAGCTAATCTCTACTGAATACATCTGGGCTAATCTCCATCAAGAGGTCTACTCCTCTTTATGCGACATATGCCAATTGCCATGCTCATCTTGTCCACCCTCTCTGGCACCGACCACCCCGAGTCCTAAACATATGGCTCACAGGTGTAGTCCCGGCCATATCGTAGCTCGATGTTGACCAGATCCCTGCTACGCCCCATCAATTCCTTCACCTTGATCGCCGTCTTGATATCACTGAATTCAATAGTTGCAGCACCGTCTGGCATGTAACCAAAGTCAATGATGTGCCGATCATAAGGAAACGGGATTTCGTAGGGAAGCATGTTGTACACATAGTCATCAACCCCGGGGACAAGAATTATACGCGAAGCAGATTGCTCCGAGATCGCGCGCTGAACGTTGGCATTTCGAGGATACGTGGCATCAGTGGGCATCCAACAGCGAACAGAGACACCGCCGATCTTGAATTGAGTTTCAGTTGAGTCAACTCCGCCGTTCGACTGTTGGTGTCTGATCATGTTGTGAGCCGCACGTTCATGAATGAAGACAACACGCGCAGTCTTGAATGTAGTCACTGTGCCAATCGGAGGGAACAGCTGGATAGACTCCAAAGAGCCACCCTTGACGATATCGAGCACATCCATGATCGTACTTCCCAGTGGGATACCATCAACCATGACTGTCCGAAAAGCGTCGACATCTAGAGCCGCGTCTTCAGGAAGGTAGCGAACAGGATGGTTGCCAAAAGGACTCATGTTGAAAAACGCAGGTCCCATGCGGTGAAGAATCTCCCATTTCTCTGCGTCATCTTGAAAGATTGGGTTGTCTTTGTGAATTTTCCACTTGGTTTCTCCATCAAGGTTGGTGCCGATCTGGACGGTGATACGATGAATTGGCTGCGTACTATCGGATGCGACGATGGCTGTACTTGATTGGCCATCCTCTTCGTCAGTTGAAGACGCAGGACTGAGTCTGCCGTAGTTTTCATCGCCCGGGGGTGTCGTCTCACGGTCTGGCTCAGCAACACGCAGTGCCTCGAGCTTGTCTAGGTGTTCCATGGTGAGATCGACTCCTGTTGACTGTCAACATTGGGTCAGTACGTTCCGATATACTTATAGAGGAAGACCACAAACAATTGCTCTCGGATTTAACAGTTTTACACCGTCCTTGTTGCTGAAATTGACGACGGCTTGATTGACCTGGATCATAATCAGCGACACGAGCAAAGTCAGACCGGCAAGTGCAAACTACCGTTTGGCTCACAGACCCATTCGAAGTCTACCTTAAATTAATTACTGACAATCGCTATCAGAAGAGTTCACTTACCGCGCGATAATTCTGAGACAGATTACGGTGCAGGTTAGAGATCACACGCAGTCCTTTGTCACCTTGGGAATTGCCAGCCGGACGTTGACTGTTCGGGAGCACGCCGACTTTGTTCTGCAAGATAGATTTGTTGTCCGTCGAGCTGCGCTTAACAATCATGCTGCCAACGGGCTCCTGGGTGATATCGTTGTCCTTAACACCAGTGACAGACTCTTCGGGAGTAATGTCAATAAGCCTATTGAGACCAGGACGTCGCTTTGAAGGAGTGACTGGAGTTTTGCCGATGTCAGCGAAGTCCTCTATGGAGAAGTGCTTTCGAAGAGTTTGTCGCAGGACCAAGTCTTGGGAATCACTCAAATCCGGTTTCTGAAGAAAGTCGAGGTTGTAGAGCTGCAAATCATCAACCATCCTACTAGTTGTTGTGGCTTGGGCACCGGCAATATTGTTGACATCGCCATTGTTTGCCGATAGACTTTGGATGTGATGAATCTTTTCTTGTCTTGCTTTGGCATCTTCTCTCTCTTTAGTTTGATCTTTGAGCCTTTGATAATCACGATAGAATTCTTTCAATGCAGCCTCTTCTGTGCTCTCGGACCAATCAATTGATTTTTGTGAGCGTTTGTCTTCGGAATTCTGCTTCCTTGCATTGTGCTTGATGATCGCTCCGAGGTTGTTGACGGTGGTGTTCAGGCTTGCAATCTGAGTTTGGCTCTTCTTGAGTTGCTCCTCAAGATGGGCACACCGTGAGATTTGCTGGACGAGAAGATCTTTCGTTGCGCTATGCGCACGCTGCTCATTCGCAAGAGCTACACAAAGAGTTTGGTCGAACGACGAGGATTTGGTATTGCTTGGACTGACGAGCTCCGTAGGCGGTAAGAAATCGATAGCCGTAGGATTCATCGCGACACCCGGTATCTGTGAAGAGACAACTTGTGGAGCCTAGACAGGGTTTGAGTGAGTAACAAGCAATCTTCTACATGGTAGATTCACTAGGTATGTGCTCACGTTGAAGGAGTTGTGTGGGTGATGAAAGCTCCCCGTCGACTCAGTGTCCTGACGAACATGAATTGCGTTTCCCTTCTTCTGTGGGCTTGTAATTCCGTCAACAGCAGACCGAAATGCTGCAGGGCCTAGTCGTAGACGGGAATCTCCAAGGTCGGGCTTTATGTGTTTATTGAAGAATTCTGCATCAGGATTTGAGGCAAGTGTCTGAGGAAATGGTGTTCTCGAGGACAAAGTACTGGCATCGTCAGAAAATGGTCCGGCGGTGGAAGTTGATCCACGATGGAGTCTCCCGTACATTTGTTTGTCAAGGTATTGCCTGGCCGACTGAGTCAGGGATTGAAGATCACTGGCAGGATCAATAGGGTCGACCGGGGTAAACTTGAAGCTGCCCAGTTGAGACTGATTGAGATCTTGTCGCTCCATGGGAGGATACTTGAAAATTCCCTCACTCATGGCGACAGAACTTATAGTGCACAGCGGACAACTGATGCAAAGACGATGCACATGGAAAGAGATGAAGGGCACAAAGGGATAAAGCACAATGGATTGAGACGAAGAACGAAATGAGGTGAAGAGGCCATGAGAGATGCAAGCTTTGGATGATTGTAAGGGTCAATGTGAGAAATCTTGAGGCGGTTGAGAAGGAGAAGGAGAAGGAAGGAGCGACCTGGTCTTTGCACAACGCATCCTTCCCATTCAAACGCCCTCACTGCAGTCTTCACCGTCAAGTTGTTGACCGCGAAAATCAGCATAGGCAAGTAATTCAATCCATCGCGCTCATCAAGACGGTCTCGGCAACACCGTTACGGCGATGCCACTACCTCCTTCTCAATTCCGCACACAGAATCGTCTGTCTTTCAAAAAGCATTCGAAATCTGTGAAGGGCCGTTTCTTCGATCCTCCAAATCCGTACCAGTGTTGGTATTTCTCCTTCGGCGATCGAGTTCGAGCAATCCGGTTCTTGGTGGTATTGTCAGCGGTTTGCCCAGGCTGTTGAAAACCAGATCATAACTCCAGGCTGGCCTCTTCGCCATTCACAGCGACACGACACCGAGCGTCACCCGATGAGATAGCATATTCTCGGATGACAGCTCTCCGCAAAGACAACGGTGTGATAGTAATCAATGAAACAGAGACAGCCGGAGATTCCTCCTATACCCCGAGAACCGAACGTGGAGCTCCTCCATTACCGACACCGACGCCCAAGCTTCGCCCAGCCTCAAAGAAAGCCGAGATACGAGAGAAACCAGATGCAATATCAGGTTACATGACAGAGCAATACACCATCCACTCATCCGGGGCTGCAAGGGCTGATAATATACTGGTGTTCAGACCTCGATCCCTTTGACCCGCTAAAGAGATTAGGCGGGTGGGAAGTCCGAATGTGACTCTGGAAGCTGCATCTTTGCCATCGTATGGTCCATCACAACGACGCCGGCAAATGAGCGACCGCCCCGGGTCACCCCGCGTTTCCTTGGCTGGTGGGAACCGAGGGGGGCTTACCCAAAGACCCCGGAGCGGCTGGGGACGGCGGACCTCTTAGGTCCATCGAAATCTTCGAGAGCAGCCTTTAGCGTGGCTTTTGGATGTGGAAAGCTTGAAGAGTCCAAGCCGGGAGGCAAGAAAACAGCGGCGAGCGCCCACGTCAATGGCTGATCCATGATAACAACATGTTGCGGGCCCATTGTCATCAACGCTCACTCCACCTATTCTCTCCGATCACCACTGGATCTACAGGAAACTAGAGCTCCATGAGGAAGGACAGCTTGAGGGAGGCAAGGATACCTGTTCCTCTGGCATGACATGTTGCCTTCATTCGCCCACGCCGTTTTTCTCGAACAACTGAACGTGGTTGCAGAGGGTCACCGGGCTTCCTCCGTTCATCCCGGTATTAAAAATATCCCAGAGCGCGTGTCTGTACAACCGTCCACCCTCTTTCTTCAAATTGCAGTATCCTCAATGCTATAAAGTGCTGCGCGCCCTCCTTGTCATCTTCCCCCGCCTCCAGAACAATCTCTCTGCTCACATTTGTTCATCACTATGGAGAAAACTGAACCCAAGATCTCGGATTCGGACGATGCTCGTTCTCCCTCCGACAACGAGAAGCATGTTGAAGGTGGAGCGCCTGTAGCTGTTGTCGCTATACCTGACCCTGATGAAGGATTGAGCGAAGAGGAGAGAAAGGCCATTGTGAGCAGCCCCTCCGTCGTCGCACGCGGTACATAGGCTTTTGGCTCACAACTACTACTTGACAGGACCGAAAATTGCTCTGGAAGCTCGATCTCCAACTGATCCCATGGCTGGCATTGCTCTACCTGATTTCTTTCCTTGATCGAACCAATATCGGAAACGCGAAAATCGACGGACTCCAAGAAGATTTGAACCTGACCAACAACGAGTACAATGACACCTTGACCATCTTCTTCATCTCATACTCGCTGTCTGAACCACTCACACAAATCCTGTTGAAACGCTTTAAGCCTTCCATTTTCATTCCCACGATCATGGTATTATGGGGTAAGTAAACCGCAGGCCTGGCTGATTCGAATTTTGCGAGGTTCACAATATCTGCCCTCGGACGCACGCACCTTTTGCGCATACATGGGCCTTTGCTAACGAACACTTCGACAGGCATTTGCATGACTACCATGGGTCTCGTTCACAATTTCTCTGGTCTCATGGCTGCACGATGGTTCTTGGGTTTGACCGAAGCTGGTCTCTTTCCTGGTACATTGACTCCCACGACTTTTGTTTGTAGAAAATTTCACTGACAGGTGTCAAGGTGTGAACTATTACCTTTCATGTTGGTACAAGCGTTCTGAATTCGGTATCCGAGCCGCCATATTTTTCTCCGCCGCAGCTCTGGCTGGATCGTTTGGTGGTCTGCTTGCTGCAGCCATCGTTCAAATGGATGGGATTGGAGGTAAACCGGGCTGGGCTTGGATCTTCATTCTCGAAGGCCTCGCTACCTTTGTTATCGCCCTTCTATCCTTTTTCATGGCAAGCTTCATCATGTGCTTCTTAGTTTCCGCAGCACTGCGCTAACTTGGAACCCAGGTGCACGATTTTCCCGACGATGCGAAATTCCTGAGCGAAGACGACCGTCGCCGCGTAATTCGTCGGCTGAAACTTGACAAACAATCTAGCGCCGAACATGAAGACTTCAAGATGGACTACTTTTGGGCTGCTCTCAAAGACTGGAAAACCCTAACCGGTGCCCTTATATATATGGGCTGCGATGGCGCGTGAGTGGAAATTGCTCATGATGAAATTGATTGATCGACTGAGAAAATCTTTAGGTTATACGCATTCTCGTTATTCCTTCCCACAATCGTGCAGCAAATGGGATACAAAAGCATCCACGCTCAGCTGCTGAGTGTGCCACCTTATGCTGTTGCTGCTGTTGTAACCGTCACCATCGGTTACATCGCCGATCGAACAGGAAAGAGAGGTAAGAAATGTTGTTTTTCATGGTAAATTTTCTTCTCGAGCCACGTAATGACAAAGAACAGGATATTGTAATATGGTCATGTCTCTGTTCGGCATAATCGGATTCGCCATGCTTCTCGGATCAGGGACACCGCACGTCCAATATGCCGGTACCTTCTTGGGAGCCATGGGCATATACCCTTGCATTCCCAATACCATCACTTGGACGGCCAACAACGTCGAGGGTGTGTACAAGCGTGGTATTGCTCTGGGATTTGTGATCGGTTGGGGTAATCTCAACGGTAAGAAGTTCCCTCCTTACCTTTCGTCGCTTTCGATTCACTACCACCCTCGTTCATAATGGCTAACCCCTCTTGAATCAACCGCAGGCATCGTGTCCAGCAACATCTATCGCGCTGAAGATAAGCCACGGTTCAAACCAGGGCATGCTGTCGTCTTGGCGTATGAGGCTGTTTTCCTCCTCGGTGGCTCCATCCTGCAACATGTCCTGCTGCGGAGAGAAAACGCAAAACGCAGAGCCGGCGAGAGGGATGTGTGGGTGGAGGGCAAGACCGAGGAGGAGATCGAGAAGTTGGGCGACAAGAGGCCAGATTTCATGTATACCTTGTAGGCCTGGCACGGGACGAGATTGAAAAGGTCAAAAATCGAAAGACTAGGAGGTCCGGTCGACCCGGGGACATGTCTCGCGGTACAGAGCACGTCGAGAAGGGATGTCTCTTGGATTTGCGATTCGTTGGTACAAATCTGGTGATAAGTAGGTATTGTACAACTGAAAGGCACAAATCGTACAGAAAGGGCATAATTACCTGGTAACCTACCTAACTAGGTATAGGAAGGGAAGAAATGGCACAGTAACAACTTGTAGTGGCGAGAACGAAATCTCAATGCTTCCAAAACCCAAATTCTCCCCCACTGCAAGAGATCGATCTTCACCCGCACGTGGTACCCCTTGTGGTGTGCCATGGTGCTCGCTGCCGGTTTTGGGGAACTTTTTGACCTTCTGAATCTGAAAATATCCCCCGGTCCAAGTTGAGGTTCTTGGCGCTCGCATGTGACGAAAGCTGCGAGCCGCAGCACCATCCTAGGCCCTGGCGGAGCGACCTGGACAGGTGGGAGAATCTGGCGGCTTTTCAGCCCCGATCCTCCCGAAGGCGTCGCAGGAGTGCCAGGCAACTTGGACAGGCAGCTGCAGTAGTATCACGTACTCTGAGCGGTTCGAATTTCGTCGGAGACGAGATAAGAAGCGCAAGGGACAGACAGGGGCTGCGAGAGGAAACAGGTGCGCCATTGATTAGGAATACTGAGGTCCCACGTACGGTAAGCTGGTACTTGGGATTTTTCGTGCTTATGATCTTATGCTCATGGCATATTGGATCCCGAGAGTTGTCTCTCAGAGTCTGTATGTCTGTATCTGTATCGCTCTGTCTCCCAAGTAAAACACAGATTAGCAATCGACGCCTGACCTCGTAGTAGTAATGGTAGCAATCAATTTCCATGACCTTTCCATCTTTTCAGTCGCTTGGTTTCTTGTCAACTTTTCCCCTTTTTCTCATACCACACATGCCCACACTCAGACAGTAGAAAACCCGGAAAAGAAAAAGGAAATTAGAGTCGCCTCACTAGGTCTTCTGGCTCTCTTATCGTCATGTTCATCATCGTGATTCCTATTCATCGTCTCTCTTGCACATCTTGCAGAAAATCGAACGTGAAACTCCTGCTCCGGCTTTTTAGCCTAATAGCCCTAATATCTTGGACTCTTACTCCTGCTACTCGAAGAGTCTATCCTCGGTGGCGACCTCGACTTGCGGCCAGGATGTGGTGAATTGCTCATGGAGCGTCTCCTCTCGCCTTCGCGACGGAACTCGTCGATGATTCTGAGCATCTCCTTACGGCCTGCCGAGGCATCGACAACGCGGCCACCCAGCGACATGGACACTTTGCTGTCGGTGCGGACCATAAGCAGGCGCTTGAGCAGCAAGTGGCGCATGTTCAGACACACAAAGACGCCGCAGTCGCTCGAGTTGTCCTGGAGAGGGGAATCGGTCAGGTTGATGAATCGCAGCGGTCGGTTGATCAGCCGCGACAGCTTCTGCGTCACGTGGTGCGCTTCATTCTGGTTCCCTGGTGGCATGCTGTCGTAGTGGAAGGCGACGCCGTCGACGATGGAGACGAGGAGTAATGACCAATGGGAGCCGCCTTCAGCGACTGAGACGCTGTCATTGTCGTTGATGGGGAGGAAGATATGCGTAACATTGGTGAAGTCTGGTAGAGCGTCCTATGGAGTTCGAGATCTCGAGTGTAAGGAACAATGCAAGATTTGAGAAGGGGGAGGGGTTGTCGTTGGGTGTACGTACTTTGATTGTTCGAGGATCGGGCGTCTGCATGAGCATGAATGACATGGTTGGCCGAAGAAGCACAATGTGTGAGTGTTTGTAGTTGATCAGATATTCACGTTCCAGATACCTGAGAGACAGGGCGCTTGGTTAGATGTGTTTGCTCCTTGTGTTACATCTCCAATTCCCATGTGGTGTGTTGTGTTTATACATACTCTTCCCAGAATGCGATGACCTACACCAGATAAAACACAAGTCAGTCTTCACGGCACGAGGCTGGGTTTCGCGGCAGATTTGGCTCTCACATTGTCGGTCAACCAGTCATTTTTCAGTACAGATATGTCTTCTCTTGTTACTATATGTGTCGGCTCTTGTTTAGCCAGCATTCTCTCGGAAACTCTCGCTCATCAGGCTGAGGAGACCACGACGGGGTAGTGCAGGGAGACCGACATCGAATATCATAATCTAGGAATGGGAAGAGAGTCTTGTGTCAGTCATGAAATTCAGTAGCGCAATAGAGTTCGGCAGGCGGAAAGGAAGTAGAGGGCTCTGGGTAGGGCCATGGTCACTTACAACTCAAGTACGCGTCTTCTGGAGCCAGCTTTTCGTTTTCCATGGTGCGCATGTCAGCGGAAGGGTAGTACTATGCGGTCTGACACACAAAGAGCAGGCTTGGGCAAGAGCAGGAAGCAAAACTTGAAGTGGTCAAGAACGTGCGTAGGTTGTAGGACAAGGCTAGATGGCTTTGGTGGGGGGTGCACGAAGATCTCGAAAGGAATGTTGATTGTTGGCGCAGCACCTACCGACCGTCCAAATGCTCTACTCATCCTCCCTCCAAAAGGATGGAGGTCCGGCATCTTCCTATTTCTTATCAATATTCGCCCGTCTATCCCCAAAAAATGTAGTCGAAAGGCGAAGGTCGTGTGCGCAGATGTGGGAGGGGATGGAGGTTGCCCAGCAAAGGCGTCGATCAGCAGTCAAATTCTCCGGGTGACAGAAAGTGATATACTCGGCACGCAGACCTCATCATGATGCTAGTTCCATGTCGAGGCTAGAAGGGATGATATAAACATATGAAATCACACCACGATAGGTCAGTTGCCGTACGTCGAGTAGGCGTAGGCGCAGGTGGCTTAGAATCAATAGTTGAGGGTGCCAACCTACTGCAGACTGGCACGCCGCCGCAGCTGCGCGTGGCAAGTGGGAGCTACGTCAGCGAGTGCGAAGTGCCCCCAGAAGCACTTCGCGCCAGTTAGTTACATTTGGGGATCCCCATATCAAAAAGACATGGACTTATCAATTTGTCATGTTCAAGTGGTGCTTTTGGCGCTTCTGTGCTTTGGGTGTTTGGGGTTTCTGTGCTCAACGGAGAAAAGTGTCCAACTACAAGATTTCCTTCAAGTCAGTCATGCACTGGCATGGCTCGATTATACTGCAATTTTTGTACAATCCACGTCCTTCGAGTCCCAGTCTGAGTCCCTTTTGCTTTTGTGGTACAATTCAACGCCATCCCTCCATGTCCCGCTTGAACGCTGAAAAAAAAACACAACCAAACAATTATCTCATGTCCCATCTAATGCCCCGTGTTGCCTCTGTGCATGTCATTGATGCTTCCTGGCCTGCTGGTACCATCTCTTCCAAAATTGAAAATTCTGTAACCCCTTCCCTTGTGACTCGTAGCTGGCAGGCCATTATTCGTATCCAAGATGCTGCCGCACCAAGTCACCACCCTGGCCATCACCAGGATCAATCACGCTGCCAATTTGGCAAAATGTTTGTTCCATATCCACCCAATCTCTCGTGTTGCGTCGTCTTGATTAATCGCTAGCCACAACTCTCCATGCTCGGCAATCACGTCAAAGATTTCACCAGCGACATACGTAAGATATCGGAATCCGCCTTGCTGCCGGGATCGGTCAATGTTGAACTCATAGACGCTGGCCGCGGTGAAAAGTACCCCTGGTTCTTGTCGTGGCTGTGCTGAACTTGAACTCGGCTCGAAGTTCTCTTCCATCGGCATAGCTGACGAGAATACACTTCCTCCTGCGCCTGTGGGCAGATGAGACTGGGATTGGCTTGGCCCGGGAGCCGCCGTGTAGAATGAAGACGAAGATGCATGTCGCACTGCAACAGGCGATTCTGTTAACAAGTCACCGAGCGAGGGAGACGGTGCTTCCAAACTCAGCCGAGGTGCCGGGACACTGTCTGCCGAAAGTCCTGGACTTGTCCCTGGTCGAGACGCTGGCATGCTATCGACCGTGTGAAGAGACGCGGAAACACCACGGCTTCCACCTTCTGGGGTTCTAGGCACTCGTCCAGAAGCTGCAGAGCCAGTCCGTATGCGTCCATTGGCGAATGTTGGCGCGCTCCATTCTGCATGTTCATCACTCTGGGAGCTCGAAGGTGCCCCATTATTCCAATGGTGATGGTCCTTCACGGGCAGCGGTGGAATCTCCTCAGCGGTCGAGATAGATCGCTTTCCGCTATTCCACGACGGTTGTCGAGGCGATTCATCGCCCATGAGAGTAGACCCGGGAGTCAGGAACGAGAGCATATTGACGGCCTCTGCCAATAGCGATCCGTTACAGATGCTCAATGATAATGCTGTAGCCTCTTGGAAGTCAAACTCCTCTTGCCAGTCTTTGACGATGTCAGATTCATCGATTTTGTCCAAGGGTATCTGCATAGCGTCCGAGAATTTGCGTTGGCACATAGATAGCCAAGTGAGATGTAACTGTATCAAATTTGCCTGACAGCTGTGCACGAGGTCGGCAGTGGACTGGAGAAGGCGCTTCATTCTCTCTTTAGCTTCCAGATTTAGCGCCTCCCACTGCTCCATGCGTTCTGTCATCTTCTTGTCCAGCTTCTCCCCTCTGTCCCTCTTATTCTTGAACTGATTATAGTCGATGAGCCGCTTTTCTCGCTTCTGTACCAAGCCCTTGGAATCAGTCTTGAATCTTTCTAGCAATGTGGCCGTCTTTTCCATCGGCTGCAGCACTCGCTTTGATATCTGCTCATTATGATCTGGTAGTGCGATCGAGTTGATTCCGCGAACCACAATTGCGAACTGCCTGAGCCTGCTTTCAGCCTGCGAGTGGTTGGTGTGTCCTACATCGACCCAAGCCTCCGCCGCTGCGGCAAGCTCACAGAGACGATTGACCCATTTGGTGATAGCTTCAATATATCCCTGACAGTCTTTGGTCACCAAGAACAGGTGGGCAATGTTGTTATCATAGCTGATTTTGATCTTGGAATAGTCCTGGTCCTCGTACATTTCATTGATACCAACGTGCTGCCTTAACTTTTCGGCACGTCGGCCAAATGCCTTGGTCAGTCCATTGCGAACATCAGATTCCTTGCGCTTACGATTCAGCACCTGGTCGACGAGCTCCGTATGCTTCTTTACTTCATTGATGCGTACATTGACCTCGGTCACTTCGATAGCAGCTCTTCGGATGAATTCGACATCCGGATGAGTGTGTGGGGTGGCTTCAAGCAATTGGTTGAGAAGTAGAGGATACTTGGTGATACGCTGAATCGGTTTCACCAGGAGGGCATCCAGACTCCAAGCATTGGTTATATCGCTGGAATTCTCGCTGCATTCCTTGAGCCACTCTTTCACCGTTACTGACGACTGCAAAGCTTCCAACCTCTTGTTTGCGGCATGTCTTGTCCGGATATAGTCTGTATAGACCTTCTCCATGTCCCCCATCGAGGCCTCAAATGCGGTCCCAACTCTGGTCAGTTCGTCTGCTTCAATCTCGGTCAAATCAGACATGGCTGCGATTGAAACCGCTGAGCTTTGTAAAGTTGACGCCCGGTCTCCGTCTTTTCTTCGATCAGATTTATCCATCACGTACGCTGGCTTTACCACTTGCTTTAAGTAGGCAAGGAAATCTTTGGAAAATTGCTGCACAAGATCGACATTGCCGAAAAGGATCTTAATGTCCTCATCGCTAATAGCGGCAATCGCAGTTTGCTTGTATATGTCGCAAAGAACCCGCATGTCTCGCTCATAGGTATATTCAGTGTCCACAATCTCTTTGAGGATGTGTCTTCTTTTTCTAAGGCGGCGCACCTCAGGAGTGTCCTCCTCCATAGACGGTCTTGTTGCGCCGGAGCTAGATGGCATTGCTTGTTGGTCCACACTTGATCGAGCGGACATTTGTGAGAATGCAGTGAGCGGTCGTGGAAGTGGAGGTACGTGAGATACGGCCGGTCGGATGCCAACTGGAGCCGACCACGAACTCTGGTCTAGGGACGAAACCTTTGAGATTGGAGGCGGCGGCGGGGAATGACTGGGTGGTCGAGGGATATCACCCTCAGCACCGGACGGTGCGAAGGAGGTGTGTCGCTCGTCATATTGTTCTTCCTGATCAGCGTCTGCGGCAGGTTGACTTGATGCTTCGTTGGCAAACGTCTCGTGAGCCAGGCTAGATGGCTGACGCTGCTCATTTGGTGACTTGAGAGCAAACTGCATCCAGTCACCGACTGACGGTGAAGTCTCGGCCCAATCTTCTGCGCTATCCAGACTGGATTTATATCTATGGTGGGATCGATAACTAGATGGTGGCGGAGGTTGGGGTAATTCACCTGAAGGGGGGGGCACATCACTCAGTTGAGCATTGTTGTCAGCCTCTCGGGGGATAGCGTCATGCGCTCGGAGTGAATGATCCTCAGCTGAAAACGACTCCCGAAACTTGGAGGAATTTTCAAGCTGTTCCCATTGCCGCGTATATTCATCAAGCTCTTGAAGACACAGCTGCTGCACCGTTTCCTCGTCCACATTCTCCACATCGGCCAGGTCTGGAGAAGCTTGAATGATTCGGTGGTATATATCGTCCACAAGCTGCTGATCTACCACTCCAGAGCTTGTTTGTTGCTGAAGGACTTTGTTCACGATTGTGTAGGCGTCACTCGCTGGATACTCTCTGCTCAATTCATCCTCAATGCTAGATTGGTCCGATTCGAAGTGAGAGCCAGAGTCAACGCCGACGGTTTCAGCTTCTTGGAGGTGCAATGACTGCGGAATGGAGGCCGAGCCGTCGCCTGCCTCTGACTCAGGTGTATCCTCTATGGAAGACGTCCAGGAGTTTCCACCATCGCTTCGCGAGGGAGTGAGCTCGGACTGAGGCACCGGTGCAAGATAACGATACCCTTTTTCGACGGCTTCATCGTCATCCAAATAGGTTGTTCCCCTGAGCATGAGATGGACAGATACTTGGTCGGCATGATCGGAGTTATCCCCGGATGCCTGTGAGGCTGATGACAATGGCGAAGTGGAGTCTTGGCTACGAAGCATGCTGATCTGGCTGTAGAGAGATTGTCCGGGAGTCTGAAGCCGTGAGGTGTCCGTTTGAGGCTCCGCATCGATCATAGTCGCCTCGGTAGCGACTGTGCCTTCGGTCATTGCAGACTGAGGTTCTTGTTCATCTCGTAGTGGCTGAAGATGAGTGTTCAAGCTGAGCGCAATGCTGCTAAATGCAGTTTCCGAGTGTCCGAGCGTCGGGGAATCCAGATCCTCGATCGCATGCGTCGAACTTCCTTCAACCACTTTCAAGGCATTCTGAGTGAATGTAGGTTGCCCATGTGGGCTTCCATCCTCAGGCGAATAAAATGCACGTTCTTCAGATGTGTCAAGAGCTGGTTCATCTACAATCACGGCAGGAATTTCCACAGTCTCGTGAGCCTGTCGATCAGACTCATCGGATCCTTCAACAGAAAGCGTGATACTATCCGACCTACTGGTACCGCCTTTGAGTTCTTGACCTTCCTTGGACCTGTGCAAAGCCTGGGTTATTTTTAAACGGCGAGCCTTGAGGTCGATATCGCTCAATTCAGGAGGCCTCTGCCGTCTGAAAGCCCTCTTATCGCTTTGCTGCTTCGCCATAGTCTGGAACTTTTCTGCCATTTTGGCGCGAGAGGCTGCAGTTGTCGCGGAAGAGACCGGAAGTCTCGGCCTCGAGCTCCTAAGTGGAGGCGAGACTTTGGGTGGAGGCGCGATGATGTTTGCTCGTAGAGAAGGACTCTTCTCGCCGTTTGCAGTAGCGACACCTCGTCCTCTATTATTGGGACTTTTAATTTGTACGGGTGATCGTGTCTGCTTCCGTGGGTCGAGACGTTTGTGGTCTCCAGGCGGAGAAGGACTCGATGGGTTCCGGCCTGAATCAAGCGCGCGGAAAGGAAGTTGATGGTGTGGAACAATGGCAGGAGGGCCAGTAGGGGAATTTGCCGCGGAATCTGATGCTATGCGTTGGTGGCGGGTGCTGACTGGGATACGAGATTTCGAGGTCCCTTCTGTGGGATCCTTTTGATAAGTGATCCCAGGACTCGGAGATGAACCTCGGGCCAATCTTGATTGCGCGCCGGCGAAGTCACTATTTGCTCGGCGGTGTGAAGGTCCCGTACCTGGGTACAGCGATGTAGAATTATTTGACGAGTGCATTGCTGAAGGTGACATTGGCGGTCCTGGCAGTTTGTTCAGAGGACGCTTTGTCTGGAACATGGGATTAGGACTATGCATTGGAGAACCTTCTGATCCTCGTCTCCGTCGGGCATTATGGATACCGTACCCGGGAACAGCGGTTTGATCTCTTGGCTGCGATGGTACTTCGCCAAACAACAGTTTTCGGCCTCCAGGCGGCGCTTCAGGGTTGCTTGCTACCTGGCTGAGTTCACCAGCTGCAGAAGGACCCCTCAAGTGGGATGTCCGCTCATTCGTGGTGGATCGGAAGCCCATTGCACTTCCTGCGCCTCTCGAAGGCTCAGGGGCTCTTGAGGACGGTCGTTTGACAGCGGGTTTGTATGAGTGGGACGTGTCGCCTCCAGCGTAGGGCATGGGGCTTGCAGTCCTTGACCCAGGGCGCGACAATTGATGGGTAGGCAACGGAGGAACGTCATCAGGCGAAGCATCGAATCTGGCGACCAAGTCTTTGAATGATGCTTTTCTTGACCTTAACCCGTTGGGCATCGCAGGAACAGCCTTTGAATTTCCGCCAGTTGGTAGGCCTTGTGTGTTCAAGGACAATTTGCGAGGCCTGCCCTCTCCTGCTCCATTTCTCATTGCTCGGGCAGTCCTCTCATCCGCCGCGAGGCTCGATTTTCGTGCAGTCATGGGTATGTCATCGGTAGGCTCAATGGGAGTCGCAGCTATGGCCTCTTGGTGAAGAGCCACCGGAGACGAGTTCGTGTAGGGATCTTGATACTGGCGATAAAAGTCGTGGGGATCATTGGAGACATCGTCGTTCCGCACGGTGTCCAGCCTGGAAGTTGATCCCGAAGGATTTGATAAAGAAGATGTTCGAGAACGATGAGTTCCAGGCTGAGAGGGGGAGTAGGCGGTGGAGGGGAGAAAGACGAGGGAACGATTGGGTGACTGGACTTGCGAGGCGTTGCTCGCGAGCTGTTCAGGTAGGTTCGTCTGGGACTGTGACGATTGGCGGCGATGGTGAGCGGAATAGTAGTTGGGTTGGCCAGACACCGCTGAGGGCATCTTGGAACGGCCAAAGTCACGCAAAGGCCTTCCTTCTTGGACGGTGGTGATGAATGCTACGGTGCCAATGCATGACCCAGTGTCGGCATGGTCAAATCGATCAAGACGACCACACTATTGCTCTCGTTTTCTGTTGTATTCTAAACAATAATCCCTTCTCTTGTCCAGAGCCTCATCACACGCAGGCGGGTGTTTCTGACGGCGGCCCGCTTAAAGTCCGGGGCGCAGAACGGAGCAGCGGGAAAAGGGACACCTCGATCAGTTGCAGAGGAAACAAGTAGGGCCTGTCGGTTCGACGACGACTCGATTAAGGGCAAGGGAAAAGATGTATTGGCGAAAGTGTTCTAGAATAGGTGAGGTGACAGTGACGAAAACAGGGTGCGCAGGCAGAATTGGGGGAGTGGCTGCTTGTCTGGTTCGATTGAGCGACGTGGAATAATATCCGAAGAACTTGAACAGTAGTATGGATTTTGTGAGGTGGGATTATGTCGTGACAAGTGTCCAAGGTCTGGTACCAAGATAGCAGACAGTTGTCAGGCTGCGGTAGAAGTGTTCTGTGTGGTGACTTGGTGAATGTCACAATGTGAATTGCCAACAGTGCCACAGCACTCACACTCAGTAGTCCGTACCTACTTCGGTTCACCGAGCGCGGCAATGGCCTGTGCAGAGCCCGTCCTTTCTTTCCCTAGAGACTAGTTCACCCACTGGGGCTTGACTAATTGGCTGCGTAGACAAGCGAAAGTTTGCCGGACACACTATCAAGACTATCTGACACCGGGGGGGACTCTCATTGTTCGCAGAAAGACTAAAACAAAGGATCTTTCTGAGCAAGGCTTGACCCTGTAATGATGTCCGTAAGTTATTTCTCCCTGTTACACCCTGTTCCTTTGTCAATCAGGAGAGAGCCGTGAGAGCTCAAGCCTGAGGAGGCGGTAGAGAAGTTTTAGCTTGCACAAGTACCAGTACCTTTAACTAAACAGATGCCCAACGACTTACCGTAAATATTCCCGGCTTCATGTTCCCCAGTGCGCTAAACCCTGTTAATGCCGAACGTTGGAACACGGCTTGACACGTCTTTAAGCCTGCCGTGACACCCGCAGCTTAGTCGCGTTCATCGCTTTGATGCCCGCCTATCTGCTGGGACTATCTAGGGGAGTCCACCACCCTCGCGCCCATCGACTGCAGCCCAACCCCCACTAAACAAGCGCAATCTTCTGTCCTTTGGCCGCCTATCAATCCTAATCCGGGACGATCGCTGATATTTTTGCTTTGCGCTTCGAGCACGCGTTGAATGTCGGAGATTCGAGACTGCTTTTCCTGAATTGCATGCTTAACGGTTGCCTTCATGGTTAGCTGTATGGAGTACCGTGTGAGCCTTACACGCGTGGCTCGGATCAACTGGCCACGGGAAACGCGGTGGGAAGTTCCTGATAGCGATAACACCACGACACGTCGGACATTTCGACTGCTTCATCTCGTGTAAACAATCTCGACGCGACCATGGCGAGGAAACGCAAACTCGAATATCCTGTCACCACGGCCAATCGTCAAGCGAAGAAACAGAAGCCCACCAATCTCGCCACACCAACCCTGCAGGAACACCCGCATCGCATTCACCACGACGTCCTGTCATCTTTTTATCCCCGAGTCTGCACTCTGAGAAATTATCTTCTGGGTGGCCTGCCTACTACTTCTCGTATCCGGCGGCGCAAGCTGACAGCATTCGGGAAAGATGATCCTTTCTCTATCCTCGACACCTGTCTGGTCGGCGTCTCTCGTCCAACTTCGCTTTCGGTCAAAGAGTCGCGTAAAGTGGATTTTGTGACCTTTACGCAAGATTCATACCGTGCCACCAACGCCAATACAGCCCGTACTCAAGCTTCAAGTATCCATGAGGTGGGACATGTCTCTCAATATTCGTCATTTTCGGTACGGCGCTCTGATCACATATTCTAGATTCTTGATTTTGTTGTCTGGTTGCTCTTCAAGCACGAACCTCTGACTAAAGCCCGTCGACCTGGTCATATTCTCTGCCATGGCCTCCAGAAAGGTGCCGCGTTCGGCCCCGGTGGTGAGCAGATGCTGACTTCGGTGCCTGGTGTTATCCGAAGACATCCTAATGACAATCTGACGTCGTTAAAATCCGCTCCATGGACTGACGTCCTTGGCCTACTGGGAGCTGATGCTGAAGTTATCTTCTCAAGCCTGCTCTTAGATTGTGGCATCTTCACTCGGCTGGATAGCGGAAAAGACAACTACTTTCAGCTCAGCGGTGTTCCCATCTCAGAGCTTCCTCGAATTCCATCTGCTAAGAGTAACCCATCTCAAGTGAAGGGAAAGGTGACTCTTAGTGGGATTCGATTCGTGAGGCATCGCATGCTCTATGCCAAACCGTCACTGAATGCTGTCGGCAAGGTCAAATTTGGACTGCATCATACACATATCTTGCAGAGAGTTCCAAATGCCACAGAAGAGCGCCAAGCCGTTCACCTTCTGAAGTATGTCTTTCCACGACAATTCAGCCTTCACAATGTCTTCACCTCGACAATCGAGCCGGGAGACACCATTCATAAACTCAAGGACTACACATTTCGTGAAGAGGAAATTGCCTCGCAGAATAAGCGGTGCTCGACCTGGGCTCCACGCCGGATGCGTGGAGAGGCTACTCGACTTGTCAAAAAGGTCGTCCGTAACCACCAGTCGTGTTCCTACAGTCAGCTCTTGCGACATTACTGTCCTATCTACTCGAGTCAACCTGAGTCTTACTCCGTCTGGCGCGGACCTGTCAATTCATCTCCGACGAGAACAGCATCTCTTCTCACACAAGGGCCGCCCTCAAATTCGTTGAGCTCGAAGTTACCTTCTCCGTCGTCTAAGCAATACGATAGCGACACTTCATTCCTTCCGCATTCTACTCCAGTCTCCAGAGTGTCTGCGTTTTGCCGTAGCGTCCTCTGCAGATTGCTCCCTCGCGATGTCTTTGGAAAAGGCGCGGAGGGTCAAACAAATCTGGAAATTGTTCTTAGGAAACTTGATGATTTCGTTCGTATGCGCCGGTTCGAGTCTATCTCTCTACATGAGGTCATTCAAGGCATACGAATAAGCGCCATCGAATGGCTATCACCTGCCGGAAGTACGAAGAAGAAAATATCCAAGTCTGACTACTCGAAGAGACTCGAGATCCTGCATGAGTTTGTCTACTATGTGTTCGACTCTCTACTGATACCACTGATCAGAGCACATTTCTATGTCACCGAGACATCCACCCGCCGAAATCGGCTGTACTACTTTCGGCAGGATGTATGGCGCAAACTATCTGAGCCGAGTCTTGCCAGCCTCAGACTCGACATGTATTCTTCTATCAAACCCGGTGAAGCTCGTGCTAAGCTACAATCACGAAGCTTGGGGTACAGTAGCCTGAGACTGCTACCCAAGGCTCGAGGTACAAGGCCAATTACCAACTTAAAACGGCGGCCTTTGAAACTGGCCTCTGGAAAAAGAGTGCTTGGACAAAGCATCAACAATCAGCTTGTTCCGTTGTTCAGCGTCCTCAACTATCGACGAATGAACGATGCGTCCCCGTTGGGATCAGCCATGCTTTCGGTAGGAGAGCTCCACGGCAAAGTAGCTGACTTCAAGAACATAATTCCGCCAGGATCGCGACTCTTCTTTGCCAAAGTCGACGTGAAGTCTTGTTTTGACAGCATACCTCAGGGCCACCTGCTTAACATCATCGAGAATTTGATTTCCGAATCTTCATACCGCACGAGCAAACATGTAGAGCTAAAGACTGTAGATAATGGACAACGAGGCAACAACGAAAATATCAGCCGAAGGTATACCGGGATCGCTCGACCTGCAGACGACGGCGCCGTAATTTCTGCAGCTTCCGTCTCCAGAATAACGGCACAGAAGCATCATGTCGTTATGGCTGATTTGGGCTACGACAGAGTGTGGGACAGGAACTCACTGCTCGAAATGCTTCATGATCATATCGCTGACAGCATGGTCAAGGTTGGAAAGAAATATATGAAGCAAGTTCACGGCATCCCTCAAGGATCTTGCCTGAGTAGTCTGCTCTGCAGCTACTTCTATGGCTCATTTGAACAAAATGAGTTAGCATTCCTCGATCCCCAGTCATGCTTACTGCTACGGATGATTGACGACTTTTTACTCGTGACAACCGACAACACGCTTGCGAGACGATTCTTGGAAGTCATGGCTGCTGGCGATCGGCGCTATGGCATTCAAGTGAATGCCGATAAATCGCTGGTCAATTTCGATGTAGCTATTCATGGCCACAAAATCCCTCGGATATGTGACGGAAGTGCCTTCCCCTTCCTTGGGAAAGGTATCAATATGCAAACACTCGAACTGGGCAGAGGTTGGGAGACGAAAGACGAATACATCGGTAATTCCTTGACTGTGGAGAGAGGTTCCAGACCTGGGAACGGACTGAGGAGCAAAATTTCCAAGTGGCTGAAGATACGAATGTACTCAATGGTACTAGACATGTCACTCAACAGTCGATTGCAAGTCGTGTCGACCTTGGTAGGGAACTTCTGCGAGACGGCCATGAAGATGCATAGGCATATCTTGGCATTAACAGCAAAGAACCGACCATCGCAAAAACTAGTCGTCGAGATGATCAGAGACCTGATACTCGCAGCGTGGAAGATATGCCGGGCGAACAATAGGCGAGATGACTTATCGGTGGTCAAGCAAATCACTCAATCGCAGATGAGCTGGATCGCAGCGGTGTCATTTGAGAGAGTGCTCCAACCCAAGCAGAGCCAGTACAAAGAGGTATTGGTCTGGTTGAGGAGACAGAGGGAGAGGTCGCAGCCCAAGATGAACACAGACCATGGAACTCTAGAGCGACTCCTTGAAGAGAACGACAAAGTGCTGAGCCAATATGTGTACTAAAGCTTCAAGGTGACTGCAAATAGGCCTAGAGGCTGGGTATTGGGCGCCATGACAACGCATCAATGGAATGGGAATCTTGGAATGTAGTCTAGACGATTGGATTTCTGCTTTGACGTTCGAGTTGTGGTTGGACTGGATTGCACCTGCGCCTGTGCTCTGGGCCACGGATCCAGCCACCAACACAACGTTGAACAACCACCACCACAACTCATCTCAATCCTACTTTTCTCAACAATTCAAATTCTGGTCGGTACACAGTCCTCCGTACCTGTCGCTCCCTCACTTGTTTCAAGTTTAACGACGCTACGACGTATATGACTACTGGATACAGTGCTACAAAGATCCGATTCAGACCTGAAGCTGGGTTTGGAGGGGCGCATCATCAAATGTCGGCAGTGAAACAGCCACAGTGCCTCAAACTACGATCCTGGTTGTGATTTGCCCATCTGCAAGCCCTCGAATGTTCCGCAGAATCCTTTACGAGACTGATGCAGCCCGGTAGACGCCATACCCTACCAGCGAGACAGACTCCCTCGGCTGTGGTGAAACACACGCTCAAACCAATGTTCAGCGACTAGCATTGAAGTACATGTCGTATCGATATCGCTCGACCCAAACGGCAAGATCATCATTATTGCATCAAGAGTTCTAAAAGAGACGGAGGCCACACCTACGGTACACACTCCACGGACTATCGAATCATTTGTGGGCCTCATGAACGCTGGCGATCCTTGAAACCTCCCCAATCGATGGCCGCCAACCCCCGAGCAAAAACCTGCCAGCCACCCTAGCTCTACCAAGTTCAAGAAGATTTCCCGCTTTTTTGAGGTTGGGGTTCGCGGTGTCACGGTATCGGTGCTGTGCATCTCCGGATAGGGCCCCCCTGGCCAAGCTCCTGGCTGCCAGTCGTTTGACATGGAGGAGCCCCTAAGTCGGCAACGTCTTACCCATCTTTGGCATGGCCTCCCGCCTGGAGCCATGCCAGCATCATTCCAAACCTTCGGCTTGTCAGCACTTTGTCCTTTTCCGCCAATCGCTCATCCACCCTCGCCAGGGGCTGGACCACAGACGCCGTTAGAGACTTTCCCACTTGGCTGCGCTCAAGCTTCAACTCTCGAGTCGACAGAACTTGCAATCGATCCCATCGTCGAGGTCGACAACGAGGATGGTCTTTGGATCATACCGACATTCGTTTCCCCAAATCTACAAAAGCTTCAACCGCCAGAAATAACATTGTTCACACGTAATACCGGCGCGGTCAACAGCTCTCGTTCCTCGGAAATTACGTTCCCACCGCTCACTGCACGCCAGTTCGATATCGAATCACGAAAAGCACTCATACACTCCCACCTCGATGACTTGTCCTTGAAGTCAGTGCAAGGCTCAGACCTTCAAATTCGCTCGCTAACACCCTCGTCGAATACGAACAACATCTTTGCCATGACTACAATCGTCACCGAAGCCCCGGGGTCGCCTCCCGACCTCTCAGGCTCCCGCTCTTCCAAATCCTCCTCCTACTCTTCAAGTTTTTCCAGCCCTGACGGCTTAGAATCCGACATTACCAACTTTGAAGAGATTGGACTCGAGGATGAGAAACCTACGCGGCCAAAGTTCTCTCACTCCCGCGATGTATCTATGCAGTCCGTGGGCTCGCACCATGAATTGATGAAAACGAAGGAGTCCAGTTCTACAGATCCGCGACCACCCCTACCTCAATTACAAACTCAAGTGTCAGGACAAGCGCATTCACAAGAGTCGGCGCCACCAAAATCAATGTTTAAACGTGGCTTCACGAGCCCTGAAGTTTTTTACCCTCCAAGCAATATTATGAGGACTAGGTCATCTTCGCCTCCAAGCCGAAGAAATCCAGCATTTGGTTCAACCCCCTCTCTTAGCGCTGGCGGTCTCCGACCATTTTCCCAATCAGCACATTCACTGGGAGTACCAAACCGACGTGCCTCGTGGCAACCTCAGAGAAAGACCGTGAAGGAATTGGAGGCCGAGTACCACGACTCCGACGATGACCTACCCGAAGATGCAAGTCTGTGGAATGTTCCTCTTTCACCACACCCATCGGGACAAAGATCCCACCGATCGAGCTTTCGCGGAAGCCCTGATAGATTTCAGACAGCTCCAAGTCCACGACCCATACCGCTCGAACATGCAAGAACAAATCCCGAAACAGCTCCGCGATCCGGACCATACTCACAAACTCTACCAAAGAATAGAGCTCCCCCTCTGCGGTCTATTTCTCTCACTCCCACTTCTTCGAACCCATCGTCGCCCAAGAGAGGAGGTTTTAATCTTAAAAATAGGACCAAGTCCTGGAATCTAGCCATGGCTGATCTAAGTGAAGAAGCCAGGGTTGTGTCTGAAGCGCTGGAATACCATGCCGAAACCAAAGAACAAGAAAGACGAGAGAGAATACAGGGTGGTTCATCGCGGAACAGCTTGGAGACTCCTACCGATCGCAGTTCGCGCGCGTCCTCGATCCAACTGCCTCCGATACAAAAGAGTGCGCTAGACTTCATGCCCATATCTAAGGAAAAAGAAGCCATTTTATCGCGGACGAGACCTTCATGGCTGCCACCAAAAGACCCCAAAGAAGAAAGGAAACATCTGAGGGAGTACCAACGCATGATGGCCGCATCAATTGAAGCCGAAAAGAAACGTCGTACACAGCTGCAGGTCCAGCAGTGGAAGAAAGATGGCACGAGGGAGTCTTTGAATCGTATTTGGCATTATTACGTCGACGAAGCCACGGATATCAAGACTATTGACAAACGAGTCAACGACCTTTGCTGGCGCGGTATCAGTCCAAATTTGCGTGGGAAAGTCTGGCAGAGGGCAATAGGGAACCCTCTCGGCCTCACGATCCAGAGTTATGAAAAGGCCCTAAAGAGGGCACAAGAGATCAAGAAGCGTACCAGTGACCAACTTGATCGAGACGAGAAGAGTATGGGGCGATGGTTTGTCGACATTAGACGAGATGCCGAAACCGCATTTCCGGAGCTGAACTTGTTTTTGAGGAATGGACCTCTATGGCAAGATCTAATTGATGTGTGTGAAGCCTATGCATGTTACAGGAGTGACGTGGGGTACATATACGGCATTCAACTAATCGCCGCATTACTTCTCTTACAACTGTCGACGCCGGCAGACGCCTTCATTCTCTTGGCAAACTGTCTCAATCGCCCTGTGCCATTGGCGTTCCAGACCGACGAGCCGTCCACGACAAGCCGGACTTATAATCACGCAGTGTCGACCCTGGGAATCAAGTTCCCCCGACTTCACGAGTATCTTTTTGGATCCGTCGAGCAAGGCGGTTTGGGTTTCCGCGGGGAAGAAGTCTTTGAACCTATGTTGCGGACCATATTCTCCAATGGACTTGACGTCGACCGACTTTGCCGCGTTTGGGATATCTGGATCTTCGAAGGTGACCGAACCTTGGTCAGCGCTGCTGTGGCGGTGCTAGGCAGTCTCCAATCCCAGCTCTTCAATGTTGAAGGTGACATCGATCTGAAGAGGCGCAACATTCAAGAGATGCTTGGATGGGGTCCTTTCAATCGGTTACCTCAATCCGGACACTGGAATCTTCCCACTGTGGGAAATGAAGATCAGTTTGTCGAGGAGATCCGGCTTGCAGGAACTCTCGACTACACCGGAAAATAATCAGCACATATTCTCTAATGACCCGGAGAGTGTACAAAGGCATTTTTGCTTGTTTGGCACATATGAACATTCACCTGGTGGGCGACATGGCCTGTTGTTACTCCTTTTGTAATCAATGATGGTCCTGGTCTTTATTGACTTGAGCCGCCTAATGCCAGCAATGAGGTGATGGTTCTTTTATTCATTCTCTTTTTCTTTCTGGGAAGGAAAGCTTTTTTTTGGACAGAATTGAAGGGCGTGGCATCAAAGCGAGCATCACAGCATGAACCTTGAAGGACAGGGAAAGCTTTTTGTTTTTTTGTTCTTCTCCTGATAAATATACCAACATAGTACAATTCTAAAGTATATTATGTATCGGATATCTTGTCTGGGTGTTGTTCACCAAATGCTTCCTAGTTTTCTCGAAGCGACATTGTAAGACGAGACGACTTTCGGAAGCCACCAACTACCTAATAACTCAGCAAATATCTTTTACCCAGAGACAGGCCTGCGATTTGAACATGCGATTCAAGGTATCAATGCATTGATCATTATATGGTACATGCTCTTATCCTCTGTGTGAGTACTTGGCCAAATTTTTGCAGACGGAGATCTGTCTATCCAATCCGATCATCCAAAAGTCTCCCAAGTCTCAAAATTTTTTAATACAGGTTTACTTCGGGTGTATATTTATGTTCAAAGAAACACGTAGCGCAGCCTGCAGGTACATAATCTTCAAACAAAACTCGACAAGCCCCGGGGTAGTCTCGTGGTTCTGTACAACGTAAAACACGTACTTTGTTGCCTTCGATCCTTCACATTTCATTTTCTCCATCACTTGGCCGCTGTGATCTAACTCCTTCTTCGGGTCAAAGAGCGTCATTTCCCATTATCTCTATGGACTCTCGATCCTCTCCGTCTCGATCAAACTCTGCATTTCCTATCTGCATCTACTACAGCCTGGCCCTGACCTTCCTGACCCACTCCTCGCCGTAACCCTCAGAGCCCAATTGACTCTCATTCCACAAACGATCGGGCAGCTCGAGTTCGAGAAGTTTCGTGTTGACGTACGACGGGTTCAGCTGATCCAGCGACGTCACGCCCATGCAGCGCATCGTGGTTTCGATCTCTTCGGCGAGTACTGAAAGAAAGAAAGAAAAAAGTAAAGTCAGCATCGGGGAGTGATTCTCTCAACCGGATGTGGGAAAGAGGGCAATTACTTACGTTGAATCACCTTTGCGACACCATCATTTCCCATGGCCACGCCGTACATAAACGGTCTACCCAGTGCGACTCCTTTCGCACCTAGACACAGCGCCTTGATGATGTCCGCACCCCGCCTGACACCTCCGTCCAGGTAGACCTCGGCCTTGGTCAGGAGTTCTGGGTAGAATTTGCGGATCTCGAGCAAAGTGCGGATGGACGAGGGGGCGTCGTCGCACTGCCGCCCGCCATGGTTGGACAGGTAAATGGCGTCGACGTGGTACGTGGACACGGCGAGCGCGGCGTCCTCTGCCGTCTGGATGCCTTTGAGGACGATAGGGCCGGCATCTTGGCGGCCGTGGCGCCACGCCTCACGGATCCACGGCAGGTCGTCCCAGTTCAGGGTGCTGGAGTGGTGGCCTCGCAGGGGAGGTGCATTCGGGTCCGTCTCGTCCGCGGGCTTGTACCACTCCTTCAGCACGCTGTCGTCGCCGCTCGCGGCTGCCAGCTCAGCGCGGTATCGCTCGTCTTCTTCTCGTTTGCCCACGACCGGCGTGTCTACCGTGATGACTAGCGCCTTGAAGCCCAGCTGCCGCGCCATCGTGACCAATTCGATCGTGCGCTCCCTCTCGTTCGCCACGTACAGCTGGAACCACAACTGCCCGCCCTCGCCGGCCTCCAGATTCTTGAACCTGCCCACCTTTGATTTTTCCTCGGCCATACACGTCGCGAGTTCGTTGTGTGGGATGGTCGAGTACGTGCTCGGACAGTATGGAATCCCCCACCGCGCGGCACCCCTCGCGAGACAGAGCTCTCCGTCCGGATGGACAAGTGCCGCTCTCGCTGCCGGGGCGATGAAAAACGGCAGCCGGAACCGGTGGCCCAGCATCGTGCGTCTCATATCCACGCGCCGCACGTTGCGCATAATTCGCGGCCGCAGCGTCACCTTCTTCCAGTCGCCATGATTCGTTTTGAGAGAGTGAAGGCTGTCGGCCGCGGAGGAGAAGTACACATAGGCGGATTTCGTCATCAGTAGCGTCGCGGCGCGCTCGACGTCTAGGAGATTCAGGCACTGAGCGAGCGGGATGGTCTTTTTCTCCGACGACTGGTCTTCTCCGCTCGTCTTTGAAGGCTTCGGTAGATCGGCCACAGCTCCCAGGTGTTTTTCTTTGGGCAGTGTTCGTTCAATCGTGCCTGGTGCGTGTATTGGTTCATACATGGCCGTAGCGTCCTTCCCGCCATATTGAAGCAGGATCTCAGCTCCGCCGGGATGTTTGTCCAGGTACTCCGTCACATCGTAGGCGTTACCGTTGACCATCACCCAGCATGAGTCACGGGTCGAGTGTGTTGCTACGGTGGCAGCTTTGAGAGCTGTGGAGGAGGAGGACATGGTGACTCTTCTGCTGGGGTGGTGTTTTCAGATGGGTTTGATTTCGATTTCGGGTGACCTTATGTAGCCTGAGTCGCCTAGATGGGGGAGAACAAGAATGTCTTTATCCGTGAGATATGAGATATTTTCTTTCAAAAACGTCTAGCACCATCGACCGCGTATCCGGAGGAAATTCCGTCTCCACCGAGAGCGGAAGAAGTGATTCAGTCAGGCACTGGCCGTCGCTGGCCAAGTGGCTGGGGGCCTTGACCATTTCCCCGCATTGGCATTGGGAGGGCGACGAGAAGACCGCGACAAGCTCAAGGCTGCGGGGAACGGGGCATTTACGGGTTGTAATAGGCCCGACGAGATTGGCTGCGCTTATCCGGGGATAGTGAGCACCACAAGTATAAGTATGTCCAGGGCTCGTGATCCTAGGCCTCGTTAACCATGTCCTTCAGTATCCGAGTTTTGACCGACTCCGACTGTCGTCTAGACAGCTGCCAGTGTCAGGGCTAATGTCAATGTCAGTGGGAGTCGTGATTCCCGGAAAAGAAGGTTGTGTTTTCGCACATGGGAAGTGTGCCTCGGCATGAGGCTGCGCACAAGAATGACAAATGCCCGATTTCTACGACAAGCCGTTCTGTTGAGTGTAGGCTGCTTCACACCAAGGCAGAATCTCCCCCCATTTTTTTTTGCCACAGTGTTGTTGTTCAAGTTCTCCCTTGTTGCTGCCCAATCTTGCCCTCCACAACATCGCCGGTGACAGGTGTCAAGCGCATACTGATGGCTGAGTGCAACAACCTGGCTGGCTTTCACTCAAGCAGTGAGGCTGAGCATGATGAAAAGGCACGCGGAACACTCGCAAAGTATATATACCTGATACCTTTCACACGACTGATATCTACTAATTTCTTCCACTCTCGCGTTTCAACTCAACAACATCTCACGTTCGAGAGGGCATCTCAGTTGGCTCAAGCGCCATAAATGTCCGAAGCCGCCAATTTCAGATGCCAGGCGGCTACCCTTCCCCTACTGCGCATGACGAGCAGCCCGTAGCTAGCCGCAATGCAAAGACGGTCAAAAGAATTGGACGGTTCAATAGCCCGTCCGAGGTTATAAAATGCGAGGCTTGTGACAACCAACGAAACACAGCGACAGAATCGGATGACGAGCTAGTACCAATGTGTCGGTCTCATGCTGGACCAGGAGACATTATCTTCGTCAGGGCTCAGTCGGAGGACGACAGGCTGGACCGTCGAGCCGCAGTGGTCTTACGAAATAACAAGCAGCACTCCCTGACCTGTTTCTTACTCTGTACCAACACCACAGGGGGCTCTTTACTGCCCACGACTCATCACCTGGTCAAGGCCAAAGACTCCCATCTCGAACACCAAGGAGGAAGCCCTGGACCGCCAACAAACGTTGTATCCAAACTAGCGATGGAGCCTATTGAAGTCAAGCTGCTTTGTCGCCGTCATGGTGAGGATCAGAACATACAACCGCAGCCACGCATCTACGTCAACTGCGAAGAACCGCGGACTTTTGATGCAGAAGACAAGGTTATGATCCTGGGAACAGTCACCCCAGATTCGCCCAATGCCCTCTTTCAGGACTTCGCCGAGCTATGTACCCCGTCCCCCTCAGGTGCAGATGCCGACCACCGGGACGACATAAGCGTCATCACAAATGATGGCTCACACCAGGAGCACCGCCGTCGTCGCATTACATTCCCCGCCAACACTCATATGAAGAAGGATCCTCAACCGCCCGAAAGGAGAAAACGGCGCATTCTCTGACGATGGATTGATTCGTCTAGTCTGACCTTTTCTGACACCACCTCGGTGCTGGCCCAGTTGAATGATTATGATATGCACCTCGTGCGAAGCTGCACATAATAGTATGTTGAGATGGATCTCGGCTTCTTGGTACTTCCTTCGCTTCCTCGACGATTTTGACTTGCAACGATTGTGCGAAGAGCATTGAGACGACGGCGTTAAAGCCTACGGAGTAGTTTTATTTTCAGAGCGGACGGACGTCTGACTCCTTGTTGTTACTGTGCTATTTATCCTTGTAGACCACTTATGTACACTATAGTATTCAGAATACAATCTTGTACTCTAACACAAATCTAAAATACTTGCTTGTAGATCCCTCGCTTTACTTTTGCTCTTCCATCGCCGTCCATGCATGCATCATGCAAGATAAAACCCAACAACGAAGCTTTTTAATGAGCTCCTCGTCGCCTTCCTTGTTGCTAGTGGCCGGTGCAGAGAGATGGTCTTGTATCTGTCGCCGATGGCTTGGATGGTGTCGATCGACCGCTTTGACATTTTCTTCCCGTCCCCTAGGACAGTTTCTCCCAATTTTGACGAGGTCAGGTCTTCTCTCCTCGTACGGGCCACGCCAGACTTTGACAATGCCATCGCCATCCCTCCTTCCAAAGTCTCGACGAGTCTAGTCGGTATTGTGGAGGTCGGATCGAGGAGGAACGACGGAATCACTGACGGGGACACACTTACATCATGACAAACTTATCAGGGGAGATGGTTACCACTCCAGCTAATTTATTCCTACCTGAGATTGTCCGACCCATTGTCTGTTCAGAACCAGAGGTAAGACTCCTGCAGAATACAAGCACTCGTGCACAAACATGACTCTATTCCATCTTACACACCTGGATGTTGGAGGGAGGGACACAGATGAGCTGAAGTCGAAGTGTTTCAGTGCCTCTCTATTAATACTTGGCCCGCGGCTGATTGCCGCTGCTGCATGTGGAGAATGCCCACTATGCAAGGATTCCTCAAGGCTTCCGGGCTTCCCTTGGGCTACAAAACCTAGGCACTTGCTACGCACCATCTAGGTAAGGCTATCCCAAAGCCACAACGCTGGGCATATGTAATTGGGGGAGACTTGATGCCTAGAGGTACGTACCAGTCCAGGCACAAACCCGCCTATCGGCTTGTCGGGAGTTCATCTGGCACCTGGATGACGTTGCCGCTGACCACCGATCATCTCCAGCCAGTCAATATCGGAGCTTCCATCATCGTCCGCAACGGCTGGTACTTGGAGTTCGCTTCTCAGATGGTTGCATGCGTACCCCGTATTGCATGGCGCGTGCGCAGCTTAGGTTGCGAGGCTTGATGGTTGATGGTTGGCCCTAAAGCCGAACCACCTCGACTTCGCCTCGTTCACTTACATATACCAACCTTGGAACCTCTTGTTCCAAGAGGCCTCGCCTAGTCATCTTGCTCCTCTGACTTTATAACTTCCGCTCGTTGCGCCACTGCCTAACCACACCTCTCGTTCCCGTCTGTCGCTTAGTCTTGGAATACTACCATCGTCAACTAGAAAACGACCTTGATAAACCTATTCTACTGTACATATAACCATGTCGATATAGCGAAAGCTGGGACAGTCAGAGAAGGAACCAAAGAAAGCAAACAACAAAACGAAACAAGCTCACTCTAATAAATATCCTCACAATGTTGGCCTACCTCTTCCGAGCCGCCCTCCTCTGCCTTTTACCTAGCCTCGTCCTCGCTCAAGGCACCGTCACCGTCATAGCCACGACCGTGACGCAGACCTTCACAGCTGCCGCCTCAACGCAGCCTCTCTCTCCCTCGTACACAGACTCACTCACCTTTCGCGAAAGCGTCCTCAACTCGACGAACTTCTTCCGGTATGAGCATTCCGCGGGGTACATATATTGGAATGAGACGCTCGCCACGTACGCGCAGTCATATTCCGAAGAATGCATATGGGAACATTCACACGGGCCCTACGGCGAGAACCTTGCCAGAGGATACCCGGACACGACGTCCGCAGTAGACGCATGGGGAAATGAGCGCGCCTTGTACAACTTCTCGAGCACCGATCCCACGGGCTTCACCGAGGAGACGGGCCATTTTACCCAACTGGTGTGGCAGAGCACCCAGGCCACGGGCTGTGGCTGGACCGACTGCAACGGCAAGAACGGGCTCGACGGCGTCCAGATGTGTAAAAACAAATATAATCGATTATATGCATTCTATCTATGGTATGGGATTGGGAGCCTCTGACCGATAGGTGTCAATAGGCTCGGTGGTATGTGGTATATGTACGAGGTCATATCGGTCGTAAAATCCCGTGCTCGTAAATGCTTCACACTGACTTTTTCGGAGTATACATATGGATGTACCTCCTTCGATCATTCGCATCATTCGATTGCTGTTCAGTTCCTCCACTCTATAATAAGGCCTCGCCAGAACCCGCCAGTGGGCTTGACTGCTCAGGACAGGCCCATTCCAAACAATACGGCCGCTATCGTCACACAGACGGTCACCAGCAGACCCTTCCTGTCGAGCTCTGCCGTTGGTGCACCGATGGACTCGCCACTGGCCGTCGCGGCAGGCGTGTTGGTATTGGAGGAACCGCCCGTGCTTGTCGGCGTGCCTCCTGAAGCTCCCTGCGTGGCCTGGAATTCACTGAAGCCGCTGTCTCCACCGCTTCGTTCGGGAGCAACATTGTCAATGAAGAAGATATTGTCCTCGCCCACGACGTTTCCGGGCGGCCAGCGGGGTCCAGATCCGTGGGTGGAACGTCGCGCCTTCGCCGGAGATGTAGATGAATTTGAATTTCTTCGCCGCCGGCTCCTCCCCGTCTCGCAGGGAAGAAAACGCCTTCGCGGCCGAGAGCGTGTAGTCACGCGTGATGACCTCGTACTCGTCCTTGGACACGTCGTTCTGACTGATGCCCAGCGCCCAGATGCACGCGTCGGCGCCCTTCAACCGCGCCAGCAGATCCGGCGAGTACGTGTTGAAGTCGTGGTGCTCGATGACCTCGATCTGCGTGAGTTTGTTGGCCGGCGCGGGTGTGCCAGGCGGCGGCGAGGCTGAGAGCCAGGGAATCGTCGCCGACCGGCTGAGGATGCTGAGTTTGTGGATCGTCTGTCCGCTGCTGACGCCAGCGGGTAGGGAGAGGATGTGTGCCAGCACCGAGGAGCCGACGAGGCCTGTAGCGCCGGTGAGGATGAGGTGCACCATACTCTGCTTCCTGGTCGAGGTGACTCTAGTTCTATGTATTCTGGGCTTTTTGTGTACTGTTGATTTCACCTGTGATTCGCAAAGGGGGGATTTTTTTTCCCTTCACGCGTAGCACACGTACTCACTCAAGAGATCCAATCAGACTGGTATCAGCTGGGAAGTTGGGAGGCACGCGACGGGCATTGCTTCCATTTTAACGACGCGTAAAAGACACCCCAGCCGATGCTGATTGTGGTCCTCTTCGGAGATAACCTCAGAGACAAGGCAGGGAGCCATGTCAGTGCTGAAGCGCTGGCTCAAACACGTGCAGACACTGTAATCCTGATCCAGGCAGCAGCCAATCTTGCATTTCCATTGAGATGTTTTTTTCTTTTCTGATGCCAGTTCTAGGGGAAAACGAGTAAAGAAAGGGTTGAGCGCCACGGCTCAGAAGGGCAAAATGCCATCTCCGGGCGCCCAGTCGAGCTCCACATGCCAGTGCGTCGGTGTGGGTGCGCAACATGCAGCTTGCTGACACCTGCGACGGTTGACGCTTGACACCGAGAAAGTCCAGAACCTACCGAGATTTAATTGCCGCGGCCAAGCTCAATAGCTGTGTGTGCAGTACGAATCCTCGCATCGTATACCTCTCAGGACTCAGGGTGGTACCATACTATCTACCTAGGCACCTAGGTAGGTACGCTTCTCAGTAAGAGAGAAAGATGTCCGTCACGGTAGGTTCGAAGCAAATAGCTTCGGGCATAGCTTTTATTTGATTTGAATCGTCGCTCTTACATGACAAGACATCCATCGCCCTTGACTTTACCTTCCACTCTGGCCCTCAACATCAACCAGTCACTCCTCCGCTCTGCAAACTCCACCACCTCCTCGACCGTAAAGACACCTTTATACCGGTCCTGGTCCGCGATGATGGTACTCATCTCTCGCACATCTCGATCGCTCGTCCCTTCAATCAAGTAGATCTGTGCGAGCGACCGTAGGGCCGTGAAGTAGCTGGAGAGATCTGCGTTCTTGAACGTCGCGATGAACTGCGAATAAGCCGTCAGATCTGAGAGCAGGCTTAGAGAGCCCGCGCACGAGATTCGTTGTCGCTTGATGTGCTTCGTCAAGGCGGTGAAGAGACGCAGACCGACCTCGGTGATGAAAACGTCCAGCAGCGACTTCTCAGTCGCCCCAGTGAGCATGCTCGTATGATGAGCGACAAGTTTGATCACCTTTTGCGCGGTCGGAGTTGGCTGACCAGAAAAATCCATGACCGGCACTTTTGCAGCCAAACTGAGAGGTCGTCCCGCGCTGCCATTCAACACCGAGGCGAACGTCGTTGGTTCAGGGGTATTTGCATTCTGCAATGCGAGCTCAGGGTAGAAGTCGGTTGGGAGCTGAGTCGTTGCACAAATGTACTCGACCTCCTCCATCAGGACGTCTATACCCTTGCCTAGCCCTGCTGCAACGCGCTCGTCCAGCATGGCCTCGAATTTGCGCTTCTCTTTTACGTTGACATCAAGAAAGTCGTCCCGGTTGGATATTCTGAGGCGCACAAGCTCTGATTCGTAGAAGACGTCAAGCATTTGCTGGATCAGGTCTCCAACGTTGACTAGTTCGAGAAAAGTCGCGAGGGGGGCAACTTGAACAACATTTGACCCGTCATTGTTGGTGGTTGTTTCCTGCGGAGAGTAGTGCGAAAGGTGATCAATGGCTTTGTCAAAGCCAGCTTTAACATGGCGCACACCCACGGTCTGAACAAGAAGGATGAAAATGGCCGAACACTGAGCGCGAGCCGATTCGCCAGCCTCCCCTCCAAGTGTGATGAACTGAGAAGCGCGGTCCAGAGACGATTTCGCGGCGTGGACAAGGTTGAGAGCAACCTCGATGGAGAACAGCGACCTGATATTTTCGAGTCGCGTATTCATGACCGCCGCCTTTGCTGCTAATTCGTCGGCAGGCGCTTCTTGAGGAAGAGACACAGGCTCTATCCCAGATGCAAACTGATTGGGTGTGGAAGGCCTCGATGAGCTGGAAACGTCAGCATTGAGCTTTTTGGCCGGTGTTTTTGCCGCCTGTGCCCCAGAAAAGCTCGGTAGAATGTTGACCGGCATCATGAGCACTTGTTTAAATGACGACAAGAAATCCTTCTTATCCGCTTGTCGATTGACGTTAGACATAAGGAAGTTTTCGGTCGAGGCCGCTTGATCGGACAATGCCCGATCCCATTTTTCCACCTCCGCGTCTGCCCTCTGTCGGAAGAAGGCTAACTCTTCTCCAAGATATGCCTCAAGATGAGGCGCAAAGATATGCGCGCCAATGGCATTGTACCTCGCAATGGTGGCATCGTCAGTGCTGCCCGGAAGAACGACGTTCTCGAAAAACTGTTTTGTGGCTTGAAATGTCCCGGATATGATGCGTAAGAACATCGACGTCCCTCGAGTCCTGGCATCTTCGAACAGGCCCGACAAGAACGGCGTTAAGATCTCCTTCGCCACTTCTTCGAGCAATAGCAAGGAGACTTCCTTAGCGTTGGGAAACACAGCTTGTACAATGGCATTTTCTTGCAAGAACGCGTTTCCCAGCCGCTCAAAATATGTCTGGACTCTTTCCAACGAGAGTTCACCATAGCCCAGAGAATAATCAATGCAATCAGACACGGATCCCAGCTCTGCTCTTTGGTTAATCATTTTATTATCGTGCAAGAACAAGTCAGTGCCACTTTTGCCCCCGTTGAGAATATGCATGACCGTCGCATACCGATGCATCCGGCCCTGAATATCCTTAAACTCATAACCTTTGCGAAACTCGAGCAACGCCGCGGTGTCAAATAAGGTCACGGCTTGATTGATTTGAATATCTCTTTCGCCTGATCCCGGAGAGAAATCGCTGGCAGCAAAAGTCTGAACATTAACCAAAACCTGAGCTTGTTGCTCTGCAGCATCGAAGACTCTGAAAATGCGGCTCTGCATAGGTTCAGAGGCAGCAAGTAAGTCGAGATAAAATGGGGCAAGAGCTTTGTAAACCTTGCCGTACTCCTGCCTGGCCTGATGTCTGGCGGATTTGACGCGAGAGAATATAGTCAGGGGGGTTTTTTGATCAACTGTCGACGCGGAAGGCGAAGGATTTGGGGGGTTTGATATTTCTGCCACGGCAAATCCATCTGTGGCCGTGGTCGGTCGTCGTCGAGGCGAGAGGAGACTTGGATGGTGCATCTGGCCGGCCGGCGAGGCATCAAAATCAAATAAAACCTCGGGTCTACCCTTTCCGTTCACAAGGTCGCGGTTTATCGTACTCTGCCTTCGACCAGGCGTTGTAGGTGTCTTTGGTTGTTCAGCTCTTCGTCTTGCCTCGGCATCATTCCAACATCCCATCTTTCTCAACCTTGTGATCCACCTTGCATCATCGTATACCATCTCGTGCATGCGTCGGGACACTCGTGCGAATCGAAGCAGATCAGGCACCGCCAGGTAGTCGACTATGGTCGCCAGGACCTCTACATCGATTTAGCCCTGTCCGAGAGCATTGAGAGACGGGTGAAGATGTACCTGCCGGAAGAACTGGTTTCGAGATAACCATGTCTGCCACCTTCAATGATGCCAGCGGGTCACGGCGTGGCACCTTATTGAGGGCCGTGGGTTTCTTCGGTTTCGACATGCTGGCGGCGGATAAGAGAGCAACAAGTAGGGCGACGACGGTGCTTCAACTTTCATGAGAAATCATGCCATGTAGTACCTGTAGAGATTTTCTGCTGGGCTAGGCTTGAGTAGAGAGTATGTGAAAGCAGAAGTGTCAAAGCCGCCAGTCGAAAGTATGTGCTTGGTTTTAGGTCCTTCCTAGGACTTTCCACGAGGTTGTAACTTTGGAGTACCGCAGCCTTGCCTCCCCCATGCTGCTTTAACCACCCCACACCATCGTTGCAGGCTTCAGGTATTACTTCGCTGCCGCGTCGAAGATAAGATTCGGAGCACTCTGACTACAATGGCTAGAGATGTACAGTGGAAATATAAGAGGAGACTGATTCAAATTCAGCCATGCTGTCTTTATATTTTGCCGTAGCCTAACTATGCTGGTGTAAGAATGCGCATCATCCAAAAAAGAAAAAAGAAAAAACCGCGCCTCAATCATGAATACTGCCGCTCGGTGACTAGTCGTCGTCCTCACTATCCTCGGCTCGAGTGCCATTCTCCTTTTTCTTCTTGCTGTCTGGCTTCCGGATCGGGATTTTGATACCCTGATCAGCAAAGTGCTGGCTTACGTCGGTCGTCTCGACAACTCCTGGGAATTTCTTGGCGCTGAAGACCTTGAAGGGATTTGTGAAATCGATAGCCAGGCATGGACCCTCAAGCAGCAGCCCATTTGCCATGTCGACTTCAGGCTGGGTCTCATCAAATTCAATCTTGCCCAAAGCAAAGAGCTCGCATTTCAGTCGGAACCAACCCTCGGTCCGAACACTCAAATCCTGGAAGATGAAATAAAGTGCTGTGCCCTTTCCAGGAACCTCCAGCTTCTGACTACTTGTAACGCATTGGCCAATGAGGTTCTTGGAAAGGTCCTTACCCTCTGCCAATACACCATCTTGGGAAGGCCGGGGGCCGCGCTGCATCAACGGTCCTGGAGGATAGGGCAGTGCAGTTAGCGAAGGGAGTCCAGGCAGTGTAGATAGAGCAGCTTCGTGTACAGGCCAGTTGGAAGGCTGGGTTGTGATTGGAGAAGCCATAGCCAAGGTCGACGACAGTGCTGGGGTCGAGCAATTGTGTCTGACGGAGTTGTCTTCACGCATACCATAGCCATCATAGAGATCCACGCACACTATCAACTTGGCCCACTCAGGGCTTTTGTTGCTGGGGCTGGTCAGCGTCGCATCGTGGGGAAATCTGTGGAGTACTTACTCGTATGAGATCTCCTGATGCGTCACAGTATCAATCACAACGAGTCTTAGAATCAGGGGAGGTGAGATAGGTCGACGATCCTGGGAAGATATCAGCTCTCATGCCACGAGTAATGCATAATAGTACAACATACTTTGTCTCCGAATCCACACATTCGAGCTCGAACCGGTTGCTGGATGATTTCTAGTTTGAATAGGTGTCCGGCCCACAATCTCTCCTTGGGTTTTGGAGCTGGTGAGTTCAGGTAGTGCGCAAGTTCCTCATTATAGACTTGGTCGGCATTAGACGCGGGCGACGACTCTGTACCATTTGGGCTTGTGCTTTGATGGGGCATTGTGATATGGTGGCGGCTCTTCAGAGACAAGACAGTTGAGAGCCCTGTTGAGATTGTAAGCGCCCTTCAGAGACAAGACAGCTGAGAGCCCTGTTGAGATTAAAGAGAGACTGGAATGGAGGTGAGTGGATGTGTTCTGATAGAGAGAACAGTCTGGGAAAATTGCAAAATGCAGGGCTGCTTCTCACCTTTATGGATTCATGCCACCACGACCCGCTGTTTAGATTTGTTGAAGACCCGCGAAGAAAGCCCTCAAAGTCCTCAATTTGAAGAGTGAAGTGCTCCAGGTAACAGTAGTAGCATAACGTAGATCACGACCCAAAAATGGAGCCAGGAGTCTTCGGTCTGTTCAACACAAGGTTTAATGGTACGCAGATACTCTCTGCGCCCCTAAGGCAGAAAGCAAAGTCCCAGTTTTTCGGCTTTCCGTGGCCGGCTATGAAGATCCGGAAAGTTAGCAGATGTTGGTGGAGTACTGGGATATGCTGAGTTTTGGACCTGTAGAAGAATATTGGACAAATGTAGAGCACAATGAATGATTGGATTGATTACAGATGCAAGTACCGCGGTGACAGCTGCAGATGGGAAGAACTAGAATGGCACAATCGATACGACGTTCTTACTGGGGAAGGTGCCTACGCCAAGATACCCAGGTACTCCAAACACCATTCAGGAAGGCCCGATCACCTGACTCGGTGCCTGACAAGCCTGACAAGCCTGACTCTCCACGCCGCAAGTGCCACTGGCCGCTTCAAGTTTTGTGTGACCAGTCAGTTTTTCCATGTCACCATTTTTCATCAGCTCGAGAAACCGACCATCGAGTTGACGCAAAGATGTCCGTGCAACTTTAGCCGTTGCGCCATGCGGTGCACGTGCCCATATGCCCGCGCATCCGTCACTAGATCCCACATAAGATTACCCCATCGAACTTGGACCTTTTAAAAACATGCGTGCTTGTCTGTCAGTAAAAATTGGTTGTTACACATATCTAAACGCCATGGCGCCCAAAACCAAGAGTTGCAATTCCACACTCGGCGCCTCTGCTGGCTGCGGACTGAATCCCCTGGTGAGTAAAGAATCGTCGGCTCCTCCGTCGTAGATCACGGCATAGATCCATCATTTCAAGCCGATCGAATTCTTTCTCGCGTTTCTGCCTGAATGAAAGCTCAGGCTTCGTCTCCTCGCTCACGGAATCGACTCAATTCTTGCTGAAAGACTCTGATCGCACTTTCTCATTGTGGGTCCGAGCTGCTCGCTGTTCATCCTCAGTGGGTCGGTAGAGGTTTGCGGCGCCCCCTATCGTACTTGTTTAGTACGCAACAGCATTGCATGAATTTCGAGAATACGGTACCTCTGCCTGTATGATGGACACCTTCCGAGATGGTCATCTTGGGCACATCCACATCTTGGGCGCGCCTCGCTTCCTCTGGATGCTGAGGGTCGTTCTTGGCCATGTTGCCGGTGCCGCCTCGGCCAGTGGTGTACATATCAGATTTCAAAGTAGGCGTGGTCTGAGGTTGAAATCTGGGTGATTTGCTGTCCTTGGTGGTGACATTGCCTAGGGAAGGGATTAGCACGGTATCACTTTTACCTGAGCTGAGAATTACCTGCTCCGCCACGACCATACGTGACACTCTGGTTCGACATGATCGTTGTGATATTTTCTTTCGCTGTACTGGGAAGAAGTGGAGCAAGAGAATTCGCGAAGTTAAACTTTCAAATTTTGTTGCTAGTGAAAAAGGCTGACGGCTTTGGCAGGACGACACGGTGGGTAACAGGATGTTGGGATCGAGAAAGACGAACTGACCTCCGGGACAAGTGACACATGAAAGTGTTTTTGAAGGCGGGATCCTACATCATGACAGCCTGACAGAGAGCAAAATTGCCGGTGTCACACGGACGGAAAGAAATGCAGTTTGAGGCCTTTGAAAGAGAAGTAAAGGTAAGTTAGACGTAACAGAAAACAGTTTCATTGAATGGATTCCGAAGCTAAGCAGCTCGCCCAGCCTTCCTGCTGCTTGTCTGACTCTGTCGTGTCCTACGTCAAAGTTGCGTGCTTGTACATCAAACATCTCATGCCAAATGAGTCGTTTTGCAGGTTGAGCTGCAACAATTTCATGTACTCTATGCAAGAGATTTCTGTACCCCAGATTTGCAGAATCGTGCTGTGGAAATCTTTCCTTCGCATCACCGTACATCTCCGAAGTACGAAATGCCAGAAGCCTCGCTGCACCAAGCCCTGGATCCAGATGTAATTGTACCTCGAGTTGTGCGAGCATTTCGCAGCAATCTTTCACATGGCGTTATGCCCCTCGAAAAATGTGTTTGCGGCTCTCGCTCCAGCCACTGACGACAAACTTGAAGAGGAAGAGAGGAGCGCTCGAGGAGGCGGTCAGCCGCTTAACGATAAGCATCCGCGGCTAGGCGCCTTCTAGGCATAGTGACAACCTGGTCAGTGCCTGGAAGTCTCCAAAATCTTGCTTCGGTGCCCGCCATTCGCCTCGCCAACTGGGCAACATTGGTGCGAAATGCAGCCCGCAAAAGTGGAATGCAGGAACACTCAGCTTTTCCAGCTTTTCCATCCTGACAACAGCACCAATTGTGGGGTGACGTCCCTCTCACTTCCCCCATCGTCGTCGCTGGTTGGCACTTACCTCGATGCGTAATGATGAGTGTTGGCAACGGCTCTTTTTTCCTGTCGGTCCGCAACTCGGTGAGCAACCATTCTTGCGACGGCTTCTTTTTTTCCTGTGCGGTGTATTCTTAAAGTTATCCTTGCAAAGACATCGTTACACTTCATTTTTCCATTGTGTTCCGCATTCTTCAATCTGGAATTGGGCAAGATCTCCTAGACAATGCAATAGACCAACCGATCGTCACAACTAATCCATAGGCAACCTCAGTATCACTTCACTTGAGCAGACAAAATGCCGCCCAAAACTCATCAAGGCACGCGCCAGGTCTATCTGCTGCCTTTGACTGATTCTGGAGCTCCAGATGTGCCAAACGAGTACATTTACTTGCCTGCGCCCACCGATCCAGTCTACTACTTGAGGTTTGCTATTGAAGGAACAAGCTCAATATGCCGCCAGGGAAGTCTTTGGGTCAATTTTCCCTTGAATGATCAGCCCTTCGACCGGAACAATTACCATGAATTCAAGCTGCACCCCGATTTCAACCGCACTCTCGAGATCGACGTACCCATCACCTCCGCTGGCGCATTCTCCTTCTACACCACATACACTCCACTTCCCAAGTTCTCAACTTCCGACGTCGAGTCCCCCGAGCCTACTCGTACCCCTACCTACTATGTCGACATTGAACCTAAGCTACGCTTGGGCGGAGGCTCTTTACCTCTCGATGCGTTGGGCATCTTCTCGGTGGTGTCAAAATTCATGGGTAAATACCCTCAAGATTGGGACAAGCATCTTCGGGGAATTAGCGCCAGAGGGTACAATATGGTTCATTTCACGCCCTTACAAATAAGAGGCGAGTCCAATTCTCCCTACAGCCTGTACGACCAGCTTGCATTCGATCCGGAGCTTTTTCCTGCAGGAGAGGAGGACGTCGCGAAATTGGTCAAGTCTATGGAGGAAGAACATGAGGTTCTTGGCCTAACTGATATTGTACTGAATCACACGGCCAATAACAGCAAATGGTTGGAGGAACATCCCGAGGCAGGCTACAATGTCGAAACTGCTCCGTGGCTACAGTCTGCACTCGAGGTAGATGATACTCTTCTTGAGTATAGCGACAAACTGGAATCCCTCGGACTGCCAACCAAGCTCACAAATGGTGGCGACTTGGACAAGGTTGTTGCAGGCATCAAAGAACACGTTATTGACAAGATTGCTCTTTGGGAATACTTCGTCTGCGACACCAAATCAGATACCCAGGCAGTGGTTGATGCTTGGAAGCGAGGCTCGATCAAGTTACCTCCGGAGGGATTTGAAAGTGCCGTCGGCGGTGGCCTCGACGCCCTGAAATCCTGGTCTGTTCACCAGAGGGCCGCTTTTCTTCACGACAAGGGTATGCTGAATGGACTGCGTATTGATGGCCGGTTCTCGAGAAAGGTTGACCCTGGAGTTGGCGCTGCTATTTTGACTGCTCTCTACGGGCGCTACGAAGATGGTGCAGATACCAACGCGGCAGCGGAACAAATCAAAACAATCATAGATGAACTTAACCTTCCGTTCTACCAAGAATTTGATGCGGACTGTGCTGCCATCTTGGAACAAACGAAAGGTAGACTTCAATATACAAGACTGGACGCGAATGGTCCGAAACTCGGCCCCATCACCAAGGAGAATCCTTTGATTGAGACGTATTTTGCTCGATTACCACAAAATGAGACAACCAAGAAGCACAATCCGAAAGCACTGTCTCTTGCCGTCAACGGGTGGATCTGGGCTGCTGATGCCATGAAAGACAATGCTGGCCCAGATTGGAGACCGTATCTCAGGAGAGAGCTCATCCCTTGGAGCGACTGCGTCAAACTGAGGTACGGGAATGGTCCAGAAGATAATCCCTACCTCTGGGAACACATGACAAAGTATGTTCGATTGATGGCAAAATTTTTCACAGCCTTCCGAATCGACAACTGCCATTCGACCCCAATACACGTTGCAGAATACCTGCTAGACGAGGCAAGGAAAGTGCAGCCCAACCTTGCTGTGTTCGCCGAACTTTTTACTGGGAACGAGAGCATGGATTATCTCTTTGTAAAGCGCCTAGGTCTCAGTGCCCTCATCCGTGAGGCTATGCAAGCCTGGAGTACCCAAGAATTGAGTAGGATCGTCCATCGACATTGTGGTCGACCTATTGGCAGCTTCGAAATTAACGTACCTTCGCGATCGAATAAGCCCGGTCATAATCTCGTGAATGGTAATGGCCCACAGACCAAAGAGATCGTGAAACATATCAGGGAGTCACCAGTGCACGCTTTGTTCATGGATTGCACCCATGACAATGAAATGCCAGCCCAGAAACGAGATGCACGAGATACCCTTCCTACAGCTGCACTCGTCAACATGTGTGCGTGTGCCACCGGCAGTGTTATGGGATTTGATGAAATCTACCCAAAACTTGTAGAGATTGTGCATGAAGACCGCCAATACACTTCAATCAGTTCCGAGGGGGAGGTCCATACAGGAGCTGGGGAAGGCGGTATAGGTGGAGTCAAAAAGCTCATGAACCACATCCATACCATGATGGGCAAGGATGGTTATGATGAGACTTTTCTCCATCACGAGGGCGAGCTTATTACTCTTCACCGGGTACATCCAGAATCCCGAAAAGGATACTTTCTTATCGCCCATACGGCCTTCCCTGGGTATGGAAATGGCAATGGTGGTCTAAGTCCTGTGCATTTAGCAGGCACGAAAGTGCGCCCGCTTGGAGCGTGGGTCCTCGAAGTCGATCAAAGTGAGCAGGCAAAGAAGACTGCTTTGGAAGACAAGAACCAACTTGTCGGATTGCCAGCAAGGGTCAGGAATATCAAGGGCAGCGCCATTTCTCACGACAACGGCGACACTACCATCACTATAGCTGATTTCTTCCCACCCGGTTCCATTGCACTTTTTGAGACTTGGGTTCCTTCTGCGGAGCATACTCTCGGTCTTGGTGCATTTATTTCGAGTGGTACGGATGAGGCATTTGGCGAGTTGGATCTCATTGACCTGAACTTTGTGCTATATCGATCTGATGCGGAAGAGCGTGATCTCAGCGACGGCCAAGATGGTGCCTATAACATTCCTGGCTATGGTTCATTGGTTTATGCAGGATTGCAAGGTTGGTGGAGTGTTATCGAGCCAATTGTGCGACGCAACGATCTTGGTCATGCACTTTGCAATCATCTTCGTGAGGGTCAATGGGCGCTGGACTTTCTCGTTGGCCGCATGGAGAGAATCTCGAAACAGGAGGGCTTTATGCGATTACTGAAACCTGCCCAATGGCTGAAAGATCGCTTTGATGCCGTACGGAGCATCCCGAGCTTTCTTCTCCCCAGGTATTTCGCTCTCATCTGCCAAATCGCGTACGATGCGGCATTCAACAGAGCTATCGAACTCATGGGTCCGAACATACAACACGGCCAGAGCTTCCTTCAAAGCTTAGCTATGGTAAGTATCCAACAAACAGGATACGTCAAGTCTGCGAGCCTGTGGCCTGAAAAACGAGTTCCCTCACTCGCTGCTGGACTGCCTCACTTTTCGGTGTCCTGGGCCAGGTGTTGGGGGCGCGATGTGTTTATTTCCCTGCGAGGCTTATATCTGTGTACGGGTCGCTTTGAAGAAGCAAAGGAGCACATCAAAGCATTTGGCAGTGTTTTGAAGCATGGCTTAATTCCGAATTTACTGAGCAGCGGTGCAGCTCCAAGGTATAATTCACGAGATTCGCCATGGTTCTTTCTGCAGAACATCCAAGACTATTGCAAGATTGCCCCAGAAGGAATTGAGATCTTGAAGATGAAAGTCCCGCGGCGGTTTTTGGCCTACGATGACACCTGGTTCCCTTCGGATGATCCTCGAGCATACTCAACAGAGTCGACAGTTGAGGAGATCGTGCAAGAAATCCTACAACGTCACGCATCCGGTCTGTCCTTCCGAGAATACAATGCGGGCCCTCAACTTGACATGCAAATGAAGCCCGAAGGCTTCCAGATCGACGTAAAGGTTGATTGGAAGACTGGTATTATTTTTGGAGGCAGTCAATTCAACTGTGGCACCTGGATGGACAAGATGGGAGAGAGTGAACGCGCAGGTAGTAAGGGCGTTCCGGGAACGCCTCGAGATGGAGCTGCCGTGGAGATCACTGGACTCCACTACAGTGCGATGAGATGGGTGGCCGAGCTGCACAAGGCCGGGAAATATCGCTGGTCGGGAGTCAAGACTGATGCCGGCGAGGAGATCTCGTTTGTGGACTGGGCAGATCGCCTCAAAACCAACTTCGAGAAGTGCTACTGGATCCCGGTGGATCCCAAGGACGATGTGGACGATGATGTCGACCCTCAAATAATCAATCGGCGAGGAATCTACAAGGATTTGTACCGATCGGGTAAAGAGTACGAAGACTATCAACTACGACCGAATTTTGCCATCGCTATGGTTGTAGCGCCAGAGCTTTTTACACCAGAGAGGGCATTGTGTGCGTTGAAGATGGCAGATGATGCGCTGCGTGGTCCCACGGGGATGGCGACGCTCGATCCATCTGACCTCAACTACAGGCCATATTACAACAACTCGGAAGACTCGACTGATTTTGCCACGTCCAAAGGCCGAAATTACCACCAAGGTCCAGAATGGCTGTGGCCGACTGGGTTCTTCTTGCGCGCGCTGCTTTACTTTGATCTCAAGAGGCGGAATGACGCGGCGGGAAGACTAGAATCGTTTCAGCAAGTGACGAGGCGTCTTGCGGGATGCAAGCAGGCCATCAAAGATAGTCCCTGGAAAGGCCTGACAGAACTAACCAACAAAGATGGGGCTTTCTGTTCAGATTCGGTGAGCAAAACAAGACATTGCATTGTTGAAGACGCGTACTAACTCGGCTGCAGTCTCCTACACAAGCATGGTCGGCCGGGTGTCTGATTGATCTCTTTCACGATGCATCATCACTAGCACCGGAGACAAACGGCAGTTGATGAGGGTACGGCATGGCAGGGTTAGAGAGATGCCTAGATACGACGACGGAAAAGCTAGAGAATAAAGAGAATACAGGACGGGTATACGAAAAGGTATCATTTAGAGGGCACATGCTAGAGGAAACAAAGAAGTCCTGATTTTATTTTGAGCGTAGTACTCACCTGTACTGGTCTTGCTGGGCTGTCCGTAACCAATCGGCCCGTTTGTAATATCGTATTGTCGTCCTGCAAGGAACAGCAGCCGATGGCCAGACCGCGAGTCCGCGACCATCTGCGATGCATTCCACTTTTCTCCACCGTATTTTTTTTATCCTGCCCTCCGCATTCACTGTACAGTCATTAATATTTAATACCAACCTTGGGACCTGAAGCTTTGAGCCTGTACCCTTTGCCCTAACCCTGTCTCTCTTTCTGAACCGATAGCCAAACGCATTCGCTCCATATGGCTGTAAGTGCTACCCAATGCTTCCCCCACCATCTTCTCGCCCGCGAATCTACCACTGACTCACCATTTACCATAGTCATACCACATTACGAACCCCAACGTCGGGAATAAAGAGTCTGAGGAAGATTGGCGAAGTATGTGTGACACTATTTAGGCCTAATAGACTTGCTGGCAGAGAGACTGACTGCTCTGGGAACACTCAAAGTCCGAGGGTACAACCCGCTCACCCCACCAGACCTGCTGCAGCATGAAATCCCCCAAACCACACAATCTCGAGCCACCGTGCTCAAGGGCCGCAGCGACTGTGTGGCGGTCGTGCAGGACACGGACCCTCTGCGCCGACTGCTCGTCATCATCGGGCCCTGCAGCATCCACGACCCGGTGTCGGCGCTCGAATACTGCGATCGGCTGATCAAGATGAAGGAGCTGTACAAAGACGAGCTGGTCATCGTGATGCGGTCATACCTGGAGAAGCCGCGCACTACGGTCGGGTGGAAGGGCCTTATCAACGACCCGGAAATCGACGGCTCGTTCCTGATCAACAAGGGCCTGCGCTTGTCGCGGCAGTTGTTCGTCGACCTGACTGCCCGCGGTATGCCCATCGCCAGCGAGATGCTCGATACCATCAGCCCGCAGTTCCTCGCCGACCTGCTGAGCATAGGCGCTGTCGGTGCTCGCACGACCGAGTCGCAGCTCCACCGTGAACTCGCCTCGGGTCTCTCCTTCCCTGTTGGCTTCAAGAACGGCACCGACGGCACGCTGGGCGTGGCTATTGATGCTATCGGCGCCGTGCGCCACCCGCATCACTTCCTCTCCGTCACGAAACCCGGTGTCGTGGCCATTGTCGGCACCGTGGGTAACGAGGATTGTTTCGTCATCCTGCGCGGAGGCACGCAGGGCACGAATTATGATGCGGTCTCGATTGGCAAGGCCAAGGAGGCGTTACGAAAAAAGGGCCTCGCCGAACGTGTCATGGTCGATTGCTCGCACGGCAACAGCGAAAAGCAGCACAAGAACCAACCCAAAGTGGCCAAGGTTCTAGCCGAGCAGATCGAAAAGGGTGAAGAAGCCATCATGGGTGTCATGGTGGAGAGCCACATCAATGAAGGTGAGCATTATTCCGCATCACGATGCCTTTCTAGACATTCCTTCCCATCTCGAGTAACCTGTTGAGCAACCCCTTTTTAGTCTTGCTTGTCTGCTAACTCTTTTCCATTCACTAGGCAATCAAAAAGTACCAGCTGAAGGCAAGTCAGGCTTGAAATACGGCGTCTCCATCACGGACGCGTGCATCGGCTGGGAAGACACCGAGGCCGTACTGGCCACGCTCGCGGACGCCGTCAAGAAGAGGAGAGAGCTTCTGGGCCGTAAAGAGGTTAACGGCGTGACGAATGGGCATGCTTGAAGATACTTTTCTTGGGTTTTCTGGACGGTGGGTCAAAATACCCCGAAGTTGGGAGCTAAGACGCAGAACCTGTGGCGAGGAAAGGGGTTCGGGCTACGGACGAGGCTTGCACACAAAAAAGGCTTGATGATATGATGAGAACGTGTGGAACTGGCATAGATTCGGGTTGCATGAAGATTGACAGTGGAGGCTTTGTTTTATGTGAGACGAGGAAAGAATCACCACAAGCATGTTTGCATGAAAATGGAGTTGTAAAGGCAACAAGAGAGAGAGAGAGAGAAAAAAAGGCACACTCCCACCATTTAACGGTGATGATTGACGAACAAAAGGAACGAGAATGGACTATATACTACACACACATACACACACACACACACACACAAACGAATCGATTTGTCTCGGCGGCGCTCAATGAAGGACACCTTTGAGGCTTGAGACACAACCAATTTGGGAACTTAGGTACGGGAGGAAAAAACCGAGCGAGGCACCAAAACCTTGGGTGAATAGGATTCGCAGGAATGGGAAGAATTTTTTTTAAAAAAAGAGAGGTAAACCCGAAGCAGGGTTCCAAAGAGTAATTCGTTTGAGGCTTAGAAGTTGTGAAACATAGAAAAGAAACATTTAAAAAACAAAAAGGCGACCAGCAAACCGATATGTGATAGTCCCTGGGTAAGTAATTGATGTCCAAATTCCACTTCAGATGTAAAACCTTCCCCCCCTTAAGAGACCGGGGGACGGTACGTATCTAGTAAACACAAATACCTTAGCGGGACTGTCCTGTCTATCTAAGCGTCCGACTGAGCCCAGAGAACTCCCCGGAAAGGAGCGACGAAAGAAGCGAAATGTCTTTGTTGTTGTTTTGGAAGAGCAGAAACGCCCTCTTTTCCGCAAAGGCGCATCGAAGAATCGGAAAATTTTCTCGCGGTAGAATCACGTCGACATTGATATAGCGAGTGGTTTCCGAGAAAAAGAAAAGAAACGAAATAAACACAACTCGCGGGACCGAACGATGCCACCAAAAAATACATATGATATGGGCTCTGCTCGTGGGAGTGATTTGCATTTCATGCCTATTAAATGGGGGTCTGAATGTGATGGTGATAAGTATTGAAAAAGGCCGAGATTTCGGCTTGCCTCCCCCCCTTCTCTCTGTATACCCATGTATATGGATTCGAGAATCAGGGGAGCTAGGGGAGCTTGGCCCGAAATCCAGCAGCGCGCGGGTTCTGCGTGTCTGTGTGCAGTACAGGCTCCTCGGTGATCCACGAAAAGAAAGTCCACATCTCGCTCACTTGATTGGGGGCTGGGGGGAAGGAAATCGAGCGTTTGTTGAGCAAGGAGTGGAAAAAAAGGAGCGTGGCTTGGGGTAGATTCGTGAGCAGGTAGGCCGCGTTGACGCCGTGGTGTGGTTCGAATAATGAAATTGCCGGGGACCTGGAACCAGAGAAGGGACTAAGGAACGAATGGATGTTGGAAACTCGAGACGGCCAATTTAGTGTACGGCCCAGTGCTTTCGACAAGGTGGTCAAGTCGAAGGGCGACTGCAACTAGTTGGATGTCCTTGAGTGAGCCAGGTCGGTGGTAGCCTTTGGGTTCCAGGTGCCAGAGGAAGTGAAAGGTGGGGATTGTGGTGTAGAGGGTATGGTCATAAGAAGGGGAGAGTGAATCGAAAGGGGAAAGAAACTGCGTTGGACGTTTGAGTCGAATTGAACATTGATTGAATACTTGGTATGCCGCATATCACATCCAATCCGAGAGGGGGCCGGCTCGCTCAGAATCTTCGTGATTGCGCGCTTGAATATATGGTGGCCCTTTTTTAGGGCTTTCTCGGGACGCTTAGACAGGAGACGAACCAGTGTGCTCGCTGCCCAGCGGGGACATGGGACACCTCGATGGGAATGTTCCACTGTACCAAAGAGATAGCCTTGTTTAGTTCTGGTCCCCCATGGGACCGTGGCCATGGCCTTCACCTCCGTGAGCACCTTGACCCTCGCCTCCCTGGCCCCCGTAGTTCTTCCACTGTTGTCGACCGCCCTGGTCGCCACCGCTCGATGAGGATTCTGGGTGGTGATCCATGCCTTGTCCTCCCTCGTGGCCCTCACCGCCCGCACCACCGTGCATACCCTCTCCCTCACCGCCGTGATGCTGGCCCTGAGGAGGACCACCATTGCCACTACGCTTGCGGAAGGAGCCGCTGGCGAGTCCTTCCTTGACGTAGGGAATAGGACGGACGTTGGGGTTGCCGACAGTGACAGGGTCTGAGTCCTGGCCTTTCCCGCTCTGCGACTGCCACCAGTGGCGGAATTGAGGTTCCAGACCGCCCCGGCGTTCGAGTTCGTTTTCGAGCGCGACGGCTCGGCGGGCTAGGTCTTGCACCCTGAGCTCGGGATGGTGGAAGTAGGGAGCATAGTGGAAGGTCGGATCGACAACGGCGCGGCGGCCCAAAAGGCTGTGCTGCTTCCACTCAGGATGGTGGAAGTATGGGGCATAGCCGTAAGTCGGGTCGACAATCTTGCCTGGCATAGGTCCATGCTCGCCTTTGCCCATGCCTTGATGATGGCTCCCCTCGCTACCACCATGACCGCCCTGTCCGCCCTGTCCGCCGTGACCGTGGCCACTACCGCCGTGCGAGCCTTGGCCCTTGTGCTGTGATGGAGCATCACGCTTCTCGATCTCGACATCGTCGAAGTAGTAAACCGGATCAACAGATGGAAGCGGTTCACTATCAGAGACGCCCGTGTCGACGTTTTGAGGAGAGGGCAGGGCACTGGCCTGTGCAAAGGCAAAGGCCAAGATGGCAGCCGCCGTGTAAGCTGTTAACTTCATTTTTTTTTTTTTGGTAATTTAATTTGTCAATATGGGTATACGTTTGTTGTATATGAGGGGAGATCATGACTAGTCGACGTGATTTCTAGACCTTGAAATACTCCCAGTCCTCAAGATCCTGAGGCATCCCTTTGAGCATCACAGATAAAGAGACTGGGCCATGGAGTTGCAGGACGAGCATGGCCAGCCTGCTAGCAGCGTAGGCGAGAAGAAAGAAACGTAGGCAAGGCGGCCCGCAAGAAGAGTTGGAAAGGAGAAAGACGTGAGGTAGTGACAATGAGAGGCAAGTGATAGCGAATGCCGAATATCGACTTGAATAAGCCTGGGCGACGAAGGGCTAGGCCAGATGTTGACCTGAATAGAGGGAGTGGGAATGTGAGGCCGGATTTGTATCTCAATAGACACACAATCCGCTTTGCCCTTTCGAGACAGACGCAAGGCTGCACAAGGCTGAGCACTTTCCACACCTTCAAGTTGGACTTTCAAGCCGTTCGATTGCAAGGAGATGCCAGGCCGTTTCGTTCATCCCTTCTGATGAGAAGCTGTCGTCCGCGTAACTGAGAGCGTCAGCTGTGCCATTCCGGTGCTTTTAATTCGCTCACACCTCACCCAAAATCCACAACGCAGGGAAGAAAGAAACATGAAGCAACGAATGAATTAAATTCTTCTGCTTATAAGAAGTAGCGATCGAGAATATTTCAGATCAAAGTTTAGCATGCAGAGAAAGAGATGGTGACCATCTGAACATCAATGACATTTCAAATGCCCAGGTGAGAAAGCTGCTGCAAATACCAAACTCGCTGAATCGCTGACACATAAATTGGTGGATGAAACTGAGATTGATGAATCAAATTCCGGCAAAAGGGTCTGTTTCCCTCAATGCACCTCCTGAGCTTCACCATTCACCTGCTCCGTTGAAGTAGTCGGCGCGGCCTCAGTAGCAGCAACGGGCTCTGATTCTGGTTCCGGTACTGCTTCGGCGACCACCGAGTCCTCCTGCACAGGGTCAAGAGGCGAAGAATGAGCGGTGTCATCCGGGACATCCTGGTTCTGATATTGTTCTTCCGTAGGCACATCAAGGGCCATTTTCGGTGGTGCCTCCTGCTGCGTAGCTGGCTTGGCCTTCGCGTGGTGGGTTGCCTTTTTAGCCTTGGGCGGACTGTGAACTTGCAGTTTGTCATGAGTTTTCTGGGCACTACTGGCGGTCGGTCTCATCATTCTGGCTAAGAAACCTTCGTCCGGTTTGATCGAGCTGGCCCGAGACACAGGTCTTTCGTGGCCATTGTTCAGAGATGCTCGAGACGACTTCTTGGCCAAGGAGTGTGTGGTGGAAGAAACGCTTGTTCGAGGAGGCCGTGATGGAATATTGGATGTCTTTCGGACCGCAGTCTTGCGTTCAGGCTCGGTTGGCGAATGCAGTGGGTCATGTTTGGCAGCTGTCGAAGCCGTTGTTGCGGTAGCTGCTGCGGGAAGTTTGCCAGGCATAGTAGGTGGTTTGGGCTTGACTGTCGCAGGTGATCTGGAGACGGTAGGTGACATGGGAGTCTGTTCCTTCATTGAAGCTCCAAGCGAGGCTTTAGGCTTGGCTTGTGTATCGACTTTGGGCACCGACGACTGCGGCTTCTCTTGTTTGTCACTCTTCTCTTTTGCTTCTTCTCTGGCCTTTTGAGCTTCCTTTGCAGATTCCATTACACCTTTGATCTTGCTGGCACCACCTTTGATATGGAGCTTCGGGGACGTCGGTGTCCTGGGGGAAGGCTTCGTGATGATGGGAGACTTTGGAATTGCCTTGGTGTTGATCTGCTTCGTTGGAGGTGGTTTGACTGGTTGAGCTGTTTCGCTGACCTTGAGTGTCGTTGTTGGGGGTGGCTCTGGCTTATTGCCATTTGTGGGCTTCATTTTTTCGATCATTTGAGCTGCATTTGAGCTGTCTTTGGGTTTCGACGGTGAGGCTTGAGGAATTTTTTGTTGTATCTTGCCTGAAGCGAGGGCATGACTTAAGTTCGTCGCTTCTTGAGTTGGCTTCGATGGTTTGGAGGGCGTATTCTCGATGAATGCAGAGCCTTTCAAGATGCTGCCTAGCCCACCATCTTGGGCAGGGGGGCTCTCTGTGACTGAAGGTGCGACAGCACCAGTGTTGCTGCCTTTCGGCTTATCTGTTGTCTCGGTGTCCATGACAGTATTCTCTTGTATACCTCCCAGACTGCTCACTTCGCTGGCCCTCCGAAGACCTAGGATCGCGGGGCCTCCGTTCTCCCCAGGTCTCTCAACCGCGACAAAGCTTGCTCGGACTTTGCTGACGGGTCTGCTGCCGTTGGAGAATTCGGAAGGGTTAGGGGATCGGCCTCGACTGGGAGGAGAGGTAGACTGGTCGCTGGCTTTATTCTCGAACATGGCCCGGAGATTTCTGACTCCGTTGTTCCCAGCAGACATGGCTGCGGTTGACAGGGGAAGAAAAGGAAATTAGCAAGCGTGCTCAATAACGAGAAGGTGCGAATGCGAGAAGGGAAAGTGCGCCAGAAAACCGCAAAACTTTGAAGAGAATTCAAATCATGGAAGCAGATTGCAACTGAACGACGTGATAGAATTGGGGAAGCGGCTGCAAGGAACAAAATAATGGTGCAGTTCGATGGAAGACAGTCAGAAAGTGGCCGCTGTGGGTAGTGGATCTGGGGGCTCTGAACAGGGGGGTTTTAGCACGGTGTTTGGCATGGCCTTGCTGGTTCGTGAATCGGTGAATCTGAACTCCAGCCTTTAACCGAGACGCGTTTCGCCTCAGACAGAGCGCGCTGGTCCTGTGGTGCTGATGCCGACGCTGATGTGATGGGCTCGGTAGGATCAGGAGTTGCAGGTCTACTTACACACACTGCTAGTATGTCCAATCGAGTCTACCGGTTGCTGGCTCCTGGCGAAAGGGAGGGTGATGTTGGGCCATCACAACTCATCCAGGGGGGTTCAAGCTCTTTCAATGGCTTGAGTGGCTCATTTCTCCGAACTTTCACGTGACGGCCGGCATTCCCATCCGAGTCAAGGCCAGTCAAGGCGAGTCAAGAGTGATGCATCTTTATTATTACCATTACACTGCTACTTATCAGGCAGTCAATATCCGCACAAATCACTTTGCCTCCAGTACGTATGACTCCAGAGAATCCAATCCCGTATGTTGTGCTATGTTCACCACATCGCAGTCCACATCAAGTACGCCTCCCTTAGACCTGTCCCATGTCGGGTTCTGGCTCATCGGTGAGAATAGGCACGAGACTGTTAGTGATGGCCTTGACAGGCTTCGCACTGACAAGATAGACCAGCTTCTCTGTCCAGAAATGCGATATTATCGCCTGGAGTAGAGGTGCGCTTCCGTATATTGTCCCTGCGATCGGAAACAGCACATAATCCATCACTGTGATGAATGAGAACCTCTTGCGGTAAGAGAATTCTTCTGCCAGCTCTTCATATAGACCCGCCTTCTTCATCTCATTTGCCCGGGCATCGATGCATGCTTGATGGTAGGCTTCGTAGAAAATCACGAAATACATTGTCATAAGGAAGAAGCTAGCGCCCCGCAGGAACGATGTGAGGTCCATGGCGTGAGTAAGGAGTCGGCATGAGGTAAGTGGATATGGCAATGCCGAATACAGTGCCGAAGCCAGGAGGACAAGAAATAGGTGAATTGGTAAGAAATGTGCTTCGAAGAGACGACTGAACAGGATCAGGTTTCGCCAGGTGAATCGTCGAAGTTCGGGACCGTGCAGAGCATGCTGGCTGAGCTTGAGGCAAATCTCGACATGGCGAGGTCTCTCGACTTCCGAATCGCTGCTGCTTGCTTCGCTGGCTGGAGAAGATTGGTCCTGGATCTTAGCATCTGGCGAAACTTTGCACCATTGTCGAAGAGCATATCCAGTGTCGAGGCATCCCCACATATGTCGCAAGCCCTGCGCGTATCTTGCTGAGTGGTTTGCCAGCCAGCCTCGGATTCCCAGTTTCCCAGTTGTGACATTACATTGACTTGCAGGACTAGGGATCGGTCGGATCTTCATGCGTCCGTTAGTGGCAAAATAGCACTTCAACATCATGTGCATGTCTTCTCCAATCGCCTCAGAGCCGGTATCCCAACCACCGGCCAGACAGACCAAAGGAAGGGGAAGTGTGTACACTGCGGTTGGAATGGCTACAGTGGTCCGCGTCGGTTTGCTTGTATAACAGGAGAGTCCAGCACCGCTCCACATGAGATCGGCGATGCGAACCATTTGAGGAACTAAATGGGCATTACGGTCGAAGATGATGGGTGGCATATACAGAGTCATATCGGTCAGACCTTCGTCTTTACGATTGTACAGGTGGTGAGCGAGCACAGTTTCAAAATATTGGCTTAAGAGATGGGTGTCGCCTGGAAGGATGCGTCAGCATGCGTCTTGACCAAAGTTGACTTTCGTTGGGATACTGACTATCCATGACTGTTACTAGCACGCTCGACCAATCTGGATTGTTCAGGTATTTGCGTTCAATTTGTTTGGCGGCCCAGCTAACGTTACTGCTCTTTCCAGGAGCTTCGCCCGGTAGTCCAGTAGGGTGCACGGTAAATTGCATTCCACGAAATTTGCCCGAAAACAGCTGGATGAGATTTTGAGCTACGGTGAGTCCGTTAGGGTCTCGTTCCTCCATGGCCAAGAAGACCTGGGTCCTTGTCAGTTCCATGTGAGGCAATCTTTTCCATAAAGACGGCTTACATCATAGGATGAGCGAGCGAGCTTATGACTCGCAAGGACTCTCAGCGAGCTCTCAAGTATCTCGATGTCCTCCCTGTAACTCGGCAAAACCACAGCCATTGTCACCAGACCCGACTTCTTAGATAGATCTTGCTGGAGTTCTAGCTCCATGACGCTGTTTCCATTGCCGTGGACTTTGATGGGACTGCTTGTGCTGGATCCCTTCCTAGATCGTGCATGGGTGGCTTTTATCTCGCAGGTCGCGGCCCAGGCAGAGGCACAAAGTCGTAGAGGGAATAGCAAAGCGAGAATGTGGAGGAAGACCGAATATGAAATGAAGATAGTTTGCGCCACAACTGGGCTCGCGATGTGCCTTAAGAATGGTGGGTAAAAGAAGCTCAGCCATTCAGTTTGGACGATCTTCAGCGCAGATTCGAGGAGTAACAGCAAGCCAAAGACAGACAGGCCTGGGGTGCAGCGCAGGAACCATTTGACAAATCCCATGATTGCTACTGCTGGGCGAGGAGAACAAGAATAGAAGAAAACACGGGGTCGTAGGTGATGGTGAGGTCTGAGGTGACGGATGCAGCGACTGTGAAATGTGACTGTCAAGAATTGAGTAGGAGACACATTCCTGAAGGTGAAAGTTTTGGGTTGGAAGAGGGGGAAAGGGGAAGTGAAGTGACAAGTCTAGATGCTGGGGACATTCCAAGAGGCAAGACATCCGGGTAGCTCAGTGAAGTGAATGTGCCCGACTTTGTTCCGCTTCTCGTTTCTCGTTGCTTGCTCCTTGTCATTTTCTGGTGTAAAGTCTGAGCTCGATGGCTGCCAGCATGACCATGGGTTTCACCTGCTCACTGGGCAAACACCGATATCACACAGCGGTGGACGGCGGTAACTGTGGCTCGGCACCATGTTAGCCATGTTAGCGCCAGCGACCGCCGACGCTTTCGTCCAGCTGATCGTTTCGTCTAGAGGAAAACCAGCGACGATGAGCCAGATACGACAGAGTTCAGACGATGTGTATACCAAACATCGAGGCTCGTGGGTGGTTAGGTAACCAGTTGATTTTCAATGCCTGGCAACGAGCATGTGTGTCGTGTCGCCTGCGCCAATCGCATTGCCGCTGGTGACCAATGAATCTCCACGTGCATCATTCGTCGCTCACTCCAGGCTCGAACCAATTTTCCGCATGACTCGAACCATGATGGGAGTGTAAGTGCCAAAAAGTCGTTTCAGATTGCGGTCAGTTTGAAGCGAAACTGTGTTGGGGGGAGAATCAAACGTGCGCCGGAAAAGCTTTCATCAAAAAGAAATACAACACTCCAATATACGGCTTCGCGGCCGGATTGATTTTGGCAATGCAAGAGTCAGCATAACTCTCAGCTTTGGAGAGGGGATGCCTCTAACAGCCAATAGTGTTGTACAAACAGCCGGATCACTTCGGCTCGCTGGGCCTTGCCGTCAAAATTCGCTATGGCACAATATTGTGCGCGTTGGTTTGGGATGGTTTCCCAGCGACATGACCGACAACCGCCGTTCGAGATCAAAATACTGAGATTGGGCAACTCAACATCTGAGGCTTGAACTCATCGGCGGTGGAACAAAATGGTCAGGCCAAATTGGCGTCGTACGCAATCCTATCATTTGCTGACTAGCGGCGTCAGGCGCAGGCGCAATCTCTGGAATCTCGTCCGAACACCTCTGATCCTTGGTCTTGTCACATTTGTTGGACTGTGGCTCATGGTGCGCATCTTGTGGAGAAGAGGAAGTACCCCGGCAAATCTATCGCTGTACCCCAATGCCGCTCTGATCAAGGAAAATGTCACGGTGCGGTACAACGCTCGTGTCAAACTGTTCGAACCTCCATTCACAACTCTTGGTCGCAATATCGTCGACCAAAAGGGGAATCGAGTCAAGTTGGTCTCTGTGAATTGGTATGGTGCGAGCGACATCTTCATGGTGCCCGGTGGTCTTGATGTGCAAAATCGAACTAAGATCGCCCGAATCATTCGAGAGCTGGGCTTCAACAGCGTCCGGCTTCCTTATGCCGATGAAATCGTTCGCAAGAATCCAGTGATCAACCCCAAATACTTGAGTGCAAACGAAGATCTGGTTGGACTTCGCGCTGTAGACGTCTATGCGGCCGTGGTGCGGACCTTGACGGAAACGGGTCTCGCAGTCATCATCAACAACCACATCACCCAAGCTAGATGGTGCTGTGATGGGTATCCTTGTGATATGGGATGGAAAAACAATGACCTCGGCCCCTTGTGTCCTGTTCGACAGACAGAAGAGGAGTGGATCCAAAATCTAATCACTGTGATGGAGCCCCATATCAACGATCCGCTGGTGGTTGGTGTTGACTTACGAAACGAGGTTCGAGGCTTTGCAGGTAGACTGATGTGGGACTCGTGGGCGAGTGCTGCAGAGCGAGCCTCAGAAAGACTGCATCGACTTCAGCCAGAGTGGTTGATGATAGTTGAAGGTGTCCAGTCAGCCAACGATATTAGGGGAGCGAGGGAACGTCCAGTCGGCCTGACACATAAAAACAAGTTGGTGTATTCATCACACGTATATGGATGGTCAGGCTGGGGCTCTCTGGTGCCGTACTGGTATCGAACATACAAGTCGTTCGCAGAGGACATGGACAAGAACTGGGAGTATTTGCGTGACACCAATACTGCCCCAGTATGGGTGGGTGAGATAGGGGCCCCAAACTCACCTTCTCGACGTGACTATCACTACTGGAGGAACTTGATGAGGTATCTGAGGGATTGTGATGCCGACTTTGCTTACTGGGCAATCAATCCGCGGAAGCCAGGCAGTGATGCCACCGAGACATATGGACTCTTGCACGATGACTGGGAGACACCGGTTTATGATTATAGACTGTTGGATATGTCTAAGCTGCGACAAAAGGAGCTCCTGTAAGGTACATCGTGTTATCCAGGATACTGAGACGAAAGAATCAAATTCCATCTCATCTCAATGCGCTGGAGGAAGCTCCAGCCGCTCGCCGGCTCTTTCGGGTTGTATTTCGGTGGAGTACATGTACCTTTCTTGCAGCGCCGGGCGCAGACTTATCTAGGTGCTAGCTTGCTAGGTGCCGAGGGAGCTTGCAGGGCCGCCTAGGTGCTTAGACAGCTGATAGCGATAGCGTTATCAGTCACAATCGTGGAGCTCGGTGCGGAGTTCGTCCGCCGTGAGGGTGTGCGCGGTGGCACCTACATGTAGCATGAGAGCACTCGTCCAGCTTGCCCCAAGACATCTGAACACTCCAGCATATAACAGCTGATCATCCTTTCCATGAAATTGTTTCTAGGTATATACTTTATCATTACCTCTTGCTGGGCAAGAGAAAGAGATAGCAGGCCTTGTGGCCGCGTAGCTTCGATCCTTTAGAACGCTGCCCAGAACGAAATCATGTCGTCTAAATCTGAGCTCGATCCTCTCCTCCCTCACAACGACCCTGCTCCAGAGATACAAGGCCTCGGGTATTCGAGGTACAGAGGCTATGAAGGCATTCAAACATCACAAGATTACAACGATCCGTGGCAACAACGGAAAGAGACAGTTCACATCCAGCACAGTCCCCAATATGAGGAGGCAGACGACGAGGATACCCAGTCCCTCACAATGGAATCGACAAAATCAGCCTTGAATAGAATCATAGGATTCTTTTCCGTGGTCGTATTCATGGCCTTCGTCATATCCTTCCTGAGCCCTCAGATCTCAGACCCAGAACCAAGACCTCCCTACGCGCCTCCCGAGAGACCACACACCATCCAAGACCGAGTCACCGCTATCCTCGACCACACGCCTTTGATTGATGGCCACGTTGACCTGGCAATCTTTATACGCGGGGTGTATCAGAACAAGTTGCATACGAAGAAATTCCAAGACAAGTTCGAAAATGGAAATATGGGTGCCAACGTGGATCTACCTCGCCTGAAGAAGGGCATGGTGGGAGGGGCGTTCTGGAGCGCTTTCACAGTGTGTCCAGAGCATGCAAGTGAGGATTTCTCGGATGAGGAATATGCGTCTTCCGTGGCACATACTCTGTCACAAATTGATGTGCTCAGGCGGCTCCAGGCCCAATATCCCGAGAGCTTTTCGTCAGCGACGATGCCTCTATCCGGGCAGCTAACGAAGTTTCATGAGTCGAAGAAGCTGATCTCGCCGATTAGCATTGAGGGCCTGCATCAAATTCCGCAGTCAGGCCCCTTGTCCACTCTTCGTATGTACTACGAATTGGGTGTCCGAGCCGCAACACTTACATGGAACTGCCACAACGCATTCGCTGACGCGGCTTTGATCTCGAATCGAAACGGTACATACGTTGCACCATATCATCGAGGTGGCCTAACGACCGCGGGACGAAAAGTGGTTCGCGAAATGAACAGGCTGGGCATGCTAATCGACATCTCACATACCTCGTACTGGACGCAAAAGGCAGTGCTGAGCAACAAGACTTCCGCTGCGCCTGTGATTTACTCGCACTCGTCGGCCTTTTCACTGTGTCCCCACCCACGCAACGTGCATGACGATATTTTGGACTTGGTGAAAGAAACAGAAAGTGTCGTAATGGTCAATTTCAGCCCAGGTTTCATTTCGTGCTTACCTCCCAAAAATGAGATGGAATTGCCAGAGTTCTATGAGAAAAATAATACTCTGCACCAAGTGGCACGGCATATTACATATATTGGAGATAAGATTGGATATAACTATGTCGGCTTGGGTAGCGACTTTGACGGTATGGGTGATGTGACCCCGGAAGGATTGGACGGGGTCGACAAGTACCCAGATTTGATTGCTGAGTTGTTGAAGATGGGTGTCAGTGACGCCGACGCTGCCAAAGTCGCAGGAGGGAATCTTATCAGAGTCTGGCAAAAAGCAGATGCGGTTGCTAACAAACTCCAGAGGGAGACGCTTGAAGGTGAGGATGAAGTAAGCGGCTGGTAGCCTTGTGCATGGCATATTTTCGGATGCATAAGGATCAGCATATCAGGCTTTGCGCAATTAAAAACCCAGACCCACGAGCAAATTGAAATCAGACCAGAAAAGCTCCTCTGCTTAGGTAAATGGGGCACCTAAGACGCACAAATGTATTTTCGCACGTTTCGTCTTCCGAGCGAGCCTGAGTGACCAAAAAAGAGCTGTTCGAATAGACCTCGTCGAGTTCGAACCCGTTCCTCCATCACCCCTGCAAATTCGAGTTGCATAGCCAAGAAATCAAATGTCATGGCGAGGAAAAAGATGATGAGCTCTTCGACCGGGAATTGAACCTGGGCCACCAACGCGACAAGCTGGTATTCTACCACTAAACTATCGAAGATTGAACTGTCAATCCATGAACGCCAAGAAAGGGCTCTTGAATTGTTAGAAATATATGGGTTTTTGAAATAGATAAGTGAGATTTCCTGGACCGAAAAATAAAATTAAAAAAAAGTCGAGACATTCGAAGGGGGACTTTTTCGCTAGGGGTGAGTCAGCATCTTGTCTGATGAATGATGATGAGAGAAAGTCTTGCGCTTTGCAGATTCGCTTCCCAGTCACGTGGAGAGGTGGATTGGTCGACAGCAATCACGCTTGTCCTTTAGAATGAACAGCTGATCGAGATTGGTTCTGGTCATTGGAGTGAAAGCACATCCTCGTCCACACACCACGAGTAAAGGCTGTCCCTATCTGGGAGGTCAGCGCCGCTCACCATCTCTTCCCTGTCGAAGTTGGCGAGGGGTGTAGGCATGCGCAGCGAAACTGGGTGTTGAGGGCTGGACTCGGATATCGTATCCTTCAGCCAATCCGTGTCGCCTCGGTCAGTCCGGAAAAGGAAAACAGCCCATCCAAAGCAAGATCGCATTTGCAGGGTCAAAGCCATAAAGACACATCGGAGTGCGCCTTGCTCAATCGATGACCAAGCCTCTTCATGACACAGGGACGCGTTCGGCGTGTACCATTTCGATACCTGTGTCTGCTCATTTGGCACCCTGGATCCTGTGAGAGGGCACAGCCATTTCGAATTCCTATCTCAGGATTGATTTTTCAAAGCCGAGAACAGCACCAGGGAGTCAAACAGGGCCAAATTTTCCCTTTTCGCTGTCCCCCCCAAGTATAGCATTGGTGTTTGAAGATTCTCTAGACCACATTAAACAGATCGAAACCAATCTCGTGCCTCCCTGAGTGTTCAACCTCTTGAACTAAGGGTATGATCCAGTACCTGCCTCCACGCAATCAATGCACATGGCCAGAGAGAGCCAAACACCAATCTGTGTTCATCGAGGCTTCTCTGGCTGGTTTTTTTGCTCGATAATCATTGGTTTAAGGGGCTTTTTCAGCATGATGCATAGACGTGAGAAGCCTGGAGCGTGCCTTCGATCGTCGAAATTGGACTGGTCACGTAGCGTATATAATAGAGGAAACCTTGATATCTCAACGGTTTTAACTCTGGGTTGCTTTTCTGTTTCGATGTTCTGATCTCCATGATGCTTAACTTCCTGAGTTGAAGCTCTAATTCTGGTCATTTTCGCAGAAATCATTCCTGCAGGATTTTGCGCCAAGACTGTGCTTGGAAAATTTGCGACGTTCCCGAAGTGGAATGACTGACCCTGCTGCGACGCGACTTCATGTTCAAATTTTTGTGCGTCAAAAGAAGTCGCAACTGCCACCATGTGAGTCTTTGAGCAAAAGTATCAACTTTTAAGGTAAGGACTTGGCCACTGCTATAATGAATTCAGCTTTACCTAACAGAGAAATCAAGCGATTGAGGCAGGAAGTCATTCCGCTGTGTAGTGAAGCGACTGCAATGAACGTGCTCGCATTCCTACGTCAATGCATAACTTCAAGCTATTGAACTGAATCTAAGCTAATACTGTCGACCCTTTTGTGAATTTTGGAGGGCCTTTCTTACCCAGGACAGGTCACCGTACTTATCTCAGGGCTGGCCACAGCACGCAGCAGGATGATGACAGTGCTATCGATTCGCTCATGAAGCAAGCTGTTGACAGAACACAGCGGGGAATACAGGTACGAATCGTATAATACCGTACTCACCTATCATGACTGTTGCCAACTAGCTACCTCCTTCTTGTAATCAAACACGATGTCGTGTACCAAATAGTATGGTCATGGATCACCCCTTGGCCATACGCAACTCAGGCCCCCCGGTGCCGGCCAGCGAAAGTCTCCGGCAGGTCAGGCCCTCCCAAACATAAGACTATATGTCTCCGAGAGGCAATGTATACGCATTGGCAGTATAAGACATCAGGCATCTGCTTTCGTGTGAAGAGGGCAACCAGCTCTCTTTCATAGCACTGTGCAGACTGCATCAACTTCACCATGCTTGAAGGACTTCGATTTCAGAGCCTTTCGAGCTCTGTGGAGAGCTTGACAGTCCTAAAAGCTATATTGCTGTTGGTTTTATCTTTCTTTTCGTTCCAGTTTCTTCTCATCATATATCGTCTTGTGTTTCATCCTCTCGCGAGATTCCCCGGTCCTAAGCTTGCTGCTTCATCTTACTGGTACGAATACTACTACGATGTTTCAAAGAAAGGAAGGTTCATCTGGCAGATCATGGAACTGCATAAGAAGTACGGTCAGTAACTATTTGAAGTGCTTGAGTCTTCAGAACTAAAGCGTGGACAGGACCCGTGGTTCGAATCAACCCTAACGAACTTCACTTCAATGACCCAGAGTTTTTCGACGAGATATATCACGGCAAAAAATACAAAACCGATCGTGATACGTGGTTCAACTTATACTACCTTGGTGAAGGTCTGGCGTTCACCACCGACCACGACGTGCATGCAATACGTCGACAGGCTCTATCGCAGTATTTCAGCATGCAATCAATTCGGACTCTGGAACCTCGCATCACGGACATTGTTGGAAAGATGGTCGTTCGCCTTTCAGAAGCACACGACTCGGGCAGTGTTATCAACCTGTACTGGCTCTTCTCAGGTTATGCCATGGACGTTGTCACTGAGTATGCTCTCGGAAAAGACCTCTCGATGAATTTCATGAGTGCTCCCCAGTACGGCAAATGGTGGGCTGATATGGCTGCTGGGACAGCGCTGAATAATTTTTCGAGGCAGTTCAAGGGACTAATGACGATACTCCTGTCACTGCCTAATTGGATTGCGGTTAGGCTGAACCCGCTGCTGAAGATCTTTGTCGCCTGGAAGGGTTCGGTAGAGGAAAAAGTACAAAAGGTTCTCGATGAACACAACTCGGACGAAAAGCCTAGCAGTGGGGGACCGACAACCATTTTCCGAGAAATCCTCCAGAGCGACCTACCACCAAAAGACAAAACTCTTAGCCGCCTCACGGGCGAAGCACAATTGGTGCTCGGAGCCGGTGGTGAGACCACTGCTCAAAGCCTCGTGCGGACCTTCTATCATCTGATTGAGAACCCGCATGTTGTCAAGCGACTTAGAGACGAATTGGATCCTGTGATGCCCGTACCAAAAACAATTCCGTCCTTGGCGACCCTACAGAATCTTCCTTATCTCAATGCAGTTGTCGAGGAAGGCATAAGGACTGCATTCCCTGTGCCAGCGCGGTCACCACGGGTATTTCGAGACCATGCTCTCCAATATGGCAAATGGACTATTCAGCCTGGAGTAAGCAGATCTGAAATCATTCAAGTATCTTTCCGCTGACTTATGCCGCAGACGTCCGTGTCCATGTCGCCTTGGATGGTGACGATGAACGAAGATGTCTTCCCATCCCCTTTCAAATTCGATCCTGAGCGGTGGATTGGAAACAAGGAACTCCGTAGATTCCAGGTCACCTTCTCCAAGGGCAAAAGGCAATGCTTGGGCATCAAGTAAGTTTCGTCGATACACAGAAAGATGGAGATTCAGAGTACTAATTTTTCTACTTCTAGTCTCGCCTACGCTGAAATGTTGTTTGCCATAGCTATGATAGTCCGGAACTTTGAATTGGAATTATTCGAGACGACTCGGGATGATGTTGAAATTGTGCACGATTTCTTCGTCGCACTACCGAGGCGGGAATCGAAGGGTGTACGAATCAAGGTCAAGGCAGAGATATCGTGAGTTGAGGTGGTGTACGGAAAATTGTCTGTATCGAAGGGGTGAAATGGTAAGTGATACGAAGGAAAAGTCGTATCTCTGTGCTGGCACAGTATTGGCATCTTGTCTCGCGCATGATTTGTTTATAATCACCCGGTATACGAACTGCATACCAGACTTCAAAGCTTCGCCTTTGCTTCCTCTGGAGGGATGATTCTTGTCTGTGTGAAGGGGACCCCAAGGTGATACAGAACCTGATCCCAGCGATCATTTCCAAACCAGTCCCTTCGCTGCCCTTGGGAGTTTACAGCCTGGATCCACGGTGCGCCGAAAGCACCGGAGCTCTTTGTTAATTCGATGACACGTTGCTTATTTTCCGGACTGACGGCCTTTTGGATGATTTGCTGGATTTCGTCGTCGGGGAAAATGCCCTCCAGAGCTTTGGCAATACCTTCAGCCTTTGCAATGTTGATGCCATTGCTCCAGTATGCCACGCTGAAAGCCGGAAAGCTCTGCTCAAATTTCTCTGCCGGATAGTGGTCTTTAATGTATGTCGCTACCCGAACAGCCTGCGTGTGTTACATTGTTAGGGATTAAATGTAAACCTGAAAAGCGACGTTGAGTGGACTCACGAAGAGCGACAAGATTGGGAACTCCTTGGGCCGAACGACTTTCAAGCCCAAGATCTCTCCCGTCAACGTAGAGTCCTGCTCAGCAAAAGCTTCCTTCCATTTGGGAGTCGGTGTGAACGGATTTCCTGCCCCGTCACGAGCAGCGCCTAGGAAGAATGGGATTATCTCGACCGAGACACCGTAGGCGTTAAGATACGGCCGGTAGCGGATGATGTTGGTCCATCCGAACCAGGAGTATGGTGATACTGATAGAATATAGGTTAGGATTCCTTACGATGTCGGACCGAGATACATCTCAACATACCACAGTCGACGAATATTGTCAGCTTTCCTCCTTTGGGACTCATGATAGCGGACAACCCTGGCCAAGAGTGTCGGCTTGCGTGCAGTGCTGTGGTATGCTTCGCCGGAGGCTATTTTCTGTTCGTCGGCTCGGGGTCGTGCAGTTTGTGCAGCGTTCTCAGGCGCTATTATATTGATTATTATTTGATATCGAGGGCGGACGAGGGCGTATAGTGGAGGAACGTCAGGTTGTGAGATGAAGAGACGAGCTCTGACGACAGCTCACTAGCCTAGGCATAAAGACACTGCTACTGGATAGGGCTAGGGGGCTAGAAGTTACCGAGGCTTCGCGGGGGAATTCCACTGCTCTGGCGGTGTTCGGAGGATGCCCCTATGGACCGGGGTGACAATAACTAATCATCCAAGATCCGGCCGGGTGCCCGCTCTCCGTTGTTTGGTCCTTCTGTTCTATCAGATCGACGAGATGCAAGATTGCCAGCGCCGCCGCTAAAATCAAGAGTCTCGAACCTTGAAACGCCTTAGACCTGCTACGCACGAGAAGCTCTTCTAATCCTCACAAACCACAAAGATGGGGAACTATACGCTGTGGGGCAGGGCTGCGTCCTGGGGAGCTGACCGTGAACGCCTGGCCTGGACTTACATTACCCCTAGGTGAGCGCATTTGCAATATTCGTTTTCACGAATTGAAATACTGCTCTTCCGAGTTTCTGGCCGCTATGCCTATCGAATCCGCCTTCCCGCCTATCACAGTGCCACCCGTCGATCTGTGGCAGCTTCTGTTTGAGCGAAATGACCGCGAGTTCCCCGAAGACCACGGCAAGGCTCGCCAAAATGACCTTTCACACTTTGCTCAAGCTTTGCTAACAATAGGAGACAGTGATTTTCGTCGACGTCGCAACACAGAAACGACAGACTTTTGCCCATATTCGCGACGCCGCCAAAGGCTTCGGACAAGGCATCCAGGAGCAATGGCGCTGGCAAAAAGGCGACGTCCTGGCGCTGTTCTCGCCCAACAGCACTGAGATTGCCACCGTGACTTGCGGCGCCCTCTGGGCAGGTGGCGTTGTATGCCCATTCAACAATCTGTACACCGTCGGCGAGCTTGTGGCTCAGTTGAAGTCGTCACAGGCTGAAGCTCTGGTTACTCATGTCGCATGTCTCGAAGTCGCACGCGAGGCTGCTCTGTTTGCCGGCCTTCCGCTTGAACGTGTCATACTTGTTGGACCTCGAGACCCCAAAGGACGATTCAAACACTTTTCCGATGTTAAAGCTTCGTCGGGCGACATACCGAAGGCATCAATCAACCCTAAGGAGGACCTGGCGTACCTGGTGTATTCTTCAGGAACCACGGGTCTGCCCAAAGGGGTCATGTTGACACATGAGAATCTCGTTGCCAATATACTGCAAGGATATTTCATGGATCAGACCCAGACTCACTGGAGCAAAGACCGAACAATTGGATTTCTACCAATGTATCACATCTACGGTGAGTTTTCTGTACCCCTAAGTCATATAGCGTATTAACCTTCATGCACTAGGAATCGCTGTCCTCCTTTTGTCCCCTCTCTATCGCGGCGTCCGGGTCTACGTGATGCAGCGATTCGAACTTGAACCATTCTGTTACACCATCCAACAAGAAAAGATCACATTTGCCTACGTAGTGCCGCCCGTTGTGCTCGCGCTCGCCAAACACCCATCGATCGACAAGTACAACCTGGGCTCACTGCGCATGATGCATTCATCCGCGGCACCTCTCACCAACGACCTCGTCGAAATGGTTTACCAGCGCCTAAAAGTCCCCATCAAGCAAGGGTACGGTCTATCGGAGGCCTCCCCCGGAGTGGCCACGCAGGCATGGGACCAGTGGAACAAAACCGTCGGGTCCGCCGGCACGCTCCTCCCGTCTATGTCTCTGAAATGCATGGCCGACGACAAGGAAGTCCCGCTCGGCGAGACGGGCGAGATCTGGATCTCCGGCCCCAACATCTTCAAGGGCTACTACAACAACGCTAAAGCCACCACTGAATCGATCACGCCTGACGGCTGGTACCGCACCGGCGACGTGGGCCACGTCGACAAGGACCATAATCTATACATCACCGACCGCGTCAAGGAGCTAATTAAGTACAACGGCTTCCAGGTCGCCCCGGCACAGCTGGAAGGCCTGTTGCTGGCGCACCCGGCAGTCAACGACGTCGCGGTGATTGGCGTGTACAGTAGGGAAAAGGCGACGGAGCTGCCGCGTGCATATGTCGTGCCTGCAAAGGGGCATACCGGTGGTCCAGCCCTCGAGACGGAAATTTCTGCTTGGCTGGCTAAGAAGGTTGCGCCGTATAAGAGACTGCGAGGGGGTGTCAGGTTCGTGGACGCGATCCCGAAAAGTAATGCCGGGAAGGTGCTGAGGCGAGTATTGGCGGACCAGGCCAAGAAGGAGGAGTCGGCGAAGTTGTAGTTGCCGTAGTGTAGTATTGGAAGAAAGATGCTTGTCGAACGAAGGGGCATTGATTTCATTCCGCGCTCTTGTGTGAGATTGTATTCGCAATATACCGCAGCAGGCGCCTTAATTGACACCAAAAGGGGCTGAGTCAATGTACATTAGATACCTGGGGGTAGTTACAATCGCAAACCGTGCGCCTCGTACTAAAAGTGCTTGGTAGACGCTGGGGATGAAACCGATGCGATCTTTTTCTTAGCCTATTTATACATGATACAGTATCTTGTTATTTTGTCCGTAGAGTCTTTACAAAGGACTTTATGGATGGTTTGTACTCCAAAGATGCCTTGGAATTATGTGTCTCAAATATTCTTATTTAGAACTTAGAAAGCTGGAAAATATCCCAACATGATCGCTTTTTTCACAATTTCGAGAACATGCTCTCTCCCTGCGGCCTGATATCTAACTCATGCGTCCACGAACTCCTCGGCTGCGTGTGCAAAAACCAATAAGTCTGAGCCAAATCCGTGGGGGAGACCAAATGTGAATCGACATCGCCCAACTTCTCTTCCTGGCCTCTTCGCTGCCACTCTCTCCTTGACCATTCTCCGATCAACTTGCCATCAACAGGGCTGTCCACGATAATGTGTGCGGCGTGGATGCCTTTCTCCTGATACTCTCGCGTAATGATCTGACATAGCGAACGAAGGCCGAATTTCCCAGGCGAGAAGCTTGAGAGGCCGGGGTTGCCGCGCAGAGCCCCGGTAGCGCCGGTGAATAAGATAGTCCCCTTGCCCGCGGCGAGCATATCCGGTAGCACGCACTTAGTCGACCAGAAGGCGCCGAACAGGTTGATCTTGGTGAAGTTCTCGAATTCCTCAGACGACGTATTGAGAATGGCTCGGCCGTTGACGCGGCGGGCGCCCGCGTTGTAGACTAGCACGGACACAGGGCCCAAGTCTTCGCGGATGCTCTTGAAGCTGGCGAGCACGGAGGGTTCCTGGCGTAGGTCTGTAATATAATACTTTGCAGAGGCTTTTCCGTAGTCGGACTCGATGCCCTGCGCCATCTTCTGGAGCTTGTCTTCTGTGCGGGCGAGTAGAGCCACGAAGAATCCCTCTGCGACGAAGCGGCGGGCCACGGCTTCACCGATACCTGGGCCAGCGCCGACGAGGGCAATGACAGGTTTGTTTTGCGTGTTTAGAGACATGCTTGCAGGAAATTCCGGATGCTATGTTATTTCGTGATGTTGATATGGAATTGGTCTGCAAAGATTGGAACTCTTGAGTAGAATTAAAACGAAGCCGACTTTTTCACGGAGAGATGGATAGCTTGACGATAGATTGAGAGTTCCAATCACGGCCTTCTTCCTCGATAGAGGACAGAATAAAGGCTAGAGAGAAAAAATCCAGAGCTCATAACTAAAATCAATCAGATAGTTGATGATGCTTGATTCGGGAGGTTGAATCAGTAATCTTCAGGTCGAGCTTGCGGACTCCAGCTCAACCTCGGTATGTGATCACTACGCCGTTTCGCCGCCCGATCGCGCCTTCTGCCTCTGGGTGGATAGGTACCTCCTTTATATCGACCGCGGTATGAATAGTAAGCCACTGGCACCAATCTGAGACTGTCCGTACGTACGCAACAGCGACAACACGTCGCTGCTGTTGAGGCCTCATGTTTCGAATCGAGGCCGGATACCGCGAAATGCCGCTGAGTGCCGGGGCTTTCTTTGCGCGGAAAGCTTCCCCAGACTTTCACGCTACAGGGGTTGATGTGCGTACCAGCACCACACAGGTACCTATCTAGCCCGGAGACAAAATAGTTGGCACTCTCCTCCACTGGCAGGTTCCAATGCTAATGCCGGTTTGCTGTGTTGGCATTGTCAGAGAACGCTCTTAATATTGTTATATAGCCAAAATAGATTTGAGGTAAGCTTGAGCCCTAATCCATATAAACATGCGTTGTGGCCGGATCCTGCTAGGGGATATTTTTTCACTCGCTATGTACGTACGGGTACCTATTGCGCCTATTGGGCATCCGTCAACCAATTACTGCTAATCAAATCGTTTCCTACCAAGGGGATCCAGGCACTTACGCCCAGTCCCCTTTTTCTTTACAGTTTCTGGTTCAAGTGGTTTGGGACGCGTCTCCAGCCGACGCTAGCCAATGCTAGCGGTTCTCCCAAGCCTCACCAGCCCTTAGCGTTCGAAGCGAGTATGCATGTCAGATACTGTCTCCCTCCTGAGTCATCACGAGAACAACGCTGCGGATTTACGACTCTGCTGCGAGGGATAGTATCCGACAAGAACATGCCTCGCATGCCAATGTCAGGTGCTTTACTCGGCTGAGCAACGAACAGCTCCATAAGGCTGCTACGTACAGCCACACAGCCAATACTCGAGAGCCACTATGCCATGCTAATCTGCGAAAAGCAATGGGGGCAAATATCAAAACCATGACGTGGGACTAGCGATTCTTGAATCTGGTGGAGAATTCAGGCTTCCCACGCTCGTATTCAGGCGATGAAAATGACAACCTCAAGCACCGTTCTTGTGACTTAATTTACCCATTTTATTCGCGTCACATTCGAGATCAGAAGAGCTATGAGTTATGTCGAATTCATCAAATTATAGCTATCACAGGTTTACATATTACTGAAGGTTGAAACATGGGCTTATTAAAGTCAGAATCTCAAAGAGTCAAATCAAAACATCCCAAAACGAGGACTGGTTGCGTTACGTGTCGCACTCGGTGCGTGAAACAATGGCACTTCACGTCCCGTCGAGATCTTACTGACTTGTGTGCGGTTTAGGCGCATTAAATGTGATGAAGAAAAGCCAGATTGTGAACGGTGTCGGCGGAGTGGGCGACAATGTGGTGGCTACAAAGCCCCGCTAGCATGGACTTTCGAGCCAGGCCGTCCACGGAAAAAACCACCAGTCTCCGAATTTATGAAAGAGCAAGATTCATCTACAACTTCAGATTCGGAGCGCTCAGAACCTTTGTCCATCCGCAACACCACCGTTATTGTCCCCAGAAAACAACCTGTCAAAATTCGAGCCCTTCCAGGACGAGTGCCATTTCAAACTCAAAACATCTCCCGGCTTGTGCGTCCAAGCACCATATCTGTTGTTAAAGATCCCTATGAGCGAAAAGCGTTTCAATTTTACGTCGAGATGGGTCCAATTGCTTGCGAAGTCGCTGACAACATCGACTTGGAACTCCTTACCCGGCTCATCCCACAAGCTTCTCACGAATTTCCTCTTCTGGGTAACACCTTTGTTTGCGTCACTTCATTCTTTTTAAGCATGGCACATCCATCAGAGCGGGACCGGCATTGGTTGATGGCCGAGAAACAATACATGAAGGTCATCAAAGAACTTTCTCGACTTGCTCCTTCGAATTGGACAGCAACCATTATGGTCTGTCTGCTCCTCGTAGTTATTGAAGCACATCGGAATGACCACGTGCGAGTTCTCCTTCATTTGAAGGCGGCTATCGAGATCTACAGAGAACTCCGACCGTCTATTAAACTTAGAGGGGGAGACGCTATTTTGGACCGAGTTATCGGAATACTTTATGATCGACATTTCTCAGCAACAACGAAACCCCTCGACGAAAGTTGCATTTCTGTCCAAGCAGTATCCAAGTCGTCGGTGTACTACGGGTTCTATGAGACGATCCGTGAAATATGCCGCCACCTTGGAGAAAAGGATCAGATGGCCTTATCAGAAATGCGCCGGGTCCAACAATCCTGCCTGGATATGCTAGATAAGTCTTTGGCTGATGCCCGCCAAGTATTAGCGAACAGAGGCCCTGACGGCACCAACCCCCTGGACGCCTACTTACGAATGCAATATCTAACGTGTCGCGCCGTGCTTGCAAATCTTCACCGACCCCGTTCTCAAATGTTCCAAGGATGTGACGATGTCTTTAAAAGTATCTTGGACAATTGTGACCGGTTTTCAGCCGCGAATGATCGTGGTAACCCTGTCTTCACATCCAAGGCCCGCCCAATTAGGTTTTCGTTTGGTACCGAGATAATTCTTATAGTCTTCTTCGTTGCTGTCGAATGTCACGATGTCTCCGTGCGCAGGAGGGCAATTCAGTGTCTACGCAAAACCATCCGGCGCGAAAAGATCTGGGATAGCATTCAAGCTGCAATCATTGCCGATTGGATCCTTGACGAGGAGATCAAGCAGCAAAACGAACATGAAGAACATGAAGGTAGCGAGCCGAAACGGCTCTTACCCTCCTCAATGTGTCTCTATCAAGACGTTGAAGGGTTTTCATCCTTTCGAAATCTTTCTTGGGCACAAGTAGAGTTCGAGAGTCCTCAGGGAGTCAAGACTTGCTGGATTTCCCTAGAAGAAGCCGCCTCAGGAATGCCATCACCTCAAATAGCTCCACCAAGGCCACGGGACTTAAAGTTGTGCTTCAAACTCAGTGGGCGAGTATGGCCTTCGGCCGCCAAAATGATCGGGCACACGCAACTTCCAGGATGAGAATGCCGGATGAATTTGATCTTCGAGTTTGTGTGGCTCGATTCGAATTGTACAGAGAATAATTACTGCCGACATTGCGTCACTCGCTCAGTTCTGTCTATCGAACGCTCGACTCAATGCGCCAATTCTCAAATTACAACTTGCTCATGGGTGGCTGCGGCTGGCTTGTCCCGATCGAACTTGTGAGATTGAGCAGAACTTCGCTGGCTTCTCGCTCGATCCGCAAAAGCAGCTCCGCGCACGTAGGAATGTCATGAATTAAACCCATGACTTGTCCTGCATACCACACCTGTAACAATATTAGCAAGAAACCGACATTCTATGACATGAACAACTTACTCCATGTTGTATATCACCTCCGACGAGGACTTCTCTTCCCTTAGCGCCGCTCACGACTGGAGCAACCTCGGCGAACTCGCCAGTCTTGCTCGTTGACTCGATCTCAATGGTCTTTGCCGTCATTTGGTTGGTGAACATACGACTGGTGTTCTTCCACCGCCGAAGAATCAGAGTCGTTTGGTGTTCATCTCCTTTGATAATAGCCTGCTTGACATTAAGGTGGATAGGTGCTTCTACCGTGCACATGAACCGAGTGCCCATGTTCATACCTGCGGCTCCTAGACTGAGAGCGGCCATCAATCCGTAGCCGTCGGCAAACCCGCCCGAGGCGATGAAAGGTGTGTCGCCCAGTTCTTGACGAGCGCGGCTGTTTAATATCAAGGAGGCGATATCGGATTCCCCAACATGTCCAGCGCATTCGAAGCCGTCAATTGACAAGATGTCGACTCCGAGCTTGATAGCGGCCTTTGCATGCCGAATGGTGGTCGCCTTATGTATCACTGTGATTCCAGCTTCCTTCAGCTTCTTGATGACGGGTCCCGGACTGTTGCCTGCGGTCTCGACGATTTTGATGCCTTCCTCGATGATTGTCCTGGTGAACGCTGGATAGTCGGGAGGGTTGAGTGCTGGCAGAAGAGTAATATTGACTCCGAATGGGTTCTTTGTTAACGACCGTGTCTTCCTGATCTCTGCCCGAAGAGCCTCTGGGTTGGGCTGTGTGAGAGCATTGATGATTCCCAGCCCACCAGCGTTACTGACGGCCGCTGCCAGCTCTGCATATGCAACCCATTGAAGGCCACCTTGCACACTGTTTTGTTGTCAGTTACGAGAAACAAGACTGAGACGCATTTCCACAGAAATACTGACACCGGGATTCTAATGCCCAATTTACGCGTGAGCGCTGTATCGAACGACATTTTTGCTAGAGAGAGGGAGGAAGCGGAGGAATGCCACGCGGTTAGGAGCAAGCATAACCACTGGCCAAGGCTAGACAGCCTTCATATTCATTCCGCTCCAGGTACCGCAATCTAGTAATCAAGTCGCGAGCAGTACCAACCTCCTAATCGCGGTCAAGCCGGCGTCCGAGGTATTCGTACATATTGAGCATGAACGCCGAGAGAGCCCCGGAGGGGGGCAGAAGCATGGAGCCAAGGGAGAAACGGCCGAGAAGGTACTTTATCGTCCGTAACCCGTCTGAGCTGGCGACAGTTAACGGGCTTTTTTTAATCTTGAAACATCTCCTTTTTCAACGACAATTCAGTGATCCACGTTTGGCCGAGGTGTCTCCTCCAGCCAGTGCCAGGCCCTCTGAGTAAGACCGCTCTCAGAACAGCCTCTAGGCATTAGGAACTCCCTTACTAGGAAATACTAGGTGAGATTAGTAACTCCTGTACAGTGACGGGCTAAAATCTCAGCGGCGCCAGAGCAATGACTATCCACCTTCTTTCATCGTCCCCCACGCCTGTATCACTAATATGTAAATCGAAAGCCAACCGAGGTGGCATCGCAAGTGCGAGTAACCATCCGGCCATTATCAGGCCCAGATCCATAGCTTCTATTTTCTAGGTGCGAAGAAGAACAATGCAAAGGCCGTGTTCGTAAGTAGCTCTGGTCCATTCGCTATCGACCTCGCAACCATGAGCCGCGAAATCAGTCGCGAGGAAGTGGCCCAGAACAACGCCGCCGACAGCTTATGGTGCATCATCGACTCCAAAGTCTACGACCTGACCGACTTCGCCGACGCCCATCCAGGCGGCGAGACGGTGCTGCACCAGGTCGCGGGCAAAGATGCAACCAGCGACTTCTTCAACCTCCACCGACTGGAGGTGCTGCAGAAATATGAGAAGTCGCTGTGCATCGGCACCGTCGCGGGCGAGAAGCCGCAGGTCATCTACCCGAAGCCCGGCGATCTGAGTCTGGTGCCGTATGGCGAACCGACGTGGTTGGCGCCGCAGTTCAAGAGTCCCTACTACAAGGACAGCCATCGGCGGCTGCAGCGCGCGATGAGGATCTGGGTCGAAACCCGATTGACGCCCGAAGCGCAGGAGAAGGAGCTGAGTGGCAAGTATATCAGCGATGAGATTGTTAAGGAAATGGGGTACGTCGCGTCCCGGTCGTTAGGATGTGGTGTTCTTGGAAACTTTGTCTCTGATGGAATTTGGTATCTAGGCGCCTAGGAATAAACGCAATGCGCATGGGGCCTGGGCCGCACCTGAAAGGGCTTACACTGATGGACGGAGCCGTGACGCCCGAAGAATTCGACTACTTCCACGAAATGATCATCACGCAAGAGCTGTGTCGGACGGGGACCCGGTCTTTCAACGACGGCAACCTGGGAGGCATGATCATCAGCTTGCCGGCCGTGCTGTATCATGCGAAACCTCACGTTCGAAAGAGGGTTGCAGAAGAATGCTTGTCGGGCGAAAAGAAGATCTGCCTTGCTATCTCGGAGGCCTTCGCCGGCTCGGACGTCGCGGGCATGAAGACCACGGCTGTGAAAAGTGCTGATGGCAAGCATTACATCGTTAATGGTTTGTGCTATCTCTCTGGATGAAACTGGAGAGTGTAGCTAAGTCAACGTGCTCAGGTACCAAGAAATGGATCACGAACGGAAACTTCTGCGACTACTTCGTGACCGGGGTGAAGACGAAGGGAGGATTCTCGATGCTCCTGATTGAACGACAAGAAGGGCTGGAGACGACGCAGATCAAGACGAGCTACTCGACGACTGCGGGTACGGCGTACATCAAATTCGACAACGTCAAGGTCCCCGTTGAGAACCTCTTGGGCGTGGAAGACGAAGGCTTCAAGGTTATCATGACTAACTTCAACCATGAACGCTGGATGATTACGACGTTCAGCGTACGGACGTCGCGAATGGTAGTCGAAGAGTGCCTGAAGTGGGCGAATCAGAGGAAGGTGTTCGGTAAGAAACTCATCGAGGAGCCGGTTATCAGGCAAAAGTACGTTCTCTTTCCTACTAATTTGCTTGACTTTTTTTCTCCTTGTCCCAAAATATTTCGACAACACCTACTAACCACGCTCTTTCTTTCTGATTGACAGACTCGCCAAAATGATCGCCTATGCCGAATCCATCCAAACGTACCTCGAATCCATCACCTACCAAATGTGCAATATGAACGCAAAGCAGCAGAACGCCCACCTTGCAGGCCCGATTGCGCTGTTCAAGATGTTCGCGACGCGCGCCGCACACGAGATCGCCGACGATGCAGTCAATATCTTTGGTGGCCGCGGTATTACTACCACCGGCATGGGCAAGAATATCGAGATGTTCCATCGGACGTATAAGTTCGACGCTATTCTCGGTGGAACGGAAGAGATTCTGGGCGATTTGGGCGTGAGACAGGCGATGAAATACATGCCTAAAGCAATGTTGTAGAGAAAATTGAGGCCCATTGTTGTTTCGGCGTCTTTTTCAACAGAACCTCTCGCATTGTCCAAGTCGTCATGGTGTTTTGACGTTCGAAAAGTCGTAGCTGTGTCTCGATACCGGGGGATCTGAAAGCTTCGAATGCAAACTAGGCCGGACGTAGTAACAGTGCTCTTCAGGGTTCTTACATGTACCAAGACAAATGGCTGGTTGCGATTGCCAGCCCCCTTCTGCATCCAAACTCTTCCAGTGAATGATCTTGTCGTTTTCTGATAGCTTGATGTGGTACCAGCGGTCGCCTCGCACAAGGTACATGTCGTTCTCAGTGAGGCTCAAAGCTGTATTCGAAAAGGTGACCAACTCTTGCGTCGTGCCGTGGGGGTTCGCGATGTGGTAGAAGGTGGATTCTCGAAACAATCCACCCTTTTCGCTAAAAAGACGCTGTGAGCTTTGCTCCTTCACAATGTGACGGACGTCCCGGACAACTTACATTTCCCGATCAGCATGAACGAACACTTCGCAGACGACATCTCCCCTCTGAGTGCGAGCGATATTCAACTCTTCGTTATTGCTGGAAAGCTTGTCAGCGCATGCCACGCAATGCTAGCAGCTCTTCTCACAAAGCAATGCAAATGCTTTTGATGTCTTTCAAGAACAGTTTAGCTCCACCGCTGTGGCAATCTGGTTAGTGTACGGCCATAGGCAGTATCTGAATAATAAGGCTCCGTACAAGAGGCTGTGATCATCCTTGGACACATCGTAGAAGGTAATCCGGCGCATCGTCATTGGGGTGGGAGGAGCTTCGAGGCGCAGCCTCTTGGTGTTCATATCGTTTTGTATAATAGATCTGGTTCAGTGCGGAGGATTTCTGGAAAAGACCTTAATGAGATGAACCCTGTAGGTGGGTCAGCATTTAATTCTCAAGACGAGGGAGAACTTACCGAGTTCTTGCTTCGTTGTGATATCCGTGGCCTTTGGCCAAGCTCGGCTGCTATGGAAATGGTTATGGATGTTGATGGTGAGATGCTGTCTTCGTGCTGTTTGGCTGCTGATTTCCCTGGGTCTGGGGTGCAGAGGCGTCAAGATCAGAGGAAAATCAAGATGATAGAATGCAGGCGCGAAGTTAAGTTGATCCGGACGCGTGCTCTTCACTTACCTTCACTTCACTAATTCATTTATCGAAGCTGAATAGCACGTGCAAAGCAGCTAGACAATCATCAGTTAGGAGATGATGAAGCTCCGCTCCTCAATTCCTTTGTCTATACTTTGTCGAACAGCCTCTCCACGCATCAAACCATGCACATAAGCCTCACCAAGAAGCTTGTATTTGCCGCCTTGTCCCGATTTCCTCAGAATGAATGGGACAGTCCCTCCTGTGAAGACGCAACAAATATCACCAGGCGTGGTAATCATTGGTCCCAACCCATAGCGACCTTGTGCTGTCGAGAGAACGGTTCGACCTTCGCAGACCATCTTCATATCGGTGAGATATCTCTCATATTCGCCTTCCTCTTGATCATCATGCATGGGCATTGGCAATTCCATTTCGCCATCTAATGCTCTTCGTAAGCGATAGAAGGCCGCAAAGTCTTTGCGGTGCTGGCTGAGGTCGTTCTCGGCACATCGATATCTTGATAACCCTGCACACAGTGTCAGACTAAGTGCTTCCATTCTGTCCTCCACATTGTAAGCTCGTCCACATTGTTCAACTAGAGTCCGTATCATCTTGCTATCAGGTAATCTGGGAAACTCATTTTCAGGGTCCGTAGCGAAAGAACCGTCGGGAACAGCTTCTGGTTTACTCTGGACTTGGGTCAGCCCTATTGATCGCTCCACAACATCTACTACAAAACCCCTGGCTAGTAGAACTCTTCCCTCCACAGTGGGAAGAACGTGCACTTCGAGTCCCCTAGAGGCATTATACCAGAAATCCGGAAACACGCCAAAGTTGCAGGCGGTCAGCTCGGTATTATGATAGAAGGGCACCCAAGAAGGGACAAGGCTGCTTTGCCAAGTCTCTTGGTCATGGTCCACGGGTGAGAGCACGCGATAACCATGGTCATGTATCAGTCTCTTGCCGAGTTCCAAGTACACTTCTTCATCAGTGTTCGCGTAGGCTGGTTGGAGGACCAACGTCCCTTCCGAATCGACGCGGGCCAGAGGATGTCCTAGCAAGGCATAGATGTGATCTTTTCTCTCGCTGCACGAGAGCCACCGTGAGTGGTTCATGAGACTTAAAAAGGTTTGACTAGGATCCGGAGAAGTGTCTTGCCAGTTTGGTGACCAATCCAGCCAATCCGTGTGAACGGTAGCGAAAGAGACATCGTGTCTGACTTCAAGATGAGGAGCACATCTTGTGGTCCAAACAGCCAGTCTCATCAAGTCACGGTAGTTGAATTCTTCCATCCCGTACAGACATATTGGCTCCTTGGCCAGGCCGACCTCTTGGACAACCCATGTCCTGCTCCACCATGGTAGATGATGAAATCTCGAGAGCGCTTGCCACCGACGGTCATCCAGAGCAGGGTCATTAGCAGACAAGATCGGCATTTCGTGGACCGTCTTGTACCTAGCAATCAACTGAGCGTACTCGGAGATCAGAGAGGACACATATGCTGCCTCTCCATCCAAATCATCTCCAAAATAAACGAGTACTCTTTTGGCTTGTTTATAGACTTCGCCCATGAATGAGACTTCTGCGGACACCTGGGCGTAAGCAAATCACCACAAGAGGCACCTAACAATGAACTTCGGAAACTGACGGTGGCTGCGTTCGCCATCATGCTGCTGGTTGATACAAACCGCGTCTGCCCATAGCAAACGTGGTCGGTCCGGGTATCTGACTCTCTTGAACACTGCGTCGAGACTAGTGGTGATCTCGAGGGGTCTTCCATTACACAGTATGGAGGTTCTTCGAGTGGAATCGCCCCAGACATACGACACTGCTTCGTATTCTGGATGATAGCCCAACTCGGCGACGAGGAATCGAAGAGAAACAGGTTCGTTTGCAACACCCGGTAGCAGGTCGACCAACCGTATGACCCGACCTTGGAGAAGAGGTAGATAGAGCGGATGAGCGGAAGAAAAATGATGGCGGTCTATGTCCATGTCCATAGGCATGGGTAAGATCCCGAAACCTCATCTGCGCCTGGGAACCATATGGAGTTCTGAGTGTGCAAGGAGCAAATCAGCAAATGCTGACAGCTCCAATTCAGCTTCGTGTCACCACCTTATCTTCCAGTGGAACGCGACACGAACGCGAGTCTTCCTGCCGCTTATCGATAAGGAGCATCCCGCGCCCGAACCTCGGCCTTGGAGTGGTACATGTGCTTCTAGGCGTCGAAGGGCCTGGCTGCCACGCTAGGCGTGTCCAAAGGCCCCTAAAAGGATCAGCTGGGCCCGCTTAATCGAGCGCCATTCCCATTACGACGGTTCCTGCGTCACGCGAGATGTTGAGTTGGGCCAACATTTCTGGCCGAAATCCTCATGCGTCAAGTCGAGCCCACCATTCACCAGAATTCACCACGTTTGACAAAACTTGCTTTTGATTTCTGAGGTCAACGTGACCATCAGTCCTGAATGCTTCTGCCTTGCCGTCCAATTGTGTCACTTCGCTTCTCTAGACTTGTCGTTCAACATCGTGGTCACTCTCGACTGGAAAAACATTCTCTTACCTCTACAATGGATTTTCTTAGAGGAAAAATGGCTTCCTTGACACCTTACCCGAAGAAACACAAGGTCACTATCGTTGGGTCCGGAAACTGGTATGGACGCGCGAGCCTCATGACGATCACAGACTGATTAGAGCAGGGGATCGACCATAGCCAAAGTTATTGCAGAAAATACGGTCGACCACCCAGAAATCTTTGAACGAGATGTGCAGATGTGGGTTTACGAGGAAGAGGTCGAGCTAGATAAGAAGTCAAAACACTACAATGAGTCTTCAGAGCTTAGCAAGGGCAAGCAGAAACTCACCACTCTGATAAACACCTTCCACGAGAACGTCAAATACCTTCCCGGCATCCCTCTACCTCACAATGTCATTGCCAACCCCAACCTGATTGACTCGGTCAAAAACTCCTCGATCCTCATTTTCAATCTGCCTCACCAGTTCATCTTGAACCTGTGCAAGCAGATGCGAGGTCATATCTTACCCTTCGCCCGAGGCATTTCGTGTATCAAGGGTGTTAACGTCAACGAGGATTCCATTAGTCTGTTCTCCGAGACAATCGGCAAAGAGCTGGACATATACTGTGGTGCTTTGTCTGGAGCAAATATCGCAAGCGAGGTGGCCCTCGAGAAGTTTTCCGAGACTACAGTTGCCTATGATCCGCCGCCGATGGACTCACAAGCACCCACGCCTGCCACATCTCAAGGACCTAGTCCGGTGTCAAGTCACGTTGACTTGACCAAATTAGTGCACAAGGACGTCACAGGCCAGCCTTCGAAGGTCAAGCTGAAGCCTCTACCAGCCGAGTACCCTTCTATTGATCACGACACAATGAAGAAGCTCTTCCACCGACGATATTTCCATGTCAGGGTGGTCTCAGACGTTGCGGGCGTCTCTCTGGGTGGCGCGCTAAAGAACGTCGTAGCTGTTGCAGCAGGTTGGGTTGATGGCCTGGGTTGGGGTGACAATGCCAAGGCAGCTGTCATGCGAGTTGGTCTGCTTGAGATGAGAGAATTCGGAAACGTATTCTTTCCCCACACTGTTCAGCCCGATACCTTTACTGTCGAGTCTGCTGGAGTTGCTGATTTGATCACATCTTGCTCCGGTGGTCGAAACTTCCGCTGTGCTAAGATGAGTATTCAAGAGGGCAAATCGATCGGCGAGATTGAGGAGCGGGAGCTCAACGGCCAGAAACTTCAAGGCGCGTTTACCGCTCACGAAGTGAACCGATTTCTCAAGCACAAGGGACTGGAGAAGGACTTTCCTCTACTCACAGCCGTATACGACATCTTAGAAGGCAAGGAGAAAGCCGAGAACCTTCCCGACCTTATTGAGCCAGAAGACGAGTAAGCCAGTACAAGTGTGTCCCAACATTCAATTTCAACCCACTTTAGGCATATAGTTTTGCCAGGACTAACTGAACTCGTTCGGAACGCCGGATAGCTGTATTGAAGCTGTCTCATGGGCACCGAACGCATGATACCCCATGATGATCTATGACAGGATGAGCGGGCAGATGAGCTGCTTTGATATGGAATAACGGTCTTGATGTGGTCCGATCACCTAGGCATATATTGTAACAGGAGAATATCAATTCGGCGACTGAGCTTGGCGCAAATCCGAGAAAAAATTACTACGCCCATGAATATATTATGCTAGATTCTTATTCGCTACTTGCTTGCCCATTGTGGCAATCACCTGCAGCGTGAATCTTCAAATTCATCGCGACTCGTAACTCTATCACCGTCTTCTCATCCTGGCCCAAACCCAACCAACAATGCCGGCGCAAAATGGACCATCTCCAGAGCCCAACGTCACAGAACCACCCGCAGCATCGTCGCTCATACCAGCCCCATCACTAGCCTCCAGCAGATATAACCGGCAACTTCTTCTCCCACAACTCCGGCTACGCGGACAAGAACATCTCCTCGCCGCGAAAGTGCTCATCATCGGCCTCGGCGGCTTAGGCTCTCCAGCCGCGCTCTACCTCGCAGGCGCGGGCGTCGGCACGCTAGGTTTCCTGGACGGCGACGCGGTCGAAGTCAGCAATTTGCACCGACAGATCGTGCACACCGAGTCCGCTGCCCAGGCGGGCCTGAGTAAGGTCCGCTCTGCGGCCGCACGATGTCGAGACCTCAATTCAGAAATCAACTACGTCTGCCACGAGGCACGCGCCGGTGCGGGCAATCTCCTGGACATCGTGTCCGAGTATGATCTCGTGCTGGATTGTACTGATAACCCAGCTTCGCGATACTTGATATCCGATGTGTGCGTGATACTTGGCAAGGTATTGGTCAGTGGCGCTGCGCAGCGAGGCGAAGGTACACTCGTCGTGCTCAATTCACCGCCTGTGTCTTCGCAAGTGGAGGAGAAAGGGCCGTGCTACAGATGCGTATTCCCTCGTCCGCCGGCACCGGAGACGGTTCGTGGATGCAGTGAGATTGGGATTTTGGGGCCTGTCGTTGGGACTATCGGCACATTGATGGCGGGTGAGGCAATCAAGATCATTTCCAGCGGCGCACATCTTCAGCACGTTGCCAGTGGCTCCGTACAGCAGCAGCAGCAACGCCAGCCAGAGCAAGCGGGCGTGAAGAAACAACACACCATGCTGCTTTACAACACCTACGCTACTGATCCGCGAAACATGTTCCGCACAATCACGTTACGTGGTCGACGTAAGGACTGCATCGCGTGCGGCGAAGATGAGCAACTCGCCAAAAAAGGACTGAACCGTATCAGTGCGGAAGTGGTTTCGCAGGGACTACTTGACTACCAGGCTTTCTGTGGCGTCGAGGAGGACGTCAAAGTCCTAGGTGACGACAAGAGGATCAACGCTACGGAGTTTTTGGAAGCTCACGCGCGAAACGGGCGTCATCACCACGGGGGTAAGCGGAAACGCAAACACCTAGTGATCGATGTTCGTGAGGAACATGAATATGAACTAGGGCCCAAAGTCCGGAACAGTGTCAATATACCGCTTTCGCGGATCCTAAGACACGGAGGCGGTGCGTTTGACGAGCTTGAGCTTCATACGAGTCCAGATGGAGGCATGTTAGATCCAGAATCGCATGTGCCTGTCCTCCCACAGCAGCGGGAGGATTTTCCTGGCCCTGCAACCAAGCAATCCAGCGTAGCGACGGCGGTAGCATGTTCAGAAACGGCTCCAGATGGCGGGGTGATTAACAAGGAATCACACATCCCCGTCACTGAGCAGACTGGTTTCCCTATTAGCCCCCAGGCCACGAGACAGTCGGTCATGGATGGTTCAGAAATTGGACCATATGGGGGAAGAGTTAATAAGGAATCGCACATTCCAGTCACAGAGCAAAGCGGGTCTCCCAGCGCTGAGGATAGAGACCTCGCCAAACAAATCTCCTCTGCAAAAGGACCTGACCGAGGTATACTCAATCCGGAGTCACATATATCTGTGGCTAGTCAATCCTCTGGTGTCGGGCCTGACGGAGGGATGATAGATGAAGAAGTACATATTCCTGTTTCAACACAACAAGACTCTGCAAGCAAGACCGCAGGGCCTGATGGTGGCATCATCGACGAAGAGTCACACATTCACGTCAAAAGATCACATAGTAACTTTTCGCGGGTCCAGAGCACAGATTTTCCCTCGAGGCCGCTGGGCATTGAGCAACATCTGGAGCCCAATGGTATGGATGGAGATGAAAATGAAGCACAATCACCGGCGGCGGTATATTTTGTCTGTCAAAGGGGCAATGATAGCCAGATTGCGGCGCAGAAGCTCATTGAGCACATCGAAGCCGAGGAAGCACAGACGAATGGACAGGGAGCCGCAAAGAGAATGAAATGGGGATGGATCGGAGATATCAAAGGAGGTTTCATGGCTATGGAAAGACATGCAGCTTGGTCATGAACTGTTGAACACCTAGGTAGAACAACAGCAATGCTTCGACGCGCAATTTGCCTAGAAAAAAGACCTAATGACAGCAACGCAGGATCGCGAGTTAGTGAAAACAACGCTCCCGCAAGAAACGTAAAAGCAAAATATAAGATGGGAAAGAATATCCTTCAGAAGGGGAAAGAAAAATGAAATTTTCTTCATCGCATCGACTCTCATGAGTCTCGATTAAAACAAGTGAATCAGCGAAAAGGTTATCATCATGACATTTTATCTTTGGGCGGTTGAAGCTTCGACTGCCAGTAGAGATTTGAGAGGCAGATAAGAAGACAGAAGATTGAAACGTACCCAGAGGAGACAAGAAACGTTCCAGCTGTGCTGACAACGCCCAAAATCAATGAGAAGCCGTCATAAAGTGACAATAAGTAGCACCATGAGCTGATTAACTCGCGATGAAGCGAAGCTCAGAAAGATAAAAGTAAGAAGGATCAGAGCTGTGAATTTTTTTTTTGGAAGACGAAATTGTAGTAGACCTTATCAAGCTTATCTAGCTTGGCAAGTAATTGGAAAGCTGCTCGCAGTTCAGCCCCTCGATTGGGCCAAGGTTGGTGCCGCCCTGTGCTCACTCTAGTTGCGAGCCATCCAGGGCCCCTATTGTCCGTGTGCACCTAGGTAGGCAAACCAGGGGAAACCTTTCTACGGCGGCGATAAGGCGGTAATCTCACGATCACGACATCGACAATGAAACATAAAAAATTTCGTATACATTAACCCATCTACTGGTGTAACACCTCTCTATCTCATCATCTAGTATAGATTAGAAAAAACCGTGCACAGCTTCCCCAAAATGCATACAAGTGCGATTCACTCGCCTCGTCGAACACACATGCCACGATGCCCCCTGAGCCACCTTCGACAGCCGTTTCGACTTTCGAATCACAACATCTACCGCCGGCTCGCAGACCTTGTTAAAGCCATTTGAAGTCTTACGAACAAGACTGGTCACCGAGAAGGGGTCCACCACTCCCACACCGATGGATGAATAGTGGTTCTTCCCCGGAAAGATATTGAAAGATGTGGGACGCCGAGCAGATCCCACTACTGGTGAAAACACAGCCAATTTGGGAGAACGCTACCCCAGATTCCCCCCATAACGTTCAAACCTCCTCTCGATCTTTGCCCGAAATTGTTGCGAAAAATGATCCGATTCGCGGAGTCGCATGGGAGAGGTGCCCCTGCTCTAGTGTGAACCTATCGTAACCCCGGCCGTCTGCTACGCGACAAGATACTAGACTTACTTTGTACACCTGGACTTGCAATAGTCGGGTGTGCTAGGTGCTGGTATATAGTCTGTGATAGTATGTACATGTCGCCACCAAGGGGTCATGGTATATACTCTCTGATCGTGCTGCATCCGACGTTCATATCCAGACAGCAATCATGGCCGACGAAACGAAAAAACTTGAGTCTCAGACCTCTCATATGGAAGAGATCTCTCCCGAGAAAATGGACTTTGGCACTGAAAGCCTGTCCCATCAAACTGCCAAAACAACGCTCTACCAGGTGGTGTTCTCACTCTTTGTTGGAATCTCGGGATGGATGTATAACTTTGATCTTGTGAGCTCCCATCTCTGCATCATCCACACATGCCCTGCTAACAAGGCCGAAGGGCTTCAGTGGTGTTGTTCTCCTCATGGAGCCGTACAACCGAGCTTTTGGCAGCTGTGGGCCGATGCCGGATGGCAAGGGCGGCACTGTCAATAAGTGCGCTCTCAGCGCGACCCAACAATCATTGATCTCTCTGTCCATTATATTCATTGCTGTTGGCGCAGCGATCGGAGGCCAAGTTGGTCATTTCCTGGGCCGTCGAGGCACCGTCCAGGTTGGTAGCCTTATCATCGCCATCGGCGCGGGCGGCATGCTGGGAACAGCTGGTAACTTTACGGCCTACATGGCGTGCAAGTGCATCCAAGGCGTCGGGCTGGGCCATCTTTTAGCTTCCGTGCCTCCATATGGCGTTGAATGTGTGGCACCGGGGAAGCGAGGAATCCTCATGGCAACCTTCAACATCGGTCTTGGATTCGGTAATATGGCGGCCGTCGCAATTTGCTTGGCATCCTCCCACTATAAAACGAACTTATCCTGGCAGACACCTATTGCCTGCCAGGTTCCGTTGGCCGTAGTCTTCGGTGTCGGCGTACGCTGTTTCCCGGAATCGCCAAGGTGGCTGCTAAGCAAGGGAAAGGAAGATGAAGCGCGGAGATCGTTTGCCAAATTCTACTCTCAGGATCCCTCATCGCCAGAAATCGCAGCACAGGTCCGAGACACTCAGCGGTATCTAGAATTGGAAAAGGCGATGGGTGCGACAACCACTTGGACTGAGATATTCCGCGGAATCGACCTGAGACGGACTTTGACCAGCACCCTCATTGCCACAGGCGTTGCGATCTGTGGATCGAAGTTTTTCTCGACATACGCAGCGATATTCCTGGCCGGGGTTGGGATCAGTAACCCCTACTACATCACGCTGAGTTTTGCTTCAAGCGTTTGCTTCGGTGGGATTCTCAGTCCCTTTCTCCTCGAATACCTCGGAAGACGGCTTAACCTGCTAGTGGGCTATGCGAGCATGGCTACGTGCATGCTTATTGTGGCAATCGTGGGCTCTACGCTCGGACAGGGCAATCAGACCGCCAAAATCGTCTGCATCACCTTTGTCGCCTTGTGGGGCGTGGTCTATGGCGGATTTATTGGTACCTCGCTGACCGTTGCCACGTCCGAAATGCACGCAGTCAGGCTTCGTGGCTACGGTCAAGCATTTGCGATCACAGTTTACGAAATCTTCAGCTTTGGATCGAGCTTCGCGACTCCATACATGATAAACGTCCGCTATGGTAACATGGGAATGAACGTAGGATACTTCTTTGGCGGTTAGACCCCACTCATCAGTTGCAGGTGAATTAGGAATTTGCTGACATTTAGCAGGACTAACCACCATCATATGGCTTTTGATTTTCATATCTGTGCCAGAGACAGGCCGCCTGACACTTGAAGAGATCGACGACATCTTCATCTCCCAGACCAAGCCCTGGAAAACATCACTTGGGAAGAATAAGGCGAGGCGCAGGATGCAAGGCTTCGAGCATTAGACCTGCACTTATTTCGATAACACATTCAATCACTCCGCCCGGAAAGAAACGTTAGGACACTAGTACACTGGAACGGAGTTATTTCATCAGACACTCTGCGGCTACCAAGACCTGAGGGGTGTACAAGAGAGGATGTTATTTCTAGCTACCATCAGAAAGCATTTTAATCATCCGTTTCAATGATGTTGTAGAGAAGACTGTGCCTTTTGGCTTGTGGGGGGAATATCCTAGCCCTGTACGCGGTTTTGCGGATGGGCCGAGCTCAGTGAAATTGCTCCGACATAGATTGACCCACAGATGGCTCAATCGTGGGTTATAAACGCATGATATCCATCGATTCGTTTAAGCCTGGGACTTAACAATTTCCTCCGCTTGGTATCAACCATGTCTACAAAAGACGTCATTCTGGTACAGCAACTCGTTTGTCGAGAGCGAGAAGCTCGCGACCGACAGTGGTGGGAGGAGATGCACTCTGCGTACGCAGAAGATTCCTTTGTCGACCTCTCATGGTATCGAGGCACGGGCGCTGGCTTTGTCGATGAATCGATCCAGCTCGCCAAACGAGGTACGACGGCGAAGCATCAACTCGGCCCAGTCATTGTTCGCGTTGGCGAGGGTGGTAGCCGGGCCCTCGCCACCGTCAGCGCCAGTATCGAGGCCCGCTTCGACATCCAGGGCGTCGAGGTTGACCTCACCTCGAAGACTCGGTTGCTCTACAGAGCCGTGAAGAACGATCGTGAAGCTCAATGGAAGCTATGCCGACTGGATTGTATCTACGAATGCGACCACATAAACCCGAGTCTTCCAGGCCAATCCATCGCAATCAACCCGGAAGACCTTCGAACGTTTCGCAGCTCATACAAATGTCTGTCCTATTTCTTGGCCTCGAAGGGACTTCTAATCAATCATGAACTTCCCGGCGACGACAGACCGGACCAGGTCAAGATGGTCTACGACGAAGCCTTTTGCTGGCTGAGAGGGCAGGAGCCGAAGTAGGTGGCCCAAAGCTATGCGGGAGGTAGACAGCCTAGAGAGGACGAGAGCAGGCCTCCTTGCCTGACTCCCAGGCGCACTGGCAGGACGGGCGTCTTGGGATTGCCTCCAATCGGTGCGATTTTTCGGCAGAATTGACATCCACTTTACCATCAATGCATCTCTCATCTGTCCCTTATTCACATCTGACGCTGCCGCCCAATAGAGGAGTGT
>JANSVK010000073.1:0-158141 GCA_030068005.1 Cladophialophora exuberans | reverse complement strand
TATCAGAGATAGCCACACACAACTTTGTGCTGAATGCATTGAGCATCAATCGAGCCATTGAGGCCCTGAAAGCCACTGAGGCTCTCTTCTGTGTGTTCTCCACCCATTTCCATCCTCGATCCCAACAGAGAAGATCTGCTGGAGCGACGACGGTGAGCATGTCGCATCAGCCGACCTCAGCTGCAGTATCATGGTTGAACAGCTCCATGACGTACCGAAAATGAACACGAAGCGATCCAGCACAGTGTTTATGTCGAGCGAGTCTAGGTCAATCAACCAACTGCTGCTGAATCAAGATGCCACAGTGCTGTTCGTCGCACTGGAGAGGCACTTAAAGCTATACTCTGTTGAAACAGGAGAAGTCATCTCCAGCATTCCGATACATTTCGAAGCCTATTGGATGATCAGTCCAGCCGACCCGAAGATTCTTCTTGGGTTTAGTACGGATTGTGTGGTTCTGACGCGTTGGGAAGACAGCATGACACTGACTTATGTTCCATTGGACACTACAGAGCTTCAAGCAGGGAATCACCCGACTGGTTTCATAAATTTCAAACGTCGTGCCTCTAATTCTTACCCAATCAGCCCAGCAGAAGTGAAAACGAAGGTTGGAAAGGTTCTTCTCTCAAGATCTACCAATCAAGTCCTCATCGAAATCTCGCATACAACACATCAGGGACGGCGAGATACTGACCACATGATTATTGACATATCAGGGCTGTCTTCGACCCTGGAGCCAAGCAAATTCACTGCAAGACCGCTTCCGAAGGAGTTGGCCGAGTGCCTGGAGATTCCCATCGGCTTTGTAGCAGCTGCAACCGGCATAACACCTCCATCATCGACACGACAACCTTCAATGCCTAGATCGCCGTTACCAGGCCACTCTAGGAGCCACTCCCTTGCATCTCCGACTGGGTTTGACAGCACAAGCCACACACACGGGAACGGAAATGTTCTCGTCTTCCTCAGCAAGGACTACTGGATATGCACATACGACCTCAATGAGCCTGCAGAGCATAAGTCTTCCTTCTTGGCAGCGGTGAGCGAATCTAGGGTGAAGAGATACTTCTTCTTGCCGCGAGATTGGATAAACATGGATCTCCTCCAGCTCGCGACCGTGACTCCCAACGGGCGGATCTTGTGCCCGAGGAATGGTGAGGTTGCGGTGATTGAGAATGGCTTGATAGAGCCGTGGACAGATTAAGAAATAACAAGACTCGTTGCGAAAATAATGATGAATACTGATGGAGGGCTCTATAAACGTGACCTACTATCTAGAAGCATCAACTTAAATTTTTCATGTCAGACCAAATTTCCCCTGGGTTCACCTTGAAGTTCGCGTGTGGGTTTTGTGCCCGTTTTGACACTGGATTTGGAGCGGGGCCCTTCTCGTCAGACTGCCAATTTTCACGAGACGCGTTTCCCGCTCAGTCACGCTTTTGCGCGACGAGGCTGACCAAACTCATCAATTGCAAGCCGCAGGTAAAGTGAATGCGCCTCTTCACTTCAACCTTTACTGTCCACTACCTCGCCTCTTACCTTGTCGCATCTCCTCCGACTTCTCGAAGGATCTTCTGTCGCGAACCCTTTAAACATAGCATGACCCGTCCTTGACTTTGGCCCCAAAAACACCGCGAAAATGGCTAGTAGTACACTATCAGAAGAATGTGAGTTCCTATTTTGCGCCGCGCCCCAGTCTCAGCCAAATATTCCTTGAACTCACCGCATTACTAGTCTCGGTCGACGCGAACGAAGCCGTGCACGTCTCGATCGTCCAACCCGGTCCTAACAACCAGCTCCAGACGCGCCACAGTTTTCAGCCCAAATTCACTTATCCGATCGTGGGCGAAGCGGAACAGATCTTCGGCTACAAGGGCCTGGACATCGAGATCCAATTCGCCGCGCACGACCTGCACCCACACATCAACGTCTCCTACGACAAGAAGTTTGCGACCGTGGGAACCACCAGCGCGCTGGACTTGAACGCCAAGTTTGGTGAATTCTTGCCCCCGACGGCGTTTGAGCGAGACTACGATGCGAGAGTCCAGAATGATCCGGATGCGTCGAGGTGGACGCCGCCGGGCGTGCGGGTGAAGACATATTCAAGAGGAGGGGAAGAGTACGAGGTGTGGGCGGGTTCGTTGCTGGACATGCCGATGCGGACTTTGATCGACAACATTCAGATCCTGATTGTGTTTTTCATCGAAGGTGGGCAATTCATCAACTTGGAAGACGTGGACTGGACTTTGGATCGGTGGAGGGTCTATCTCACATACCACAAGGCCACTAAACCGTCAACGCCCAAAGCGTCTCCATACACCTTCGTCGGCTACGCGACGACATATCGCTTCTACAAGTTCCAGAAACCGCCCAAGGACCACATCCCGCTATCGTTTCCCTTCACCGAATCCATTTCCCCAAACAAACTCACGTCGCGACTGCGGATATCTCAGTTTCTCATCACTCCGCCGTATCAGAGTTCCGGCCACGGCTCGGCTCTCTACCAGGCGATCTACGACGAGGCCATGGCCGACCACACGATTGTGGAACTGTCAGTCGAGGACCCGAGTGAAGAATTCGACAAGTTGCGCGACATGAACGACTACGAGACCCTGAGACCGCAGTTCGAGGCCGCCGAGATCAACATCAACACGTCGCCTTTTGCCAACATGGAGCGTGGTCGATTGAAGAAGATACCCACCGCGAAACTGCTCCCCCTCGATGAACTGCAAGCTCTTCGCACCAAGAACAAGATTGCCAGCCGGCAATTCGCGCGCATGGTAGAGATGTACCTGCTCGCACAAATCCCGCACTCACACCGTGCCGCAGGAGGCGCGTCCCTCACCAGCCTCAAGGTCCGAGGGGCCAGGAATCCCAACAAGGACGACCGCGCATACTACTGGTGGCGGCTGTTGTTGAAGCAGCGCATTCTCCGCAAGAACAAGGATGTGTTGATGCAAGTCCCGCTCGAAGAACGACACCCCCAGATTGAAGATAGTGCGAGAGGGCAAGAGGACGAGTACATTGGTCTCATCATGCTGTATGGGTTGAGGAAGGAAAAGGAGATGGATCGCCATGGAAATGGGGCCGCTGCGTCGTCCTCTGCTAGTGGTGTCCGGAAGAGAAAAGTGATCGATGATGACGACGACGATGAAGATGGAGATGAGGAGGATGTGAACGGGAATGGAGTGGCGTCGAAGAGACCCAGGGTCTAGGAAAGCGACGAATTCAACTCATTCTTCGGGCTCGATGGGAGCATTTTTGCTTGCCTTTTTCAGTCATGCTGTGATTGCATGAAACTCGGCGCAAGTATCCTGGGCTGAGGAGATCTAAAGGGCCCTGAACTTTTTTTTCCGAGGCTGGGCATGCAGAAAGAACATGTTTCCAGCCATGATCGTCGGGGATGGGGTTGACACAGGCGTGTCTTATCAGACACGATGTCTCGCGTGGCCGTCCAAACAATATGACGATAGCCTCGCTCTCATGCCATTGTCGTCAGCTCCCTAAGTTCCGACCGTAGCACGATGATAGCGCACGAACTGCAGGCGCTCATCGCCTTCTTCATCCGCAATGACATGTTCGTCTTCTCCCATGCCCGCGCCTTCTTCCCACATCTTGTCCAGTTCCTGATCGTCGTCGCCCGTCACCGCCCACACGCTCTCGCGTAGTCGCTTGTTGCGTTCGCGATCCTCTTCGATTCGCTGCTCAATGGCCCGCTTGTCCATCTTCGACACGCTGCTGGCTTTTAGTGGTCGTCCGTCGGTTCCGGTTCGGGGGGTCGCTTTCTGGCTCGTCTCTTGTGTGCCGCCGCCGCCTTCTGCCGGCACTGCTGCTGCTGCTGCTGTACTGTTGCTCACATCCATGGCGTCCCCATCTCCTGCTTGGACTCCTGCGGCTGCAGCGCCAGTGTCATCCCCGTCTTCATCACCGAGCAATTTGCCCAACTTCTCCTCTTTATCCTTCAGCCCGCTCTCGATCGTTGTGATCACTTGCGTCGTCAAGACACCTTTATCCCCCAAACTCGTCACCACTCTCCTCACGACCTTAACGTTCGCGCCCGACTGTGCCACCGAATCGACGATCCTCAATATGTCCCGCTTCACCATGTCCACGTACGCCGCGTGTCCGCCGTCCTTCATGTTGATGTCGGCGTGATGTTCCAGGAAGTACATGATGTTGGCGCGGTTGTTCATGTTGGTATTGCCCCGCTCGAGATTTTCTAGGATGCAGGAGTGTAGGTCCTCGTCCATGTCGCGGTGTTTCAGGGCGTAGTGCGCGGTTTTGATGCTCGCGGTTGCGGAGGCGGAGAGGTGCGAGAGGAGGTTTGTGAAGCGCATACGCACTTCGAAAGGGTCGGCCATGTTGGTGTCGAAAGGTGAGGGGGGTTATGGGAGAGAGAGACAGCGAGGGATCGTGTTCGGTAATTTGTGCGTGTGCAGGTTGGGCGGAAGAGGGGAGAGAAGAAATAGAAGACTCGGTCGGTGTTTTCTTCACATGCTCGGGTTGGTTGGATCATACACGAGACCAGCCAAGGGTAGGAGACAGTGCTTCACTCGAAATTAATGGAAATACGGCGGACAAATACTGGTCAGATTCCGTATAATTGATGAATGCGAAATGGACTCCAAGGAATATCGCCATGCCTTTTCATTGGTGTTCCTTGCATACGGATTTGAGCGATGATCATGTCGATGTTCGAAATTCTTGCGGCCTCCGCTTTCCGCCCTTTAGAATCCCCGCGATCTCAACTTCGTGCGTGCCGCTTTATCGGGACATACTATCACAACGATCAGGACGCTCTCCTATTTCCTTTGCCTCCTACATGCCTCCTACATGCCTCCATACACACTTTGCGAGCATGGCTAATCGTTCACGTTCAAGTTTGTGTTTGACTAGGACTTGCAGCATCATTTCTTTCGAACATGTATCCTCAAGAGAATGTCACCCAATGTGAACGATAAATCAAATCACAAACTCAAGCACCTACCACGGTCTTTATCAAAACCGTTCTGATGTCCTTTTCTTCAATCCCTAGTAAGTCATTATCGGCGTCTTCTCGACTTACTACAATGCTCCTGTTTGCTCCCTTGGCGAACAACTGCACCGCAAGCAAATCGAGTGCTTGGGCTCTGTCACCCCTTTCCAAAGCTGCCTTGCCCTTCTCGTACATCCATTCAGAATCAACATATTCGACCTCCCATCGTTTACCCGTTATGTCCTCCAACGTTTCCAAGATCTCCTTTTGGCTCGTCTGTACCGACCTCACGTGGAGAATCCTATTCGCTGTCTCTGCCGGTCTCCGCAACATCCCTCGGACGGCGACACCGACGTCTTCAATCGTCACTGCAGTGAATGGCTCGGTGCCATCATCGACCAGCCTAGCCTTCTTTTCGTCGATGGAGAAGCCATACCAAGAGAGTTTTGTTATTGAATAGTCGATGAAATTGCCCGTCACCAGCGCACTCCAGGTGAAATTCAAGTTGCTTTTAGCTAATGATTCTGCCAGTTCGACCATCTTTCGTCTCGGTGTTCGAAAAGGTTCCAGTTCCGCGAGGCCCTTTTGATTGGTGGGAGAATTACCATAATCATCGAGAATGAACCGCTTGATCCCAGCTTGCTCAGCTGCACGCAAGAAAAATTCCTGAATCGAGAGATTCTGAAAGGGAATTGCACACACGACGGCATCTTGGGCGTGGAAAGCCGAAATCAGGTTTGGAACGTCGTACGCGCAACGAACGATTCGGAAATCTTCTTGTGGTTCGGATGTAAAGGATGAAGAATCGGCACGCGTGAGAACGGTGACGTTGAAGTTGACGTCTTGCAGAAGAGCTTGCAAGACCGAAGAACCAACCGTCCCTGATGCCTAAAATAGGCATGAGTTTCATATCACTATGATTCGTGGCCTGCTCAGATGAGAGTGTGGTATACCCCTATCAAGACAATGTTCTTCAGCTCATACATTTTCCCACAGAAGTCGTGTTCCCTGTTTGCAGAGCAGCTATAGAGACAAATGGCAATCCTCCGACTCTTGATTGTGATAAGCAGAGAAGGCTTTGGGCGAGCTCGAGGCAAGAAGAAACTGTGGAAGAGAAGAGAAGAGATGAGCTGGGAGGACTACTCATATCTTGTATAGTTGCTAAATGACCTTCCCGCGACCGGTCCCGGAACCGGCGGAAATCTAGAGAGAGTATGTAACACAGTTCAAACTGAGGGCCGAGCCCACCGTCCTTCAAGAAAGTACGCCGACTACACAAGTCCATACAAGTGGCCTTTTAAACTTGTTGGGAAAAAAAAACTCGCGTGAGGACGCGCTGCCAATACATATGTAGCGTCTCACAATATCCTGCGGAGTGATACCAAGGAAAAGAAAGCCCAAAGCAGCGCTGTTGTGCATGTCCTAATTTTCTCCGCTTTCCGCCCTTCCAAAAAATTATTTTTCCTCGTTTGCGCACTTCCCCGCATACAAGTTTCCAGTCACAGCAGTTCGAGCTCACGCGAGCAGATTCTCTTGCCTTTGAAGAAACTGCACTGGTAGAGACACTCGAAAGCTTCTTGTAGTAACCTCAAGTTTCAAACAACCTCATCCTTTTGTCTAGAACATGGCAACCGCTCTCCGAGTGCCCAACGGGCTCACGGGCTCCGACTCATCCAACGGCATGACTCTAACAATCTTAGGATGTGGTGAGCTCAGCTCGAGCATTGCCGTTCTCCCTCACAGTTATGCTGACTTTTGCTTCAAAAAGGAACGCTCGGCATCGCCATCCTAAGCGGGATCCTCTCCTCTCTCTCCGAAGCAACCCTCTCGCACGCACCCTCCCCAGCCTACCCAGACTCCGGCACCGCAACACCCACGACCGAAAGCTCACCCTCAACACCACTACGCACGCCCAGCAACTTCATCGCCTGCGTGCGCCGGCCTGAATCGGCCAAGCGGATAAAACTTGCCGTGCAGGCGTACCGCCCGTCCGTGACGGTGCTGCAGAATGAGAACTTGAAAGGCGTGCAGGCGGCGGATGTGGTCATTTTGGGCTGTAAACCATACATGGTGGCGGATCTGCTGCGGGAAGAAGGCATCAAAGAGGCTCTGGCGGGGAAGTTGCTGATCTCGATCTGTGCCGGCGTCCCCGTCGAGCAGATCGGCCGCGTCATGTACGGCGAGTCCTACCCGGCCAACATTCCAGACAATGCGTGTCGGATTGTGCGAGTCATGCCCAACACGGCGGCCATAGTGCGGGAGAGCATGACCGTCATCGCGACCACCACACCACCTTTGCCAACGGAACTGTCCAGCGTCGTAGAATGGATCTTCACCCGCATCGGCCGCGTCGTGCACTTACCGCCCGCGATGATGGACGTCTCGACCGCGCTATGTGGCTCCGGCCCCGCATTCCTCGCACTCATGCTCGAGTCCCTCGCCGACGGCGCTGTCGCAATGGGATTGCCGCGCGCAGAGGCCCAGCTTATGGCCGCGCAGACGATGCGTGGCACCGCGGGGATGGTGCTCTCGGGCGAACATCCTGCGTTGGTGAGGGAGAAGGTGTCGACTCCCGGAGGATGCACGATTGGTGGGTTGCTCGTGCTTGAGGAGGGTAGGGTCAGAGGAACGGTGGCGAGGAGTGTGAGAGAGGCGACGGTCGTGGCGGCGCAGTTGGGCAAGGGGGTTAGTGGTGTTAATGGCACGAGGTTTTGAAGACACAGAGGTGTGAAGGTTTGAGCTATGAGGTATGAGTGATGACGGCGACGAGCAGGCATGGTGGTGGGTTTTGTTCTCTTGCGCTTTATCCTACCGAGTCTCATTGGACGGCATATCGAATTAGGTAGAGAAAATGGGCGTTTTCAGCAAAAGCAAAAGCGCCAACAGGCATTTGATACACTGGATCGGAAAACATTGCACGTTCACTTTCGTATCGTTCTTAGACATCTTCGCGTCCGATGGAGAGTTGGTGAAATTGTACATTTTTCGAGTCTGTCCAAGGTCTTCACACAAGTTCAATAATAGTAAAAATACAACCACTCCTGTTGAAGATTTTGCTGGGCCACCTAGCTTCTGCTCCTTAGCGGAACCTGGAGGTGCCTTCATCCATTTGAGACTCTTGTTTTGAGCTTCCGACCGTCTTGAACGCTTGCGTATGCAGATGAATCTTCCGGTATAAGCTCTGAGCTCAACTGCCACATCAAGCAACCAGCCAAGCGAGTTGTTCCGACATCACCCTCTCTGGCTCTCCAGTTCCATCACAGCATTTCTTACGCCATAGACACAACCGCACCAAGCGCCTTCATGGCCGCCACGATCTTTTCCGCATCCTCCTTGGGGACACCCTCCTTCATCTGCTTGGGCGCACTCTCCACGAACTTCTTGGAATCCACCAGACTGAGACCCAACAGACCCTTGACTTCCTTGATCACCTTGGGTTTGGCGGCCGCATCGAACGACTCAAGTTTCAACGTGAACATAGTCTTTTCGGCGGCCGCGGGGGCTGCTTCTTCGGGCTCTGCTTCGGCTGGAGCGGCGGCGGCGGCTCCTCCTGCGCCTGGGGCGGCTGCTGGGGCGGCGAAGGCCATGTCGGGGATATTGAGGCGGGACTGTGGTGGAAGGAACTTAGCTTCAGGTTCATAGACGGTTGTAGGCGACAGTACAGCAGTAAAACAGAACCTGCTGGCTGGACATGATGATGTTTTCTGTAGAACATACCTTCAAGCTTGATACCAAATCAGCCGTCTCCAGCAGCGTCAACTGAGATATCTGATCCACGATTCCAGCTATTTTAGGGTTGATGGGCGCAGCGGCCGCATCTGTTGATTGATATCTCCTTGATTCCTTGAAGGTGTTTCTTCGTCGGCCCTGGTTTGCGGAGCTCGTAGAGGAGAGTCGGAGGCATTGCGAGGAGAGACTTCGCTTCTGTGTTCGAGATGCAAGCTGGCAGCAACGGTAGGTTGCTGAAGGGAGTTGAGAGGTCATGCTTGCTGTATGAAGTAGGAAGGAGAAGAAGAGAAACAGAGGAATAGTGCACGCTGTAGAAGCTGATGAATGATGTTCGAGTTGAACCGGTACAAAAAGTGTCGAGAGAATCGCGCCGGCCGCATTGAATTCTCGCCAAGCAGCACGTGACCATCCCTTCCAGAGCAGAAAACGATGGCAAACCATGTCCTTACCACCAACGTCACTACTCTTTGCCATCACAAGAGCAGCTACAATCATCTTTGAGATTGATCTAGGAGATAATAACACTATCGATGCGAATGGTGGCGAGAATGGTGAAGCCGACCCTTAACATCATTTCTGTTAAACAAGCAGCTCCACGTCCGCATCGTTGAGTTCCAGGTTCCCATTGCTCAGCAGGAATGGCTTCAGAGAATTCGCACCATTGTTACGTGGATTTCCAGTTGCCTTTCTCATACCAAGTCTTCTTTGCGCCGCCCCGGCAGGATTTCTCGTCCTTTGAAGTCGTATCGTCGCCTCTTCAAGTGAGGCGCCATCCGTATCAATGCAAGGACTCACCTGTCCGTGACTGAGAAGAAGGACCTTCAGAGATGTGTTCGGGCACTGCCTACTAGCTTTACACACAAGCTCCATGAAAGCTTTCGGCCAGGATAGCGTGCGATCGAAATCATCCTCACATGCTCCTACATCGAAAACAATAAAGATCTGCCTCAATCCACCAAGGACAGAGATAAGTATTTCCAACCATTCCTGCTCCGTCTTTGCCGACTGGAAGCGAGCAGCATTAAGATCCGGTGACTGATCAGCCAAAAGTATCTGGTTGATTTGCAGAATCTGAAAAACCAACTGTTTCAGCACATCGGTGGGGAAATATGGCGAACCTTTCCTGTCAACTGGCGCAAGTGACCATACAACAGGAATTTTCAACTGTTGGAGTAGTGAGATAATGTCAGCAGCAAAATCCTTGAGCTCCGGGCGTTGCAAGCTTCCTCCTTTGATAGCGAGGAAGGAAGACTGTGAGCTAGCAGCCCACCTCTTCAGTTTGTGTGACCTCCAAGCTGAGTCGGCAGAAGGTAAGCCTTGTAGCTTGCGGCGGGTTCGCATATATTTTGATGAGCGCAGAACTTCTTCCGGTGGGAGCAACGCCACAGCATTCAGCACGTTCAGTATCTGTGAGAATTGTATCTCGCAGATTCGTCGCTTGGAATCTAGAAACCCTCGAAAATTGAGCTGTTGGTGCTCAATTAGCAAGCGTTTCGTGTCGTGGACCACAATTGACAGCTCCCGCTGTTCTACGTGCATTTGTCTCAATTCAGCCTGAGACTCTGCAAACGCGAGTTGATCAACTTCCCGTGAGTATCGAGCAATGTCATCGACTATGTCTGCAAAGCGAAGTTCATAGGGCCGGTAGAAGGAGGACACGAAGTGTTTGACCTTGCCATCGCTGTACCATGTCATGGCCCTGTGGAAAAACTTGATGATGTGAGCGTAAACTTGGGCGACTGCACGTTTCATAGTTGGTGAATCGTACAGAGCCGCCTTCAGCTGTATCCGTGGCAGAGAGTCCCCGATTTGTGCCAGGGCCTTTGGGATCTGGGAGAGGCATCTTTCATGGTTGATTGTAGCCTGGTCTTTTGATCAGCATCACATTCACACATCCGATGTTCAGCACCCTCGTCCCTTACTCTGATGAAGAATTTCATCGCTCCCCAGGCCAGTCCAGCGTATTCGGGATTGGAAGCAGCGATGACATCCAGTACGGAGGAGTAGTACAATATCTTTGGCGCCAGTTTGCTCAACCATTTCCGAATCTTGCCATGTTCGCGATCTTCTTCGTAGAACTTCTGTGCAGAGATGACGGCTTTCTGTACATCTTCGACGCAGCTTTTCTCGAGGAGCCAGATGCGCTTGCATTCATCCTCCGTGAGGGTTCCGCAAAAGAGTTTCGTCGCTTCCTCGAATGCCTCTTGGGCAGGATCCGCTACTCTAATCAGGTTAGCAAGCTCTCCCACGTTTCCTCTCTTGCTTACATACCTACGCACAACTGACAGATCCATGCTTTAGCTGGTGCAGGCCGCTTGCGAAATGCCTAGGTACCGTTAGAAAACCTCGCCCCTAGACCACGGTCTTCAAAAAACACCTATGATGGAATACGTCGAAAGGGAGAGAGCCGCAGACAGCATATTTTCGCACCAACAGAACTAGCCCTGCAGCTATCTAGCGGCTGCGCCTGCAATCTGCGGCAATTACTGCACGACAACTTTACAATGCTCATGACACAGCCGAACGTCTGCAGGTTGAGCAACCTAGCGAGGTTCCAGCCCAATGAGCAGATACCAGAGATGCTCCGCCCCCAACTGGTTGCCTGCCGCAAGCAGCCATAGCCTAACCATCACTTCTAGAGTTATGCCAGCCTGAAAGAAGACGAGGCAACCAGATTGCAACGTTCTAGTCCGCACCTGGGGATGTTGCACACCATCAAATCTGATTCCGCTCTCCTTCCTCTGAACCTGAGGTGAGAGTTGAGGGAAGATTCTTCTTCGCTGAATGTCTTGTGCCTGATACACAATTTCGAACATACCATCCTCCTGATACATTGACCTGTCTATCTGGGGTCTGGAGCACTGTGATCTGTTTTGTTGCTCCTTCTGTCTGATCGTTCTGCAATTCTGACGCTAGCCTGAATGTCGCCTTTTATGCTTGGCTACGACAGCTTGTGATCTTCTTGAATCCCAATGGCCGTATCCCAAAAAGATATTTTATAAGAGAGCGATGAGACCTGGATTGCAGCATAAATGAGCTCCGAGATCTGCGGTCATTCTTCTTTATCTACTCACTAAGCTGGGTCCAATTCTACAGCGGTCATCTGCCCAGGATCCTTCCGTCTCCAAACTACTCCTTCGTCCCACAACCACGCAACTTGGTATCCGATAATGGATTCCAGTGCCGCAGAGCATGTAAAATCACAGGGGAATACGATGAAGCTGTGGAAATCATCAAAGAGGCCAGCCACAGATCAAACACCGTCAGGTGCCCAAACAAGGTTGGCTCGAACTACGGGTGATGGAAGAGTTCTTATCCCGGGCGAGGCAGAATCGCGTGAAGTGCTGCGAGATGTCTCGACGGTGCTTGAGAAGCCGGGGTCGAATGGTCCGAATTTTGTGCATGTGGCAAATGAGGCTGACCGACCGAATACTCCCGTCCCCGACTCGATATCAACTTTCCCGATTTCCATCCATGACTCGGACTTACGGAGCGGTAGCAGAAGCCGCGGGAGGTCTCGCCTCGCTGAGAATGGTTTTTCCAGCCCAACCGGCGATGATATACCTGCGGGAGGCTTGCCAGTTCAAGGGGGCGGCGTGAAGAAAGACTCCCAGGCGGCAGAATATCCGCCAGCCGAAGAGGAAGAAGAAGAAGAGCAGGAGGAGGATCAGGAGGAATTAGTGGAGTCGCTAACTAATACAATCCATATGCTGAACCAAGAAAACGCAGAGCTCCGCGAAAAGCTTGCAGCATGGGAGAGCGTTACCCTACCACCAAGTAAGTTGCCTCCACGCAGTCAACTACTCTTCCAAGTTTCATGCGACTGCCGACGGCCGACCGAACGTATGTGGTTCTTCGATACTCCCTCTTTTGTTGGCAGTTCAACGACCTCTCATGTTGCCGGAAGGTCACGCTTGGCGGATTATCGGCTGTTCGAAGCTCAGAATCCCGATGTGGTCCTTGTTATTATGAAGAACTACTGCTGCAGTTTGAGCGGTGCCATGTATGCGGACAGAATTCGCGAGGCTGCAGCAAGGGGATCCTCGTATGACAGTAGCTTGCCGACACCAACGACTGGCGAATCCATGATTATCACCTCTGAAGACCTGTGCAAAGCCTTCAAGACGGCATTAGAGGTCCAGGAAAATTTCACTTACTATCCAAAGCTTGAACTAAGGCTCGAAATAGAGGCGCCATATGTGTTCTTGTTCCACGACCGGTCCACAATATTGAAACGGCTCCAAGCTGCTACTCCGCAAGACCAGATTTCAGTGCTTCTGGAATATTTCAAATCCTTTGAAGAAGTATTTCGGAGTGTAGATGATCTGTTCAGCGCTGGTCACGTCACAAGCGATACAATTCAGTACCTTTTTGCGCCGAACGAATTTGTGATTGAGAATAGAGGACGGGAGCCTGTAGCATTCAAGGCAACGTCCTATCTATTTCACGAAGCCAACAGTTGGACAGATCGTCATTCTCTGATGGCTTGGAACTGGAGCTTCAACGGACACTTCTTCGCTCATAGCTGCACGCTGTCATTTGACTTCGCGAGAAAACCCGGAGACTCGAAGCCCATAACCTCACTGGGCGTCTTCCCACTCAAGTACGGGCCGCAAGGGATGAAAAAAATGCTGCTAGATCGAGGCATTGAGTTCTGGAAAAGTCGACACCAACGATATGTCACCTACAGAGATAAAGATGTGCTCGACGTACGTCAGGTAAGTTATGCTGGGGAAAGGCCGGACATAGGGAAAAGTACTGACGAGAGATAGTCTGATGACCGCTATATGATTGATTACAAAGTATACAACGAGGTCGTTCGAAAGGACGATTCGGATCCTGCTGCTAGACAACAAAATGAACGCCAGCGGATGGATGAGGCGACGATAAATTCAGAACATCTTCCGAATGAGGGAATTTTGATGCTCCTTCCGGACAAAATTGTGGGGTTCAACATGCTGGAAAAGAAATGGCGCTCTTTGAGAGTGTCGGGCATCTCTGAAGTGATCTGGAACAAGAGAGCCTTTGAAAGCCTCGTGGTTGATGAGGATACCAAGGTTTGCGTTCAAGCACTTGTGACCAATCAAATTTCCCTGGAGAAAAGTACGGACCTTATCAGTGGTAAAGGCAACAGCCTAGTCATTCTCCTTCATGGCGGTCCTGGTACGGGCAAGACCTTGACCGCAGAGAGCGTTGCCGAATTGGCTGAGAAACCCCTTTACCGGGTCACCTGCGGAGACATTGGCACTGAGCCTGCTAGCGTCGAGCGGCACTTGCAACTCGTGCTATACCTTGGGAAACAATGGGGCTGCGTTGTACTGCTGGACGAAGCCGACATATTCCTCGAAGAGCGGAGCCTCCAGGACCTTGGGCGTAATGCATTGGTGTCGGTATTTCTACGTACTTTGGAGTATTACGACGGTATCCTCATGCTAACCACGAACCGTGTGGGCACCTTCGACGAGGCATTTAAATCACGTATACAGCTCTCCCTGCGCTACGAACCACTCACGGAGACCCAACGACGAGTGATCTGGGAGAACTTCTGCAACCGGCTTGAAGACATCGACGGAGAAAACATCGACGTGGCTGACCTGAAGCGACATATCCGCGAACTCGCGCGCTACAGCATGAATGGTCGTCAGATCCGCAATAATCTCACAACTGCCAGACAATTGGCGCAGTACAAGGGGGAGAGGATGAGCATGAGTCACCTGAAGCATGCGATCAAGGTCTTTATCAAATTTGAAGAGTATCTCAAGGATGTCAAGCAGGGCGTTTCGGATGAGGATATGGCTCGCGAACGAGGAGAGCGTTAGAGAGTGGCAGGCCGCGGAAAGGTATTCGTTCTGATCTCGGGCTTTTCCTAGCTCTTCTACCCTGCTTCAGTCCTGCTGCGAAAGCCTCAGCTGTCTTGGTAACGATTCCTCCTCGACAACGGACTTGATTTTCCAGGGATGTCTGCACATAACCAGGCGTGATACCGTACCATTGCAGCCCTCAATTATTTTTTTTTGCCGACGTAGGAAACTTCAAAGGATTCTGCAAGGGACTATTGATTGCAATTCTTGAGGGATGCTGGGACACCAGTGGCGTAAAACTCGCAGAAGCAGTAGGAGAGACAGAGCAGCGACAAAATATCGCACGTGAGATTTACGCTCCTACTACGTCTACTCCACCGTTTGATCCCACGTGACTTACTTTCCGGAGCTAAGAGACACGTGACCGCATTCGTCACTTCACGACGACAACCATCAGGTTCGTTAATTCATGGCTCAAATCAACAGAGACCTTTCGATCCGAAATAGGCGTGCGAACCTTCTTTCAAGTTGCAGTCTTTGCCTCTTGTCTAGCTTGAGATTTCTGACATTTGATCAACATCACAATTGTTTCCCTGGGGCGAATTTGCCTCCAGCGACACCCAACAGTCATGGAGCCGGTTCCAGTATTCCGAGCAGCGAAGCGCAGAAAGTTCACGCGTCCGCACGAATCACCGACAATTGAATCTTCCGAGCAATCACCTGTTCCCGAGAGTAACGGTCTCAAACAGCTGGCCGGCGACAACGAAGCCGAAGATCAAGACGAAGCGGACCCAGCGATTTCAAATCTGATACGGGCGAGAAAACACATCCGAAGACCCGTCACAGGCGTTCAATTCTCAACTACGAAGTCATCAACACGACAAAGTGGCGACGACTATCCTGGTGGAGACGCCATCTCGCGATCGGACGAGAATGTAGAGAATGTCCTCGACATGACGAACCGCTTTGTTGGCAGCACAGGGCAGGTGGTCAACGTCGATCAACATATGTTCGTTTGAAATCCTCCCCGAAGAACACTCTTGGCGGAGTATATTGCATACAGGGCTAGCTGGCTAACGAGATAAGGGTTGCGTTTATAGATTCCGAAATGGCTAGGCGGCGACAAGGGGCGAGTACTACATCTACGTCTACTGGCACCAACAATGCTCGAACGTATGATGATGAGGCCACAGTAATAGCGGAAATCCCAGCCTCAGCCTCGGGCTCAACAGATCCAAATCCATCAACCACCAAAACCAACTCCACCGCCGCGCGCCAACTCGCCGAAGTCGACCTGGGCACCTCCACATACGCGCTGAACCTCGCACGCACGCAAGCAGCGCTCGAGCGCGTCAAGGCGGGTAAAGCACCCATCGAAGACGAGGTCAAGATCCCCAAGCCGAGAAAACCCCGCCTCGGCCGCGACGGGAAGCCCATGCGCCCGCGGCCGAAGAAGCGGCGGAACAGCGAGGACGTGGCGCGCGATTCTCTCGTCGAGCAGTTCCTGCATGAGAATAAAATCGAGTTGTATGATTTGCCTGCTTCTGCTACTACTGCGAAGGATGTGAGTATGACGGGGACGGGCACTGTTGGTGATGCTGAAGTTGCTGCCGCGGAGCAGGAAGGCGACACGGACGAGCGCTTCGCAGAGCAATTCCGCCAGGACTTCATCGACGCCATGTCGCAGCGGAAGAACAAGAACAAGGCCGTTGCGCAAGCGAAGGCCGGGGCCAACAAGCCCACCGAGTCGAGGGGCCCCAAGTTGGGTGGTAGCCGTGCGGCGCGTGCGAAGATGATTCAGATGCAGAAGCAGGGTGGTAGTGGACAGGGTCAGGCGGGGAAGAAATGAGTGAGCATGGTGGGTGGAGGATTGGGGAAAGGGGAGCTCGCCGATGATACTCGGTGATGCTGGACTTACCTTGCTGTTGGTGTTTGGGTCAGTGCAGTGTCCTGGCGAGAAGGTCAGTGGCGAAACTCATACAGTGTCAACGCAGAGTATTCATCATCGTCTTCTTTGGAAACATGCACACGAAATCGCTGATCGGCTACTCCTCTACAATCTACAGTGGGTTTCCCTTCCGGGTTGTGAGCCACTCATTGTTCTCACCACTATACCACAGGCTGAAACGGCAGCGACAGCGTCAATCGGATTCATTTCAAGCCACTAGGGGTCTGATGTACTAGAGATCACTTGCACAGAGTCACTCTGATGGGGGTTGAGTGAGTTTCTTGGCCTATCTTACTATGTCTGCCTGTGCACAGATCTTCTCTCAATCCTCACACCGGGTGTTGATCGACAATTGTCACGCTGGGCGGTTGGTGGTTGGTGGTCACCCACCTTTCTGCTCGTATATTGCAGCCTTCGCCGGGTCCATCTGAAAACTTACCTGTTATCCATTTGACTCATTTTCACACTCTCCACTCCTTTCCATGCCGCAGATCAAATCTGTCCCCTTGGCACTTCTGAGAAAGCACTTAAGCCTACCACTTCCGCCCTTGCTCTCTCGACTTTTCCTTCTTTCCTCATGTTTTTGTTCTCTCTCCTTCTCCTGTTCACTAGTTGACTTGAGGAGGAGAGAACTCCTGACAAAAACGACCCCCTCTCTTGTTGCAACCCAAGCAGTCTGTCCCTGCCAGGTTCATAGTTAGGGGCCCCTTTGACTAGGTGCCGCGTTCTGGTTAAGTCTCAGCTTCCTCCCCTTGTCTTTATCCGACTTGGCTTGGGTTCTTGGTCGTTTACCTCGATAGCTGCGCCCAAGGAGGACGAGTCATCCTGACTGGGGGCCTTCCTTGGTGTGCCAGAGGAGATGTGGTACTCAGGATGTCATTGGGGTTTTGGTCTTTGCTTGAGGATGGCATGGAATGCTCGACTAGATTCGGTACCGAAGGTGGTCCTAGGTACTGTTTCGACTTCTCTCTGAGCACTTCCATTGCCTAGAGCATTGGCCTTCTGACTCTGGTTTGGTGCAGTCACTCTTGGTGACCACTGTTGAAGACAACAAACAATTTTTGGAAACACTCTTGCGATCAGTGAATTGTCTTGCATGGCATGTGCTGGTCGGCCTTTTTTTCATCGTGCTCTCTTGCCTTGTGCAAGATGCTGGAGAAGAAAATGTTTCTTCAGAGTTGTTGCCTCTCCTCGTATTTATTGCTCTTCATGCCTTATCATTGTCATTCCCTATCTTGTTGCCCCATATTGTCGTCGCCTTTTATATTTGTCACGTCTTATCGTCGCCCATTGTAGCTGTTGTCGTCCATAGTTGTCATCGCCCCTCATCATCGTCGCCCCTTGTCGTCGTACCATATATGTCATCGCCTCTTGTGGGCCAAACAGGTCCTGCCTGGCTTCCCCATCCTCCATGCTCGGTCTCTCTTCGTGTGCCTATCCCACACACCACTTCACCTTCTTGGGTTCCAGTTCACCTACTACAAAACTCTCTGGCCTCGTCTTGAGCATCTGTAGACACCTTACCGTTGCCAGACAGTATCCTAGCCGTGTGTCCCCTTTGATCTCATGATGCTTAACAAGTACAGCATCAACACGTCTTTTCGCCTCTGTCTGAGACCTCTTGAGGAGATAGATGTCACTGGCAGATTCAGCCAAAAAGATGCCCAAATTGGAATATGCAACGCCTGGAAACAACGTTCGGATTGTCGCCCTGTAGAAGATATCTACGAAAGGGAAGATGATATCAGCTTCAGCAGTTGAAATCATGATGTTCTCCCGGTCGGCCTCAACAGGAACGCGGTACATGTTTTTAGGCGTCCTTTGACAGAAATGAAACTCCTTCTCGTCGTGATTGAGAGCCAGAGGATTGTGATGCAGCGGAGACGATAGCTTGACTGTGTCGAACTCGAATAAAAGTCCGTCCTCGGTACACTCTGCGTTGTAAGAAGTCCATGGACTGAGCTCTCCCTTCTTGTCCATGAATGACGCCGGTGCCCAACGCCAGGGATATCGCGGTAAGCGGTCGGAAGATGGCCAAAAAAGAACAGACTCTGGAAATTCCTTCACCTCGCGGAGAAATATTTTCATTCGTGCCTCACAGACTTCGGCAACTTGCTCTTCGGGTCTGTTTTCTAAATCCGCGACTCGGACTTGAACAAGTAAAGACACGTCGATTCCGAGGATACCACCGAGACAAATTGTTTCGTCTTCCTTCCAGCTCGTTGTTCGGCCACGAGAGCCGGCCACCAAAGGTGCAAGTCGACTGCTTGGAGTACCAGCCATACCTTGAATCTGTCGCCCCGCAGTCGCCTTGTCAGTACTAAGATCGAGGGAACGGTCGATATCGTGAGCATACCCGCTCATGAAAAGTCCTTCAGCCATGCTTGCTGCTGCGATGATCACAGGGTGGCATGGAATGTGGAGAATCAGATCTTTGAGACGCCATGCATCTTCGTCTGAGTTTGACGAGAGGGAATTCGCCCCAGCCAATACTGGAAACCATTTCTCAAGAATGTTGTCGCATAGGTTATTCCATTCTTCATTATACACAGCTGTTGAGCGATCAAGATCATATCGTGGGTCCTTCTCCCGAGACAAAGCAGCCCATTGCTTGATTCGATGGTCCATGGGCCGTGACTCGACGTGTATTAATGCTCGGAGAAGATTCAACGTGCACTTAGTAGCAACAAGGTGGTCTTCCTTGAAGCCTGAAAGCATGGCGTGAAGTTCATTTAGAGGCTCAATCTCGAGTTCCTCAACCGCATGTTGAAGTTCATAGATGGTGAATGTGCCATCTGCAAATTGAAAGTAACATTGTCTGGCCAAAACCATTTCGTGATAAGTCCAGAGACGTGTATTCCAGTCTGAATGGAGGACTTTGAATAAGAGGTGCTTTGGACCTTCAACAGTCATCGAACTTTTACCCAACCAGCTATCGAGGACGAGTACTTTGTCAGCATGCAAATATGTTCTCGCCATCTGAGAGATAGCAAGGCTGCGGAAATGGCCATTTCGAGGGACCAGAAGTGTGTCGCACCAGAAGAGTACGTTCTGGGTGTTAGTGTCGGAGTCTTTAGAGTATAGGTCATTGACTGCTTCCTGAATTCGTTTCAACTGACAAGTAAAGAGACCATTGGCGGAAGGATTTCCCATGCCATCGGACCAAACATGTGAAATTCCTACGTATATCGTCGGATTTACAGCATCAACATTCTTGTCGTTTCTGCTCAACGTGACTTCCTCGATATGGAGTAAAGGTGCAGCAGCAGACATTTGGGACGCAAGGCGTACTACTGGGATGTTGCCAGCTGCGAGGATGTCGGAAACCTTTGTGGCCGACACCTCGACTAACTCACATATTGACTGATGGCAGCCAAAAGCATGAGCCATCTCGTATTCCTTTCCATAGAGCCAGTTTGCTTTACATCCATCTTCGCTGCATTGTGAATGTGATATTTTCTCCCGATGCCTATCAATCGTACTCAGATAGAGTAGGTCGAATGGTCGGTAACGAGAGAGTAATGAAGGAAGTTCTCCGATGCACCATCCAGCTTGTAACAACAGGTCACGGCCATATGTTGGGTACCCTGTCAGGAGGGGGATTCCTTCAAAATTAATATGGAATATCTTTTCCACGATAGGTTGGAGGTGTGCACCGAGCTGAATAAGAGATAGTAAGACAAGGTCGAGATTTGTAGAAGCAGGAATACCATGTTGCTGATGATTTTCCCACGACTCTATCATGATCTTGAAGGCTTTGAGCATAGAGGTGGCAACTTGATTCTGTTCACGCAAACGGCTCAGGGAGGATGAGGTCCCAACGGCAACTCCGCCGCTCCAAAGCCAGACATACTTGCGGAAGTTTGATCCTGTCAAAATTAACTTTCCCGTCTCTGCACAAGGTGTTATGAAGTCTGCGGCATTGAAATCTACTTCTACCAGCTTAGAGAAGCCATGTAAAAGTGCGAAAAATAACCATTCTTGGAGAAAGGCAGCCGCTTGATCAGGGCTGAGGCCGGCAGAGAAGCAGTCTTCTGCAGTTTTCAGGTGGGTTTCATGATGATCTGAGACATCTGAGAACGGATCCTTCTCAAGAGACACATTATAGCTGCAGAGATACGGCACTTTGAGAAATTGAAAGAGCGGATCGGTGTTGGTAAGGAAGGGAGCCATGTCCAGTCTCAATCAGGATTATCGAGACAAGAACAGAAATAGCCGGGAGGAAGGAGTGATACGATTTCCAAACAGTCGCTCTATCATCTAAGAAGAGAGAAGCAGCCATCGTATTCTGCCTCATCAATCGAGACCAGATGCATGAGACTCACGGTCGAGGAGGAGTCACCCAGAGTCGTGGAAGAAGTGCTGACTAAGAATCCAAGGAAACAAACCAAGCAAACAAAATGACCACAATTTTAGAAATAGCGAGGGTGGCTTGTCCTGTGAAGATCCCGAGCGAACTCGGAAGTCTCTGGACATTGAGCTCCATGCGATCAACATGATATTCTTTGCGCGGATCAGAGGACAAGTCAGATGGATTCAGGTGGGTGCAGATGCGCAAAAGTGAGCGGTTTCGATTCCATTTGGGGAAGCAACGAAGACCCGGGAAGGGACAAGGGCGCCAGAAAACCCCTGGGGAATTCCCAGCAGCAAAGCAGTCTACAAGGGCTATCTGGTGTCCAAATGGAAGCCAGGGGCACTTGGAAGTGGTGGAACGCCCCGGGTAGCATGAGGAGGGGGGGGGTCAAAGATTGAGGAACGAACACCAGCACCAGCACCAGCACGGCGAGCAGGGTTAACAGGCTCTTCTACCAGTGGCACCTCTTACAAGCAGCTATCTTCTACCTCACCCTCACCTCAGGCCATCACAGCCTCAGAAAGAATTGACTACAGTCTTGGCAATGTTCAGAGAACCATTTCTTCGACCTAGCTTTCCCTTCAAATGTTCCTTTCCTCTTCCTTCTATCACCACCATCCCCTGCTGCGATGATGCTTCCATTAATTGCTTCAGGAACGGTGAACATAGGTCTTCAAGACCTTCATTTGCCCCTTGTCGTTGGTCTTTTCCAACACCTCATCTCCTCCCGTTTGAGATTTTTCCTTTGAGATCTTGCCGTTTGCTGACGTGACACAGAGACAATAGTGAGACAATTGACAAAGATGCTAACACTCGATCTAGGCTCCCACGCATCGAACGGCGTCTTCCATATCGAATCCCAGTTCCCCTCGAAATTCCATCTCCGAGACTCGAATCGCCCATACCGAAATTCGAACCGACTCCCCCGACACCGAACCTCGAACCCCCCTGCGACCATGAAACTCATATTCCCTGAAATCCGAACCTCGAACACGCCCCACGACGACGACCTTCGAATTCCCCAATTCCGGCACGCGATTCACTTTCGCGATGATGGACGCTGAATCCCCTTCGCGATGACCTGGGAATTTTATTCTCGATCATTTACGAGAACTCTGTTCTCGATGCCAGACCACAACCACCATTGTGATGATCGCGGAACCACCATTCCGATGCCAAACCGCGAAGTCTTTGCGAAGCCTGACCGCAATCACCATTGCGATGTTTAGCCTCAGATACCATCGCGAAGTCAATCTCCAACCCCAATAAAGGTAAGTCATTCAGCCTACTCTGGGCTTTCTTCATCTTCCAATCTCTTCTCACTGGTCCTTTTGCGTCCTTGTCACCATTCATCTTCATATACGTTTCTGAAGGCTGAAGATTCTAACAAGTTTTATTATCCAGGACATGCAGATTGAATCTCTCTTCCTCATGAGCACCTACATCAACAGTAGCAATTGCAGATCGACAAAGAACCATATCTCATTCATCACTCAACAACACCATGGCAAGACACCGGCCCAAGAAGGAAAGTCATGAGATGAAAAAAGGAACAATGGAGGACAAAGCAAATTGAAGGTCAAATCAAAGCCAATATCAATAGGTAGCAAAGCCCAGAAAAAAAGGGCCACACACACCAAAAAACACAAACCCCACCGAGCAACCTCAAACATCGATTTCTTTCAATCCACAAGAACCTCACGATTGCTTCACCAAATACGTAATCGAAGAGCGATGAGATCGCTCGGTCCACCAATAAAACAGATCCACCAATCAGCGGGCACTATGGTAGAGGAGAGCTTATTGCCAGGAGGAAGCACGAACGAGAATCAGCAACACAAACACATTTCTCTTCTCCCGAGCGTCAACCACGGGGAAAGGAAGTCGGTCGTTTCACACAGTGTAGGTAGAACATCACAAGGGTCGGGCGGGCGGGCTTAAGCGAGCAGACGGAGGAAACAAAAGGCTCGGATAGGCAGATAGTCTTGGGATAGCGAGCAGAAGGAGGGATCAAACAGCTCGATGGATTGGACTTGAGTTGGTAGGACAAGCAGAGCAAACGGAGGAGTCAAACAGCTGGGATTTGAGGCAGGGTACCTTGGGAATAAGCGAGCAGATGGAGGAAATAAATCGCTCGAGGGACAAACTATGGACATGGCGCGGGCGGATAGAGGGATCAAAAAGCTCGGATATCCAGAGCAGATATACAGGCTTACAGGGTATGTTGATATGGCGAGCAACGGAGGAATTGAAATCGCTCGGGGGAGACGGTGATTGTATGTCTGCCACGAAGAAAGGGAGAACCTGTACTGTATGTAACTAGTTAGGCCATATCGCATCAACTTTGAATTTCAAAGTCATTCAATCATCCATGTCTATTACTGCGCTTCACCCACAACACTCCCCGCCCCATTCAAGCCTCCTTAGACACCCGACTCAACCACCAGCTCAACTCAACACCAAACCGTTCCTTTTGATCCAACATAATTAAATGCCCCGCGCCCTCAATAACAACCACCTCCGCCTCCGGATCCTTCACACCCACCCTCTCCGCGACCCTATACGCCTCACCCACGGGAATCCACTTATCCTCCGCGCCCCAAATCACCCTGACCGGCATATTCCTCCCCACCTCATCATACCGACCCTCCACCTCGTCCGTACTCCGACTGTTGGCTTGGACCATCTGCCTGATAAACCCCTTCTTCCCCTCGTCAGACGCAATCCACGGTGCCTTTAACATCTCCATCTCCTCCCCACTGAGTTTACTGTGTGCCGCGTCACGGATATACGCCTCCACGACGCCCTCGAACACCGGGCCCGTGAGGGACGTAAACACGCCCTCGTTCTCGGCGACGAGTTTGAAAAGCGGTTTCCCGAACGGTCCCACGGCCACCACGTCGACGAGGCACAGACTCGCGTAGCGGCAGTCGTGCAGGAGATGGGCGCGCAGCGCCATCAGGCCGCCGTGGTCGTGCGCCACGACGTGCGGGTTCGCGCCCGCCCACTCCCGGGCCCAGGCCTTGAACAGCGCGGCGAACGCGGCGGACTGGCGCGCGAGGTCGGCGTCCAAGCTCACTTCTTTGGTGATGCTGGATGTTTGGTCTGATAAAGGTTTGCCGAGCGGCGAGGACCCGAAACCCGGGTTATCGAACAAATACACCCGGAAGTAGCGCGAGAGCGAGAGAGCGTAGGGGACCCAGACCCGTGAGGACCACGGTGTGCCGTGGATGAAGATCAGGGGTGGGGAGGTGGGTGAGCCGAGCGACGTCCAGTGGAGGGTGTAGCTGTGTGTGCTGTCGGTGTGGGTGAAGGTCTGGGTGAGGGGAGCTTGTTTGGAGGAGGACATTGTTAAGAGGTGGCGTTGTTGTTGAGGTTGAGAGATTTGTGGGATTCAAGAGAGGAGAAGATGATGGCTGTTTTATGTCTTGTGAATGAACTGGAGGAGAATCTCTGGATTTATTTACCTGAGTATATGTTTTATGTACACAGTACACACTACATTCGAGCTTGAATTACTGGCACTCGGTTCACCTTGTTCTCTTATACCTCTCGGCCCGAACCTATATCAATATTTTTCCCCCTGCGCGTATCCAGATTTGTCACCGGTGAAAACAATTCGCTCTGATCGATCTAAGGTTGCTTGCCCGGCTTGCTTCGTACCCTGCCGATCAAGGGACCATAGTCCCCAAGAATCTCGAGGTGCTAGCACTGGTTGGTACTGTGGGTGACTGATACTGATACATATGACGTCTTGAAAAGTCTTGGGGATGCTTACTAGTCGTGATTTCACGATCGCGTACTTGGGTGCCCTCCAAACTCAGTTTTTGTGGCCAAGTGCGTGACATCTTTTACCTTGACTTCGATACGGTATGACAGTAGATGGTGGCACCCAGCAGGTACTCACTCGCCTACCTAGGTATCTATAGATATACGGTCCTCTACGCTCTCACTTGCAAGTTCGGCTCGCAGGGGATCCTGCTCCGGGGCACATCGCAGGTGGCAGAGTAACGGTCAAAATTTGGTGTTCACGTTGGAGACCCTGAGACGAGAAAAAATGCGAGTGTGGAGCAAACAAGGCACGATTGGTATACCGATATCTAGATCTGGATCCCCATCCTGCTAGCGAGAGCTGGTGGGTGGCCTGTATCTGTTCATCGAGCTTGCTCGCGTGTTCACGAATTCTGGCGTACCTGCATACTTACCTGAAGTCCAACATTACTGTACGTCGTTACCAGGCTACTAAGGCATTTTTGAACCTCTTGAGGTTGACCGGTTGGATAGTCTTTGTGTACATTGTGTACTGTATGTCCTCTTTGTCTGGTGGCTATATATGTATATAACGCACTTTTCTCAACAATGCCGCGCAAAAAAGGTTCAAATTTGTACATGCTGATGAGCAAGAAAGTCAAGATGGGGTGGGTATTCGATCTCTCCTTCACCACGACGTCTGGACATAAAAAGCTCTTGAGCATCGAGGAAGCTCCGATTCCTGCTTCCAAGACATAAGAAAAAAAAGGAGGCCGTGTGTTCCTTGCTTCCAAAATCAGACGCTGTCCTGTAGCGTTCACGCTGTGATTCCAATCGGATGGGGATTGAAACAATTGTTGTTTTGCGTGCTTGGGATCTCAAAAATTGAATGACTGATTGATTGATTGACCTCCCGCCTCCTTCGGGACCGATCTGTCGATCTTTTGCAGCAATAGCTCCTCCGAACACCTTCGCTAAAAAGGAAAGCCACATCTCGGGGGAATTTTTCATTGGTTTTTTGGTCGTTCGTGTTTGGTTTTTTGATTCGCAGAAAGCAAAGCTGTCTCGAGGCTTCTTTTCTGTCTTTGCTGGGTTTAAGAGTTTGTGAAGAGATTGGCCAATGCGGCTAGTACTGGCTGTAGGATTTCTTCTTGAACCATTTCAATATTCTAGTAGCTGGGATGGAGAACATTGGAGGCGGTCATTGTGACATGTGCTGTACTCCGGGGTGCTGCGGTAGGTGCCGCCTCGCTGATACACCAGATTTTCTGGTCGCAAATTCAATTCAATCAACACCGGCGTAGAGGTCGACAACAATATTGACGGCGCTGCGAGCAGTGGTTAGCAAGGAAAGGATAGGGTCGAAGGGGAAGGAGAAGGGTATCAACTTACGCTACGAGAATTTCAGCGGCAATGAGAATAATGACTGGCGCGTGTAAGCAATAACCCATACTTCAACACGAGAGCTCTTACCGATCCATTCCAATACTTCGCCATGACGTCGACTTCCTTGTTCTCTCAAAACTGCCAGCAGATCTGGGAAGAACCGTCAGCAGGAGGCTCAAACTTCGACACTGTCCAACATCATAGCCTTACCGGCAATGACATCCAAACGCTCTGTCAATAAACCAACTCTCTGCTCAATCTCGAGGTAACTCCTGACAGCCGCATAAACGGGCTCAAGATGTGGCTCTGCCCACATTAACTCCGGACTATCCAGGATAGAGCCCTGTAGATGGATATTGATTCTCAAGATGAACAGTTCTCCAATCTGCATGTTCAATTGTCTGCTGGTAAGGTTCACGCTGCCTGTCTGGGCAATGACTGCCGGCAAAGGAGAAGTCGTCTCAATGGTTTCACTGACGAGGTCTTCAAATAAGCTGGTCTTAACGGACTGCGCCAGAGCATGGGAGATGGCGAGTTTAGTCATGTGGTTATGTGGATCTCTCAAACTGATGAAATCGTTGTAGATGCGTGCTTGATACTCTTTCGTGTAGTAGAAGTTGAAGTTCTCGGTCTGCACGGATTCGGTGGGTAGTGGAGCCTCACTGAATTTGGACATGTCGTTCAGAAACCTTTGTTCTTGTTGGACAGTCATGCCCCAGATGACCACCGTTCCGTAGTCGAAAATGAAAATCTCGGGCATGTGGACTGTAGTTGAGAGCTCCGAGTTTGACCTTTCGTGCATTGCGTCACTTTCAGGGTGGCGAAGGTCGGTGGACGAGTGGCTAGCGACAGCGGATAGATTCTCCAGTGCTCCTTCACCCGCTGAATGGTTCGTCGCTGGTGGCCCGAGTTCATCTTGTAGGTCGATGAGGTTTTCTCTCCTATGTTTCGTGGTATCTTCGACTTCGACCGCGCTATCCGAGAATCTCCTTTCGGTGGGTGGTACTCGGGGTGATGCCATTACTCGCGCGAGCCTCTCCTCTACCGGACTTGAACCCCGCTCAGTGTTCCTGTTCTTTTTCACATGTTCGTAGTCGTAGGGACTGTACAGACACTCGTCAAAGAGTTTTGGGTTTGCGCCTCGAGTTCTCACCCTTGACTTCATAAATTTCATTATGCTGTCGAGTCTGTAGCCCTGTGCCACGCAATACGCAGTCACCCGAGGGAGCCTGTCCCTGTCGGCTTTGCCTAGTCTTGCTGCATCTCTTCTGGCTGTTGGATCTTTTATCCGGGTAAATTGCGAATAAACATCTCTCCCACTCTCTTCGTCGGCATCTTCCTCGCCTATGTCTGGATTCGGGAGAATTTTCAACTTTTCGGTGTTTTTGGTGGTCCGTTGAGCGCCTGCTCTGGGAGCAGCGTTGAGTGGTTGAGTAGTGGGCAAGGTCGGGGCTCCATGACTATTTCTTCGTCGAAGTTTCGAGTTGAAGGCACTCAGCATGGGTTGTTGTTGTTCGCGGGCTGGTGGACTCGGACTCGTCAAAGCGGCCGAAGGACTTTGGGAGGGTCTCAGAGCTCCCGAGGACGTGGCGCCAGATTGAGTGCTGACTGAGGTTAAGGGATTGAATGTGACAGTTCGTGAGGCCCGTAGGCCGGGACGAGAAGGCGAGTTGCCAGGAGAGTGGTGCTGCGGAAGTAGAGGAGACGACTCGCTGACGGCGGTCGCCATGATTCTGGGGTAATGAAGTTTGACAGCACGTCACTTGGAGAGCATGGGCAGGATGGAAATGCAGAACTTTGGGAGGTTGTAAAGAGATAGAAAGGACTCGGATGGAGCTAGCAGCCGTAAGTTCCAGTACAAGTAGTGGTGTGTTCGCAAGCAACTCGTACTTTGGAGTGAAGTGACTGGCCGGATGTTTAACAAACGCCCATTTGCATCATCGGTTTTCTTGTTACATTTCGGAGCTGTTTTGGGGCTCCACTGCGCACCTAGTACCACCGCACTGCAGCTCAAAGGCACCAAGCTTATCCACTGCTTTGTACCTAAAAAGTCTGTCGCACGTGTCTCTTCGCCTACTCGTACGAGTTTACTACCCCTACAAAAGAACCGTTGGGATTTTTTCAAAGCTCAAAAGACATCCATTTCATCCCTATTGCTAGCTGAAAGAATAAACCACTAGGGACTTGCTAAATATACAACTTCCTGGAAGCTCGCTTTTGACACTTCATCCCCCGTTCCCCTTGCTCAGCACTTCCAAGCATTTCCATCCCAAAAGCCAAAAGGAATTTGCTTAATAGTAGTACGTCTCATCCGGCGTACGTCCACGTAGGTAGGCAGGCTCACTGCCTCTGACATAGATATCCTCAAAGAGGATCTTGGGCGTCGGTTCGGGAGCGACCATCTTCTCGGCCTCGGCAACCTCACCATCCACATCCTCTCGGGCCTTCTTGTCGATTTGCTTGAGTTCGTCCTCAGTGCAGACGCCCCAGTCAAGGATCTTCTGCTTGAGGCCGGCAATGGGGTCATTGGTCGATCGCATACGTTGGATTTCTTCTCTGGTACGGTATGTTGTGCCAGGGTCGGACATGGAGTGACCACCATATCGGTAGGTGACATACTCGAGTACCAAAGGTCCATTCCCGCTAGTGGTATATTCTCGACCGTGCTGCACCGCAGCCTTGACGGCAAGAACATCCATCGCATTGATCTTCAGACCGGGGATGTATTGTCCTCGTTTGTAGTATTCGGTCAAGGCAGAGGATCGAGCAGCTGACGTTCCCATACCATACTTGTTGTTCTCACAGCCGAACATGACTGGCAGACTCCACAGCTTGGCCATGTTGAAAGCCTCAAAGACTTGACCTTGGTTGGAAGCACCGTCACCGTAGAGAGAGAGGGTCGCGGTCTTGCTACCGGTATACTGGTGCGCAAAAGCAATACCAGCACCGACAGGTACTTGTGCACCCACAATACCGTTACCCCCGTAGAAGTTGGGAGCGAACATGTGCATGGAACCTCCTTTTCCATAAGCAATCCCTTCTCGTCGACCAAGGAGTTCTCCGATGATAGATTTGACAGTACCGCCACGCATCAGCGCAAAGCCGTGGCATCGGTAAGCTGTAATGATCGCGTCGTCTCTCGTGATGGCGTGTTCAATGCCGACAGCGACGGCTTCCTGACCGGTGGACAAGTGGCAGAATCCTCGGATTTTCTTCTCCTTGTAAAGTCTGTCGGCTGCCATTTCCATGCGACTGTCTTGTTGTAAGAACATGGCTTCTCCAATGCATTTTATTCACTCACCGGACGGCAACCATGTCATAGTACATCTGCTTCAGCTCCTTCTTCGTGGTCTCGAGAGTGTACGGGGGAGGATCGAGGTTGTAGGTTTCGAAGCTTTCATCCGAAAGCTTGACAGGGAAAGGCTTGTCATCCTCCTATATAAAATGATGAGTTTATGCGCGAGACCGGTGTTGTTGGTCTTGAATTCTTACATCGGGGACATCGTCTCTCTCTGCATGGGAGCTCGCGGCATCAGTGGTAACTGTCCTCCGGGTGAGCTGGTATGCTTGTCGCTTCGGTATTGACTGTAGGCCGAAGCCTCGAAGACAAGCTCTAGACAACATCTCTACAGCAAGGTATGGTACAAAGGGAAGGAGAAAAAAGGATGCGAGAGATGCAATTGAGATCACCGGGGAGCGAAGAAATGATGGGTGCAGCAATTCTTAGCTGGGACCGCATGTTGGGACTCCGAAATGGGCACTAGCGGCGAGCAGCGGAGCTCCAAAACAGAAAACTGGGGGCCATCAATATTTCATATCGCCGGCGTTATTACTCCCTACACTCCCTACAAACAATACGCCTGGTCTTGATCCCATTTTTGCCCCGTTTGCTCATATGCTGCCTACTCCGAGTCCACCCCATAAGACTAAGGGTATCACAATTGCTAGCATAGGTGAAATCTTCTCTCTGACTTTCTGCCACACACGAGAACAACAAGTTTCTAGCTCCGCCATTTTCATCCTCCCATACACTCGTGGTCATTCACATTATCATCTCGTTCAGTATGCTCCTGGTCCCACCAATCCAGGCTGTGCTCCGTAACCTCCAGCCTGATGGCCCAACTGTGCAGGCTGCTGCATTCCCGAGCCGACCATGGGCCTATGTCCAGCATAATTAGGCAGATCCGCGAACCACGGGTGTCTCAACGCATCCTGTGCACTGATCCTATTTTCCGGTCGAAGTTGTAACAATTTGCTCAGTAAATCCAGTCCCAGCGCGTCAACCTGAGGTAATAGAATGTTGAGTGCTTGTGTGGCGTATGAAGGGAACGTGCTCTTGTACTCTGGTAGCTGAGAGATGCCAGGCCAGGTGCGCTCTGACGGTGTGCCCATCAATCGGAAAATCTTCTGCAACTGGTCTTCATTGGTGGTCCCGGGGAACAAAGGTCGACCCGTGTACATCTCTGCCATGATACAGCCCGCAGACCAGATGTCAATGCTAGTATTGTAGGTCCGTGACCCTAGTAGGACGTCTGGCGCTCTGTACCACAATGTGACCACTTCGTTGGAGAATGTGTTGACGGGAATACCGAAGGCTCTTGCTAGACCAAAATCCGCCAACTTCAGTTGTCCCTTGGTGTTGATGAGCAGGTTCTGAGGCTTGAGGTCGCGGTGCAGGACTCGATTCTCGTGGCAGAAAGCAGTTCCTCTTAGCAGGTCTTGCATGAATCTCTTGATGGTGACATGGTCTAGTTGACCTCTGTCTCCTCGCGCGTCCATGTACTTTTTCAGATCCTTGTCCATGTACTCAAAGACCAGCATGAGTTTATTCTCGGTGTGGATGACATCGTGCAGAGTGACAATATTCTCGTGTTTCAATTCTTTCATCAAGCTGATTTCTCGAATTGCGGTCGAGGGTGTGCCTTCTTCTGAGTCGAGGTGAATTTCTTTCAACGCCACGAGTTCGCCCGTTTGTCGGTTCCGGCCCTTGTAGACAGTGGCGTATGTTCCCTCGCCTAACTGAGATATGAATTAGCACATAGGACGACCTGCAGCCTGCAGATAATCTTGTCACATACCTTCTCCAATTGCTGGAAGGAACTGGGATGCCTCCGATCCATGTCGGTGTATGAGCGTCGGTCTTGAACGTTGGTTCTTGCGGGAGGCGGGGCACTGGTACCTTGGAACAGTACCGAGCCGGGAGAAATGACTCGATCGGCGAGTTGCTGTGCGGTGAGTCTTTGAGGCTGTGGACGAGACTGGGACTGGGACTGAGAATGAGAGTGCTGAGAGGAAGTATTTGACGAAACTGAAGTTCGATGTGGGATAGAAGTGGAACGAGAAGACGACATGACAAAGAAAGGAACAGGAACCAGGCCCCAGAAAAAAGATGTTCACTCGTGTGTCTTCAGGATTCTACTAGTCAATTAGATGCTGGCGATCTTCAAACTCGCCTCGACGCATCAGCTCAGATCTCAACGCGAATCATTTGTCCCAGACTTAGAACTGCCAGGGCCGCAGTTTCTCAGACAGTCAAACAGTGTCACCGCATTTCGTCTCCTTGTGACCTCGACTCCGACTCGGGCAACCCGAACTTCAAACTGGGCGCCTGCGCTGCCTGTTTGTGCCGCCATTCGCTGTTTCGAAATCCTCCGAGCTACTAGTACCTATTCCCGGCGCGCGTATCGCCTGGAATTGCTTCAAAATAACCACGGCGCCGGACTGTAAATTGCCCCTCACCATGACTCGGTGCATGAGCCGCCTTGCCTCAGCCTTGCTCCGAACTACCAAATCTACAGGGTGTCAAGAAAGATACGTAAACGCGATCAGATTAAATATTTTGTATTAGATCTAGATGCTTAAATGGGTGACACTCCGCCCGTCAAGGGACACACTGACCAGCAGCCATTCATTCCCTCAACGGACTGTCACCTTCTATCCCCGGGCTCGCGCCCATCTGGATTCTTTCTTCAGCTTTGGTACATGACCAATCGTTATGTTTGCGCACAAGGTGTAACTTTTGGGTCGACGCAATGTTAGCTGCCGCCTGCTTTTGCGATAGTGCTAAGTCGCTGTAAATCCAACAAAATATTTTCATAGACGCTGACGCTGACGCTGACGCTTCGTTCTGAGAGAGGGGTATCATCTTCGAAATCAAAATCATTTCAATGTCAAACGCTCTCTCATATCTCATAATGTGGTAGGCCGTCCTCGTCGTATTCTTCGTAAAGGCCACCAGGGCTGAGTTGCTGTAAAATAGATAGATTATCCTCATCTAGAGATGGGATGGATTAGGCGGTGCGTGGATTGCCCGTAGATGCTTGCGGCGGTTTCTGTCCGCCCGCTGTAACTAGTGTTGAGACGACGGGCTCACTCATCGTCCGTCGTCGTGTCTCAAAGACTGGTCGTTGTGCATAAGCAATGAACATCTTGAAGCTTGACCCTCGAGCTTTGCATTCTCCCAGAACATTCTTGTCAGCGAAGATGCTCCTTGAAAGATTGCCGTCGCTGATCACGCTCGCTTCAAAGCAGTGCTGCCACCAAGTTCGTGCGGTCCGCGATACAATCTTGCCGATGCGGAGATCTGCATGATCTGAGCGATCGGAAAGGAGATCATTCAATGAGACATTGGGTGCCCGGCGACCGTGACCGAATGTCATTCGTGGAGATGCGTCGCCTGGTCGCGTATCGCCAGCTCCCTGCTTGTATCCGTCTGACCCGCCACTCGAGCGCGATGATGAAGACGAATCAGTTGATCCTGAGGGACGTCCAGCCACGGGTACACCCACAACACATCGGCTTATGTTCGTGAATCCCCGAGCTCCAAGGACACTCTGGGCATTGTCGATGATCGGCCGCAAACTAATCTGTTTGTCTGCTGTTGTCATTCTGAACTTGAGCTCGCGGACAGCTCTCCGAGTCTGTACACCCATATTGACAATATCAAGGTCGAGGAGCATCATTTCGAGATACCCGCCAGGAACAAGAACTCGTCTGCACTCGGAGACAATGTTCTTCATCTTGGCTTCCGCCATCGCGGGGGGAAACCGTAGTACGACAACAGAAAAGAAGGCTGGCGGAAACGGAAAACGTTCATAGAAACTGGCCACTTCAGCTCGGCGATGATTGTCTGGAGCGTGCTGAGATGGTCTTGATGCCTTTGCCCCTTTCGTGTTGGTCTTCTCCTTAAGATCATGGACATATGCTCTTTGGCCTTCATACGAGACCGCGCAGTAGATCGACCAGTCTTCGTTTCCTAGTCCATCAATGACGAGAATGTGTCTCTCGGGAAGAGCTTGGATCTCATCATGCGCAGGTGAGAAGAGGACACGTCCAAACGAGAGCCATTTTGCCACCATCAATGAAGCATAATGCATCTCAGATTGGCCAACTGGATCCTTGCTCCGCTCGACTACTTCGAGCATTGCAACATTCTCTTGATGTGACCGTTCTGGAGTTGTCTCTGGTATGCTGGTGTTTGTTGTTGAGCGCTCCAAGGACCGCCCGGTAGTGGATATACTCAGACGTTCAGTCGATTTAGTATACGCTCCTGAAAGAGAACCAAGCTCACTGATTCGGTCTCTGATTGGGGATCCCAGCTCCACCGAGGAGTGTAATGCCGAGACAATCCTCGATCGACGCAATCTAATATCCTCTCCAACAGTTCGCTCAGGCATCGTAGGAGGGGGAAAGACCACGGGTGGTGTTGCGGCGGTGGCTGGAGCAAGTCCGAGCACTGGCCGCTTCATCGGAGGAACTGGAAATTCTGACACGATGGGATCTGACACTTGTGGTTGAAAGTACTGATTTGCCTGCACAAACTGTGTCTCGGGCAGTTGTTCCAGCTCTGGATTGCTGGTGAATTCTAACGCTTTCATGCTTTTCCTGGCGCGCGAGGGTGACATTACATGGTCGATGAAATCGTCGTATTCGTTCCAGACTTCGTCGATGGTAGGACTACCCATAATATAAGAGTTCGGGTTTATGGGGCTTTTTCCAGAAGATCCACTGTCAGACCAGCCAGGGACAATTGCAGGGCCGAGGATGCTCAGGACACCTCCTGAACTGCTCGATGTCGACGCCTCGGATGCCTGTCTAGTGGGAAATCGAAGGAATTCAGATTCTCCGAATGTTGGAGCACTGGCAGGTTGGACAATTTCGAGTGGAGCAAATGGCCTGCTTGGGAGGACATCTGTATGGATTTGAAGCGGGACAATTTGATCGAAATCGAAAGCACTCGGTTCTGCGTAAGGTTCGTCGGAAGCAGGCATTCTTACAAATGGTTGAGAGAAAGATGTCCGGCTGGGCTTATGCTCTCTTTCGGCTCTCTGCACCACCGGTGGAATCCTACCAACTCGCACGAGTCTTGGTTGTCGTGGAGGCGGCTGGTCTGCCTGGATTTGTTGCTGCTCTACCTGGTTCTGGAGCGATACTGGAGGTGGTGATCGCACAAATGTTTGCGGCGGGGATATCGGCACACTGGGCAGGAAGACGGTATCTTCGTATGCTTCCGCCTGTTGCTCATCTTCCATATATTCCATTTGTTGATAAGCATCAGTCAATGGACTGACTGCTGGGGACTGTACAACTTGGGCAAGGTATTCCCCAACATGCTCGGGTGGGTTGACTTCACTCTCGGAGTCCATCATGGCGTAATATGGCATCGAGCGAGAAACTGGAATCGCAGATACGGCGACAGCCAATTCTTCGGGCGAAGATGAATGGGTGAGAACAGGAACTTCTGGATCTGTATCTGTTCCTCGTCTCTTGAAGATGTTCCATCGAAGCTTCCTAGACTTCTTCTCCTTTGGCTTCTGTAAAGCCAAGTCGCCACGATTCGGGTCAGTAGTCGTGCTTGGTGTAGACGCTGGGAACGCAGATGATCGACTGTCGTCTTGGCTATTGACGAAAACGGGCGCTGAAAGTCCTTCAGTCCGAATAGGGGTTGGCAGGTTGAAGCTCTCTATGTCGTTTCTAAATCGCTGTGATCGACGTATTGCAAGCGTAGGTACACTGTCCTGACTAGAGACTTGATGTCTGGTCATAGGAGGCGTGTCAGGGACAGAGTGCTGGCCGAGAGAACTCTGTGACTGAGAGGCATTTTCCCATCTGCCGAACACGGGACCGGGTGGTGCTGAAGTGCTATAGACATCAAGTTGTGTTCCTGAATTGCTCTTCAAGCTGTTTCCTGAGCCGCCAATGATAGGGACAGGTCTCAGTCGCGTAGACGCAAAGTCGTCCAGGTCAGACTGACTGGTCCGATTGTGGCGACTGCTGCTGCGGCTGTCCTTGCTTTTAGACGAGAACAATGGGATCCTTCTGCTGCTGCTGACAGACCTCTCACTCTCACTGCCTGCACCCGCCGTGGTGTCCTGTGAAGTCTTGCGACCTCGTTTGCCATGGCGAGCGTAACCTTCGTGACCGGTTCCTGCGGCAGGACCTTTCCGTTGTAGCTTGCGTGGTGATCTTTCGACTTCGGTTCCTGGCGATTTGGTTCTACGACCAAATAGTCCCAGACGAAATGTGCCAGCCCGCCCTGGTGAGCTTTGGCTTTTCATTCCCAAATTTTCTGCACTCTTTGGGAGCGGCTCCACCGGTCTCCCTCTCCCTTGTTCTCTCGCACCCTCCTTGACCTTTCTAACACCACGCTCATCCCGAGTATATGGCGCTTCCGGTGTCCGCCTGGGAGGGCTGAGAAGGCGGGAATCGCTTTCAGCAGTAGGGACAGTTCCACGTTGTCTTTCTGAGACTTTAGGAGTCGCTGCTGAGGGTAGTGTACGAAGAGATTGCTGAAGATCATTGTGAGCGCGAGCAATTGTACCATACTGTATTGAGTCACCAACAGTATTCAGGTCCGCGCGTCCACGACTAGCCAAAGGGCTGCGATCCGCATCTGAGGGTGAAGGAGTGGGCTGTTGTATAGGTGTCGCTCGTTGCCTATCGCTCTTGCTACTGCTTCTACTCGCCGAATGCTTCGCAGATGAAGTACGTGGCGGAGGAGTGGGCGCTGGCGTATGTAGAGGTGTCTTCTTCCTACTTAATGATCTTGTTGATTCATTGGAACCGGTAGGCCATTCTGACTGAACAGAAGGGGGAAGTGACTCTGGTAGAGCGGGCATTTTTGGAACTTTTTCCCGCTTGGCTGCAGGCATCGGGACAGTCTGTGACTTCTTGGTGGAGCCTGTCAACGGCACCTGCTGAACGATACCGGGAGATGCGGAAGACCATGACGTGGGCGTCGTCGTGGTAGTGGATACACTCCATGGACTAGGAGAGCTAGAGAATCGTGTTGATGGGCTGCTGATGGAGCTAGTAGATTTATTAGATACTGGTGGCAGTCTGCTTGATGCCGCTGCAAGAGCTTGCAATTCTGGGATGAGTCGAGGTGGTAATTCGGCAGTCCGAGCCGTTGTCGTCGCTCGTGGCATGACTATGCCAAAGATCGCATCTGAATCAATGTCCAGGGATGATTGAGCATCGTCCCATGGATCCATGGTGCGAGGAGGACTTCTCCTGCTCGAAGGCTGCTGCCGCCGTCGTGACCCCTGATAAGATTCCATGAGTAGAGGAACCTCCTGCGAGGTCGATTCTGGACGAGTAGTTGATCTGTTTGTTCCGGGAGTAGTGGAGTTGTTCTTCGCAGCACTCACAGAACGTTGAGATGAATTTCCAGTGGTGAATCTTGGAATGGCTGTTGGTCTCTGGGCTGGTCTTTCTGCAGAACTGAATGATGCCTCCCTCATAGGGGCTGCTGAACCTGGGACCAGTCGACTGTTTGCGCCAGAACGACTGGACTCGAACTGACGGATGTCTTGACGGGCCGCTGGCGAGACTGCGGTTCGTGGAACGGTGGCATCTCTAGTTCTGGAAGCACCTGGTTGGGTGTCGTACATAGGTCTTCTGTGTGACATGTCCTGTGTGGGTAGATTTCCTCCTGTCCGGCCTCCGTAATTTGGCACAGTAAGAATAGACTGGTTAAAACCATCCCGTTCTCCTCATTGAACAAACTTGTACAGGAAAAGAGTTGTTTGTGCCGCTTTGGTATATCGGGTTGATCCGGCGCAATGTATATTGAAGGGTGTGAAAGTGACTTCGACAATAACTTCCGTCAGAAACAAGTGGAAATACCGTCGTACAAGTCACTCATATCCGAGACAATAAAGTGAGGTGACTTTCAGTATTTACTTGGTCGTAAACGTGGTGGCCTCCGATCGACAGCATGCGCCACACTCGGGTCTTTTATTAGCGATCGGCGAGACCGAGGCGAAGAATGGCAAGCCACGTATCCAGCACGTGACACTGCAGCGAATAATGGTTGCTGTAGATGTTTAATGAATTAGAAAAGAAAACAGGACTGAGAAGAGAGGCAAAAAAAGTGTCGTCGAGGATGATAAAGGCTCGAGAAGTGAATGGGTTGCAATGGACCGGGGCGGATCTTGCAGGCATCTTGTAACGAAGCGTCTGAGTGGGATAAGCGAAAATGGGTTAGTTAGCACGAGACAAGTCAAAGTGCGGGAACAGCATGCCATCCAAGGCATCGTAGGCTGATGCTGATGGGCCCGTGGCTTGCTTCATGATCAGCGAAAAACCTCCTCCCTCCCACCGGCGCTGCATGGCATCAACCGGCCGGGGGAGAGGAGGCGCTAAATGGACCGCGCATAAAACTCGTATTCAGCACTGGAACTCAAATGGCTTTTGTCGAGAATTCAGAACGGGGGCCGTTTCTGACTCCAGAGATCCAGACCAGTGCCTTTTCATCCCAGCTCTTTCCGGTCTTGTGGACCAGCATCGACCAGCTAGAATCCGATCAGATGGACAGCCGAACCTTCGTAAAGGCGTGACTTGGAGCACGGCCGGCTGCTGGTCTGACATCTGTTGATGATCCGTTGATGGGGTCATGTGCGAGACAGTCAAGGCCAATGTGAGAGGCATGTGAGAGGAGAGCCGCATCATAGGCAGACTGGCGAGAGCAAGGCAAAGCCGACGCCAGGCTGTAGCGAACGTAGGCTAAGTGGGAAACTTGTGGCGAGGGATCGATCTTCGGATAGGTTCAGAGGTGAGTGGTGCCCTCGTATCATGACTTCTAGAGACAGACTGGATAGGAAGAGTGTGAAAAACCATGATGGCCAGTAACTGCGCCCAAAGACCAAGTTTGGAAGAGAAGCGCGGCCGCGAAGTGGGACTGTAAACCAAACGACCGAGGCTAACAATTCGGGTACTTCGGTGAAGCCATAGGTGGTCCGTAGGTGGTCCATAGGCGGTCATTGGGGCAAAGGCATCTTCCCGTGCGGGCGGATGGTGGCGATGTTAGGCCTTGGGCAGGTGCTCTACCCACATGGACCCAATACCACAAATGCTCTCCCGCAGCGATACCTCAGCTGAATTTGCCCACTGGAGACTCCATAAGGTGAATCCTATTGAATCCCCATAGAGGTGCGCAGGCGATTTGCAGGCGAGGACTTATGGGGACTTCTTAGGCTTGACCAAGTTTTCCTAGTTAAGAGGTTCGGCCAGTGCCATTTACCCGGCCGTTCTGGGGCGTCGCTGTACGCACCATGCCATGGTGACCTTTGAACGACCTTGCATTACGCCCAATCCTAGCTGCGTATCTCAATTCCTCGCCCGTACCGACGTGAAGCCAGGAGACCACGCCAGCCATAACCAGCAACCGACTGAAACCGGTTCAAAGAAAGAAAATACCGCAAAGTCAATCCTCCATTTCTTGCTTGCGCCCCATTACGAGGTCAAAAGAGGTCAAAGAAACGGGCATACCAACAGTGCGTACTTTGACCGATGTCGATCTCGAGAAACTTCGGAAGGTTGCCGCAACCGCCTTCTGGGTGTCTGTTGACATGTACTCCATCAACGTGAAACACATGGGATGGAGGTTCCTGCGGTGCCACAAGTGGTTGAAAGAAGCTACAGCACATGTCCATCACTGCAGCTACTGGGCCTACTGCACGCGTGTCACAATTCTCTAACATTTCAACAGTCCTGCAAATGCAAGTCAACTTCCCAGCATCACCTGCATGGGCGCTGCAAGCTGCAAGCCGAGCAACGCCCTCCCACGCCGTGGCTTGACATGGCTTGCGAAAAAATGCTCCGAGTTCAAACTTTCCAGGGTTGAATTTTCCGCTTCCCCCCTCGTGCAGCACCGATTTTCCCGGTGTTCAGCCAATGAGGCTCCAGAATGTGCAAAATACGCAGGTTTTGTGGCTTATCATGACACTGACCACGTTTGATAGGATGCGCTTGGAAGGCCCTTAGAAGGCCGACCAGGGACACTCTCCGCCAACGCTTTGGGGTAACCGCTACTGGCTTCAACTTGGTTCTGAAATTCTGGGTTCTTCCATAATCAAAAAGCATCTTTAACCGAATCACCTGATTTCTTTCCACCATTTTCTTTCAGGCCAACCCTCCACAATCGTGCCACTGCGCGGAATCTACGTACGACCTGCCCGTGCCAGTTCCTAACTAGGTACCTTCAACACCTCCTTCCCTCCCCAAACAGTCATCACCCAAGCGACCCCGATTTCCGCACCATGGCGCCACAAGGAGTTACATTCCCCGTCGAGGGAGGATGTGATTGTGGCGACGTGCGCTACTCGATGATAACGGCGCCCATGATTGTTCACTGCTGTCAGTAAGTTTGTCCTTGCAAGGTTTGTTTATGCTCTAGAAGACAGCTGCCAGCCACCTTTCCCCTGTCCTCCCCACAAGGTTCTCATCTTCTCAAGGGCAGAGTCCAGCATGCTGAAACTGCTAGCACAATAGTTGCCGGTGGTGCCAAAGGGAGACGGGAGCCTCCTTCGCCCTCCACGCCAGCATCGAGACCGAGAGGCTGAAACTGCTCAAGGGGGATGTGGAATGGAGCTGGGTGCCGAGCGAGAGCGGCAAAGGACAGGACATCGCGCGCTGCCCCAAGTGCAAGACCTCCGTCTGGAGCATCTATCTCGACAACAACGAAAATGTGAAACAGCACATTCGCATCCTCGACGTCGGCACCCTTGACAACCCCGACGGGTTCCCGCCGGACGCCCACATCTACACCTCGACCAAGCAGCCCTGGATCATCATCCCGGACAACGTCACCTCCACCGAAGACGGCACCTATGATCGTGCGACGGTGTGGTCCAAGGAGAATCTTGAGAGGAGACGAAAGATAGTCGAAGCGCCTGAAGGGACCCAATAGGTTTGACGATGAGCTGTAGTGGTGCACAAGAGCCTGCTTGCCAAACACCCCCCCTGTGTTTTGACATTCCATGCCATGCGGCCCATGCCTAGATAGGCACTATGCTCTCCGAGCAGAGTTTCTCGGCAATCGTGAATCTCAGAGGCAGAAAAAAAAAATCGGTGGCTAGCTGTTGCAGACTTTCCAAACAAAGTCGCGCTAAGAGCTACAGCTGTAGTTCACAGACGCCACCCAAAAAATGCACTTTGCTACGTACCTGCATAGGCGATAGAATAGTATCCAACGCTTCCAAGAAAAATTATGGTTTCCCGATTTTTTGACCCAGAGAATCGAATCTAGAATCTGACATGACCATGACCTCAAAGATCCGATGCGAGGGGGCCGTGCCGTGCTGTGCGAGCTCATCGAAGCTGATATTCCGTCAAACCACACCATAAAAAATAACGGTTGCTGCGCTGGCACCGTACACCGTACCTAACGGCGCACACGGCGGCAGCGTGCCTTTTTTAGGCGGGTGGATGTTTTTAGTTATAGGGCTAGCCCCCGCCGAAACGTCAGCTCAATTGGGTATGGTGTGGCCGTTTTTTAGGGGGCCTTCAGCCTTGGGAGAGGCTAGATACTAGTGTGTCCATTGCCAGCTGAAAGGGCTGAGGAAAGCTAAACCTTACGGAGAAGAACAAGAAGAAGAAAGGTCGAAGTTTGAACTTTCTAGGCAAGTGTTTGACTATCTCTGTTAATGGATTGGACTGGATTAGATTCTGTTTAGGTACTGGGCTCTGGCTTTGGGAGAAGCGTAGCCTTGGCATCGCAGATGGCTGGCGATAGACATACTTTTTGTTTGGGGGGGAGGAAAGACGGCAGGTGAATACTGGCGTACTCTGGTCGTCGTATTGGAATTGATTTTGGAACTATATGTCCGTTTCTGGTGTATGCATCACCGGTTTCCGTGAAGAAGAGGAGAGCCGCCGACTGCAAGAGCTCCAAACATCAATTCTAGCCCCAAGAACAAGTCGCTGACCAACTTCGCACATCTCGCCTCATCATCGATAACTGTCTGTCAAACCACGTCCTGATTAGATTTGCTACCGAGCAGCGGCTCTGACTGTCCAGAAAGGGAACGCTTTGCTCGTTTTCGCCGTATTTTGTTGGGATCCCAGATCCAGTTACCAGCAGCAGCAAACGATGACTTTGCCCATTCAAAAGCCGTTATAGTTTTCTGCGAGGACCCCGATATTCCTCCTAATATTTTAAGTGTAAGGATGTTGGTGAACAGAATCGCCAATAGGACCAGTATATAAGATATGAAGTTGGGCCTTTGGAAGGGGATAATATTCGCATCCATCGAGAAAAAGCTGGCGGTTAGAGCAATTGGGGAGATTGCGTACTAAGCGCAACAAAGAATCAGTGATTGCCGGAGTCGCTCCCGCGTATTCCAGAGTAGCTTACCATCAGGATGAAACCCAATCCTTTAGTATCATGACTGATTCTGACAAGCTCAATAATTGCATTTATTGGAATCTGGATACAGGATAAACAGTCAGTTCTCAATTCGAGGAAATACGTTGGTTGAGGTAAGATTGAGCGGAATGGCACTCACCTCCTCAGATAGGCTCTCCAAGCGATTCCTCATTTCGCTGATTTTTCCCTTCGTCTCACGAAGCTCACGAGATTGGCATAAAAGCGTCTGCAGAGAAGGGTATGGCTCGAAAAGCGAACATTCTTCGTTCGAAAATCTCTCCAGTGCCTCGACTGTAACTTGGAGTTGGTTCTCAAGACATACAACAAGTTCTTTCACCTCCATGACATGAATAATATTTTTTTCCATATTTTGAGCTGATAACGAACGAATCTGCCAGATCAGTTAGTATCATCAATCTGTGTAGCATTTCCGCGGCTCTCAAATGTCCCGAGGCAGGAACGTGTAGGCAGAGGAGCGGGGAAGGAGAGCGAAGACATAGTCAGCCAGGTCGAAGCATACCTCTTCGTAAGCCCGAATAGATTCTTCCACTCTGGTCACAGCCACTTCCCACTCGTACTTTACCTGAGAGACGCGAGCCGCAAGAAGCCGTAAAAAGTAGTCCCGAGGGTCTCTTGTTGGACTTTGGCCTTCTTCTTCTTCTCCAAATCTCAAGGGGTCGAGATGTGTAGCGTCCACCTGAGTATCTAGATGGTAGTCCGTAACCGTCTCTTTAAACTCGTCGAGCGATGAAAAGTAGGTGTCGGAAAAGCAATAAGCCGTCCACCTCCATTCGTCCCATCCTGACACTACACCAGAGACCACAGCTTCATAGAGGTGATCATGGTGTGCTTTTTCACTAGCTTTTTCGCCATGGTCGTATAGGAACGACACATCCTGACATCTTCTCAAAGGTCTTCCTGACCCATTTCGACGATGATCAGGAGATGGATTCTCATGAGCTCTCCAGACGGGATAGCTCAGATGGAACGATAGCTCAAAGCACGTGTACCCGTCATATGGAAACTGCAATTATTTTGATCAGCTCGAGTCGAGGCGACAGGTATGATCCTTCGCAGCGGAATGAAAAGAAAATACTGACCATGAACCGTGCGTCGATCGAAGTTGAGAAAGCCAGGTGCTTATAAATAGCTCTGCGAAGAGCCGGTGCTTGGTGTGTCGACGTAGTACAAGCTAGTGCAAGGATAGCCTTAGCATCTAGATCTGTAATGAATCTGTGTTTAACGTTGTTAGTGCTTCTCGCATTGCTCTTGACGAGGCAAGCCTAAGAGGGATTACGGACATAAGTCGTCGCTCTGCGTCAGGTTCAGTTGGCAGTCCTTCCGTTGCAGGTACGTTGGTCACGACATTAGATCTTGCTTCGCTATGCCAGTCATCTTTCCGAATCATCTTCAAACGCCGCACACGCCGGTAGTTGATTCCTGCCAGCCGTCTCGCATTGGAACTTGAATTATGGTCAAGAGGTTTTGATAGGTTCAAATTTTGGAAGCGCTGGAGTGACACTTTGATCAGCGAGTCAGATGCCTGGGATTTCAGATTGTGTCTTACCGGCTTCTTCAATTCATTGTAGAGGTCAAGTGCTGTTAGCGGACCTCGATGATTCCGAGGGCCAGCCTTGAAGCTTCTTTCGTCCAGCCACGCGATAGGATCCGACTGCTGATGCAAAAAAGAAGACATATCTACATCCTTGCAGAAGTCACTGACCATGCTTCCAGTTGAATCACCAAAGTTTGGTGATTCGAGGTCAAGCATGAAACCATCCACAGCACTCCCATGATAGCCTAATTCGGCCAATTTGTCGACATATGGAACATTCTCGAATGCCAGATCTATATCTGTTCGTCGTGTTGTAAACTCTTGCGGCCAATGAGGCTTAGAGCGTTCACCACAGGCGGAACAAGGAATTCTCTGTAAGGGCGGTGTCGCGCAGCTGTTTGCGTCCTTACCAATCTGTTCATATTGGGCCAATGCGGCGCGAGGTTCTTCCGGAGCTTCTATCGGGTTCTCGTCTTCGGTAGAAAGTTCTGTCACTGTATTTTCTGTGACGCTCGCTTCACCACCTTCTTGTCTAGTAGTGGTGTGGTCGCTTTTGGCTTTCCCAATATGTTGCAAGCCGTTGATGCCCTCCGTTGCCTGTTCCGATAGTTGAAGAACAGGTGCGAACACGGTAGCAGACTCCGATGGCATCAATTGACGCAGACGATTCGTGGCATCGGCTACGACGTCGTTCGCAGGCATGATGTATGCTAAGCCCTCTTGCTCACAGCCAGCAATAATGTGACCGTACAGGGCTCCAGTCTCGGCATCGAGCACCCATGAGCCGCAGTCGCCCTGCTCAAGCGGCCTTTCGAGTTGCACTTCATAAAGATTACGTGGCTGGTTACTGTTGGGGAGGTAGACAGGCGAGGGCATGCCGTCCATGATTCCGGCCATATTTCCTCCAGATGCGGCATAGATGGTGATTGAAATCTCGTCACTTCCAGGGTCAGGTAGAACACTGTGTATATTCGGTAGAGATTTTGCAGCACTCCGACCATCGGTTGCAGTGATGTTTCGTAGCGTGGCTAGATTTTCAAGTCGGAACAATGCATAGTCCAGCTCCGAACACATGATTCTATCTCTCAACTGTATGGCGTGAGCATTTTCTTTTTGCCCAAAGGTGACTCGATCTGGAAGTTGAAATTGGTCGAGCAGATGGAAAGGGTGGGCCGCAGTAAAAGCGTAAACGTCGCCGCCATATTTGACGAAGCCTCCTACCGTAGCGACATGCGTTGGAGAAATGGCTTCTGTACGAGACAGCGTTGCTATTCTGTTGCCTGATATCGTGATTGCATCAGCCAACGAGGACGTCACGCCGATCGGCTCGGGGCCGACATTCCCTTTCGCCAACAACAGAATGTCGCTATCTTCGCCGATCGAAAGGCCCTCCCCGGCTCTGAGAAGTCCATTCTCGTCGACTATACTCAGAACTCTTTGGCGTACGGCGCGGTCTTTGCTTTTGATCATTAAGAGTGGACGAGCTCTATTGACCGACTCCCCTGTCATGTAAGTGGGGAAGGTCAATAAAGCAGAGCTTGGTGGGACGTAGCCGGACTCGTGGAGATGTTGAACGATTCTGGCCCTTAGCTCATTCAAGCTCTCTCGAGCAGGTCCTTTAGCTTTCCACAAAAGAAAGCCTTTTTCTTTCTTGACAAAGGGGCCGAGAGAATCGCTCGGGCTAGGCCAATCGAGCTGTCTCGTGCTAAAAAGACTTCCGACTGGCCTTTTAACAAAAGGATTCCATGGCATCTCATAAGTGTGGCCGATCGAGTGAAAAAGGCGAGGACGCGAGAGGTAACGAAAAAAGAGAACCGGGCAACTTATGAGCACGAGATGATCGAGAGACTCACTTGTTCTGGGCGTCGATAGTTGGGCATCAAGAGCTCAATAGCAGCAGCGAATACGATGAAGTTGCGGACTAGATGTGCAAAAGCTCCTGATTACCGCCAATGAATCTGACGGGCGCCCGATATATGAGAACCACGCTGGCAAAGGCTTGCAGCCCTGTCCTGTAAACGAGGCGTTGTCATGCACGCAGATGTGGCTTGTCGGGCGTCTGTAAGCGGACGAGCGCCCGATGAATGATACTAGTCGACTTATTTATGATTATGTCTTGCTCGACGAAAAGTTGTCCGCCCGTAGCACCCCGTGGAAAGTAGAAAGATGGAAGACTTCGAAATGAGATACTTTGAAAATAAGCTTACCAAATTGCCCACTCGAAAGCAGGACAAAATTGAACTCATCGCACGGGTTTGGAATCTTGCCAGGCAGGTCCATGTTAACGAGACTGCATTAGATCGAAGTGCGTATCTCAATTACTATTCCGAGCAGTGCAGCCATGCGCTACATGACGAAGAGCACATATACACCAGTACGCACAAAGACATACTGGAGATTGTCGATCAGATAGTACAGGGAGTAACGAGAGAGGACCTCAAACGTCAACTCGGTTCGAAATATCCAGACCAGGACGACGACGGGGATATGGGTCAAGAAGTAAAGATTAACAATTCGATCGACCTTGCCGCTCGGCTGGTGTCGATGGTGGATATTGGTACTTCATGTTGCAGATTCAGAGGACGGGCGCCAATGCTCTGGCAGCAAGGTTCACTGAAGGATTTTCTGCAAACCCAATTCAATAAGACCATGGAACCAGGAGAGCCAGAGAACAGGACCCCGCTCGGAATCATGTTCAACGGTCCGAATTTGATGCGAATAGGTCGTATTCGCATCGACTGGACGAGCAACCTTGCTGATCATCTCTTGTTTGTCGACGATGGTGAGAAGCGCGTTTCCATATTTCACCACGCTTCCTTTCTGGAAATCTCAACAGAAGTGAGCATGCCGCATTCTTAGTCTAGAGCCCGACTTTGCTGACGAAGTAAGTTCATTGATACCACCAGAGGTTGTGAGAGAAACTCTCTCTACACTTGCTCTTCTATTCTCGCAATCCGACAGGAGGATTGCGAAATGGTTCAAAAAGATGCAATACAGGTCCCCATGCTTAGATGATCAAGTGATCAAGTGCGGTGGTCTCAGTTATCATAGTAGGAAGATCGAAAACTTTCCGATATGGCATGACCGCTTAGTGATTCTCAAAGAGGAGTTTGACAATACCACGCCGAGTACAATCACTCAGTTTTGGTATGACACGCGAAATGGCGTGCAGTGGTATACTTTTTGGGTTGCGATACTCATCCTGGTTCTGACTGTCTTCTTTGGACTTGTTTCAGGTGTAGAACAAGGCCTACAGGTGTACAAGGCGTATCATCCCACAAATCCAAGTCAGGAATAGTTCGCGGACAGCAGGTTCGAGGGTACTTGACTCGCAATTTTGCTGTTTTGGCATCAAGGATCAGCCAGCGGAGAAGATAGTCCGCTCGATGCTCCCCTAGCAGGTTCCATCATCAACGCGCGTTCACAAGTGTTGAGTCTCGGGATGACTCCCAACACTATCGAGATGGAAACGAACATATCAGGCGCGTGCTCCGACAGTCCCAACACAATATAAATGTACGTTGGCGCTGGGACCTGCCCTAGGGACCATCGTGTCCCGTTGCCAGCAATTTTGTCACGTGGCTGGTTTAACGCAGGCCAAAGTCATCGGGGTTCCTCCTTAACTGCGAGCCGCAAACTTCCTATCGAAGCAGCAATTCTTAGGAGGAGCTCTTTAGTCGATTCCGCAACTTTAGAGCAAAACCAAACCGGTGTGGCGCAATGCAGGCCGAGGGTACAAGAATCTGCAGGAAGGCGTCGGAGCTGGCGAGTAAGGCAATGACAGGTCGTCAATTCACCGCCCTTCGTGTCAGGCAGAGTCCTCTGTGCTGGCGGGGCTGGCACTCGTGTATGCAGAGTTTCGTGTAGTTTGCACGCGCCCGATGATGCCCAATCCAGAGCTGAGTCCGCGGCGGTGGGATCATTAGCAAAAGTAGTAGAAACTACGATGAGAGTGAAAAGTGAGAAGAAGTAGAGGGAAGGAAAGTCTTTACCTTGAAATGACGTTGGTCCAAGACACGCTTAAAGCGGCTAGACTGGATATTTTCCTTCCTCGAGCCTCGCGGAACGCGTTGTCCACCTGCGCAAGGTAGACATGCTTGTATCAACAAACCAATTGACCCCAAATTCAAATATCTAGACCACCTTTCCAGCCTACCGTGAAGATTCCTCGCTCGCCAAAATCAATCGAGGAAATTGGACACTGACCTTGTGCGATTCGCGCTGTCTCATCGCGCACTGGCGCACTCCTCGACACCCAGACTACAGCCATGGTCGATTATTCAAAGAAGACAGTTGCGGAACTGACCGAGATTCTGAAGTCGCGCAGTTTACCGCACTCTGGGAAGAAGGCGGACCTTGTTGCAAGATTGAACGAAGCAGACAAAGCTGCCGCAGAGAATGGTATGTCGGCCCAGACAATCTTCATCTGTCACTGGCTCGTCATCGACAAACACGCCATGTTCTACTTGAACACATGCTAATTGACGGTCTATAGAAGCTGAGAAAGCTCCCCCAGCCGAAGCGACGACGGCACCTCCCGCCCAACAGCCAGAACCTGCAGCAGCACCTGTATCGAAACCCGCACCTGAGAAACCTGCGCCCACTGAGCCTGTGCCTACAGCAGCTGCAATAACAACTGCTGAGGAGGCTGCAGGCTCGCCCTCCGCAAATACCGACACAGCCCTTGCGAATTCCGCATCTTACGCCCTGAACCTGCCTCAGTCTGACGTTGACTCTGAGATGGCTAAGCGCAAAGCGCGAGCCGAAAGATTCGGAACTGGCGCACCAGCTGCGAATGGCGAAGAGGAGGCTAGCACAGCTGACAGCGAAACGCAGAAGGCCTTGGAACGTGCTAAGCGCTTTGGTACTGGTCAGACAGCCATGGGCAAACTTGACGAAGCATTACCAGAAGAACGCGAACGTGGATCAAGAAAACGAGGCAGACCTGAAGAGGCTTCTGCAATGGATGATCCAGCCCTGAGAAGAGGGTTCGGCGGTCGGGGCGGGCGAGGACGAGGTGGACGATTCCGCGGCCATGGAGGACGAGACAACTCACGGCGGAGGGCGGGTGAAAAGCCTAGCGGTGTCAGCAAACAGTCCGGTGTGTTCTCGACAGAAGCCGATCGAATGGCGGCAGAAGCGAGGAAGAAGAAGTTTGCCACGGCATGATGAAGAATCACATTCAACATGTTTTCAAGATACGGCGGATACTGGTTGCGATCGGAAAAAATCATTGGGCAAAACATTTCTCATTGCTGTATTCATACATGGACCAGAACGAGCAATTGAATGGCTTTCTCGTCAGACTCTCTTTGGGCGTGGGCGCTGTAATTCTGCTTTGCGCAAGACCTCTGGAATTGACCCGGGGAAGCGACATTGCGAAGCGCAGATTCTGCAACCAGCATTCATCCCAGAACAGACCGTGACCTTGACCTTGGGACTTTGCGTGATACTGATCTCCACTGGCCCAGCCATGGACGTAAAGAGACCGCATCTCTTCGAATTTTAGTCTGCCTTTCCTCCAATTGGCTCTTCCGGCGTCTTATCTCAAGCAACCTCTTGCGCTCATTGACCTTGCCAGCTCCCACCACATGTCTAAGTGCAGTGCCTCTCGAGACCAGCACGGCTCTTGTGGCGCGAGCTGTGTAGGCAAAATGAACCGAGGGCTAGTGAATGTTCTCGAATTTGCACAATGTCATGCCATTCGACCGTACTGCAGCATCCGAATCGCATTGAGATCGAGGCTTGAGGTCGGTAATCTCAAATTCGATCCCGCGGAGAACACGAAAACAAGAGATTTATAGATCTGAGCGAGGCACCCAAGGCACCGGGCTCTTATCAGAATGAACCCTTTCTTATTGTCTAGACAGATCAGGGTCCACCAGGAAAAGAACCTGGCCACCGATAAGCCTTCTGTCCAACCACATTCCTTCGATTTCAGGTTCTCAGACCTCAACCACAGGGGGTAAGGGAGATGTTCCTCTCAGTCCTGCCTGAACAGTGAAAACGCCCAGCCATCTTGTTATCGGGTCCTCAGGCCTTCCGAACCCCAGCAGTTGTCAACAGAGTCCGTTGTACCTTTGTCCTGCCCCATTCTCTCAAGCCCGCATCGCACCAGTGGCCTTCTATGATCTACCGAATACGCATTCATCTTTACCATCCAGACTACGTGCATGAACGCGACACTTCTATCCCGGCTCCAGTATCGAGGCTACTTGATGCGGTCGTGTATCGAGAGCCAACGCCATCGAGAAAAGAGGGTCTGGAACATCAAATGATAACAAAGAAAATAAGTCCTCTCGTCGTTTCAGGACCTCCGAGGCCAAAACAAACGTGGGTGAACATCCCCGTGCTCAAGTACAACTGTTTGAATGCATTTATAATTCCTACTACGACTTCAGACGCCTCGGAACTTGTCACTTTGGAACTGGGGCTTCTCCAGGCTCACCTCAATCCATGGTTTGTCCCCTTATCAGCAAGTATTTGACCAAATGAAGATGGTGGCTTACCCTTTCCAGGACTGTGATTCGCTCCACAATTCCAGATCTATTTCATGAGATCGACCGCGGACTTGCTGTTTCAGAGAACGCCAGGTCTCAAAGCGAGTGTCAATACCGTCCCCGGAGAAGCTCGAGAACGTCATATCTAGTTGGCAGATATCAGAGGAAACATCCCACTGCACGATAGACTATCGTCCATGTGTATATGTAGTCTCTGATGCCTCTGGCATCTGGCATTGTCATCACTTCCTCCAGGCGACTACCTTTACCGAGATACACGCAACGACATACTATCTGACAAGATGGCGGTCGATGTTGGCTTGCTCTTCCGGGCGCCTGATGTCAATCCTATCACCCGCAAGGCCCTGTCGATACCTTTTCTCAACCCGATCAACGCGTACGGAAGAGTTTTCTTCTTTTCATGGTTCGGCTTCTTTGTGGCCTTCTGGTCATGGTACGCCTTTCCTCCATTGGTAAGTGACGCTCTTACAGAACAATCCTCCGCATGTCGTCTGATGGAAAGCAGCTACATGATACGATCCAAAAAGATCTGAAATTGACAAAGGTCGATATTGCCAACTCCAACATCATTGCGTTGTGTGCAACATTGCTGGTTCGACTGATTGCTGGACCCTGTTGTGATCACTTTGGACCTCGCTGGACCTTTACCGGTTGTCTCGTCATTGGTGCTATCCCCACCTTCCTCGCCGGGACAGCTTATACCAAGAGCCAGTTGTTTGCCGTGCGGTTCTTCGTCGGCATTCTTGGTGGAAGCTTTGTTCCATGCCAGGTGTGGTGTACCGGCTTCTTCGACAAGCGAGTGGTTGGCACGGCCAATGCGTTCGCAGCGGGCCTTGGTAATTCTGGTGGTGGTGTCACCTAGTATGTTCTGGTTCAGTGATTGACGGTTTGCAAATACTGACCCGTCCATGTAGTTTCTTGATGCCGGCTATTTATGATTCTCTTGTCAGTGATGGGTTGACACCTCATGTCGCGTGGCGTGTTGCTTTTGTCGCACCTGGCATCGTTATCCTCGCCGTCGCCACTGGGCTTCTCCTTCTATGCGAAGACACGCCCGTCGGCAAATGGAAGGACCGTCACCAAGCAGCGCAAACAAACCTCGCAAATCATGGAGTCCAGGCCACCGTTGTTGACAGGCCTAATGGTGGCCTATTGGACAAGCCCTCCTCGGTGTCTTCTGACACAGGCAGTCCACCTGGAGACGAGAAGACGCAATACAAAGCCACTGACGACCGGAAGCCGTCTGGTTTCACCGATCACGAGGCACAAATGACTGAGCAACAAATGCTTGATACCGCTCGTGGTGAAATTGTGGTCAAACCCACATTTCTACAAGTCCTCAAAGTCATGTTCGCGCCTCAGACTCTGGTCCAAGCCTTCTGTTACTTCTGCTCCTTTGGCGCTGAGTTGGCAATCAATTCCATTCTTGGGACATATTACCAAAAAAACTTCAAACAACTCGGACAGACCACCTCGGGTCAATGGGCGGCCATGTTCGGCTTGCTCAACGTCGTCACGCGTCCCCTGGGAGGCATCTGCGCAGACTTACTTTACAAGAAGTTCCCAAATCTATGGGTCAAGAAGCTTTGGATCCACACTCTGGGAATCATCACCGGCGTCTTTCTCATTGTCATCGGGGTGCTCGACTCTCATAACACGAGCACCATGTTTGGTCTCGTCGCCGGGATGGCATTCTTCTTGGAAGCGGGCAACGGTGCCAACTTTGCGCTGGTTCCGCACGTCCTGCCCAATGCCAATGGCGTGGTGTCTGGGATGACTGGTGCGACGGGTAACTTTGGTGGAATCATTTTCGCGATCATCTTCCGATACGAGAAGACCGACTATGGCAAGTCGTTCTGGATGATCGGTGTTATTACGATTGCGCTGAATCTGGCACTGTCTTGGATTCCGCCTGTGTCGAGGAAGCAGATCGGTGGTCGCTAGATGTACGAGGCACCTGCGTGGATGACCAATTTTCATCACTGAGTTTGAAAGCACATTAACACTAAGTATACTGAAGACATTTTTCTCGGATCATGTTCTGTTCCAGTACCCTCGTAGTACAAAGATTCGTTAGCTCGTAATCTTGAATGATCCGGATGGGGGCAGTGAGAGTGGTATTAAGCCACTCCCCAACTAGACGCGAGCATCACGCCACAATTCAACCAATCTTCCACGTGCCTTCTCCAGAGGCCCGCAGAGAGTGAAAAAAAACTGGACATTCAATCTAGACTCAGCTTCAGCCTTCACCGCCCAAAAAGTCACCAGGAAGGCTCAGGGGAAGCACCCCAATTAGGCCTAGCGTCTTGGCACATATTTTCCAACGCTGGCAACGCAGCCGCCGCCGCTTTTGGTTTTTCTGCGGTGAAAAGAATCTCGAGGCTTGGAATTGAACTCGGTGGCCTCAATTCAATCCCACCCATAAACAATCTCTCGGTCGACCTCACACCTCTGTCCTCGGTGGAATCATCAACAGAAGACTGACCATCGATTATCACTGCATTTCTCTATCCCTCACAGACCAGTCCCCGGAAGGAAACAAGGATGCTGAAAGTCCCATCTCGCAACAAGTCGGGGGCCCAACCTGTCACCAAAGCGGTCATTCTGGTAAGCTTGCCACAATCAATTTAGCCGGATCAAAAAGATCGGCAGTAGTAACAAATCGACTGAACAACTGCTACCCCAGGTTGGTGGGCCGTCGCGAGGAACCCGTTTTCGACCATTGAGTCTTGATGTCCCCAAGGTAAGTGGAAACCCCTCCCCATCCCTTCCCCCATGCCCCCATACGAGAGCAATTACTACGTACCTCGTACACTATGCAAGGATCGTCGTACAGATTTACTATCTATCAGCATCAATGAACTGACCAAATGATTCATGATTACAACAGCCTCTCTTCGACGTCGCCGGCCATCCCATCATCTGGCACTGCCTGAAAGCCGTGTCCAAAGTCGACGACATCAAGGAAGTCATCCTGATCGGGTACTACGAAGAAAATGTCTTCCGCGACTTCATCAAGGACTCCTCCAAGGAATTCCCGCAGTTCAAGATCCAGTACCTGCGAGAATACCAGGCACTCGGCACCGCCGGTGGATTGTACCACTTCCGCGACGCCATCCTGAAAGGTCGACCCGACCGCTTTTTCGTGCTCAACTCAGATGTGTGCTGCTCCTTCCCCCTCGAGGCGATGCTGAAGCTGTTTGAGGAGAAGGACGGCGAGGCCGTGATCCTCGGCACGCGGGTCAGCAACGACGCGGCGACGAATTTCGGTTGCATCGTCTCGGACACGCACACCAAGCGCGTGCTGCATTACGTCGAGAAGCCCGAGAGCCATATCTCCAACCTGATCAACTGCGGCGTGTACCTGTTCGCGACCGACGCCATCTTCCCTTCCATCAAGACCGCCATCAAGCGCAAGACCGAACGGCCCCGCATGATCAACTACCCATCGTCGGAGAACCTCGACTCGTCCTTCATGGCCGACGCCGACGACGAGGACGGCGAACGCAACGAGGTTATGCGCCTCGAACAGGACATCCTGCCCGAACTCGCCGACTCCAACCGCTTCTTCGTCCACGAGACAAAGGACTTCTGGCGCCAGATCAAGACCGCCGGCTCCGCGGTCCCCGCCAACGCCCTGTACCTGCAAAAGGCCTTTCAATCCCAGAGCCCCGAGATCGCCAAACCTTCCGCCACAATCGTGCCGCCCGTTTTCATCCACCCAACCGCACAAGTCGATCCGACTGCGAAACTAGGCCCGAACGTCTCGATCGGTCCTAAGGCCATCATAGGTGCAGGCGCGCGCATCAAGGAAGCCGTTGTGCTCGATGAGGCAGAGGTCAAGCATGATGCCTGCGTGCTGTACTCCATCATCGGATGGAATAGTCGTGTTGGTGCGTGGGCCCGTGTCGAGGGCACGGCGACCCCGGTCACCAGCCATACGACTACGATCATCAAGAACGGCGTCAAGGTCCAGAGCATCACGATCCTGGGCAAGGAGTGTGGTGTTGGTGATGAGGTGCGCGTACAGAATTGTATCTGTCTGCCGTACAAGGAGTTGAAGAGGGATGTGGCGAATGAGGTTATTATGTGATGTGGTTGTGATGCCGTTGTGGTTGGGGAACGAAGGATGAAGTGAATGGATGGAAGAAGAAATGAGGCTAGACGGCAATTGCTCAGATACTCATTACTACCTAGGTAGCGCATGCCCCTATTTTCTTTACCGTAGGGAGGTGTAGGGATGGGGGTTGGTAGAACGGGACAGCACGACACGGGTATCATACGATAGAGAAAAAGAGCCCAGAACACAGTTCAATCACTGCATTCAGAAGTCAAGCATGTTTCTCATCTCGCTCATTTCACTCATCTCAAGAGATTCTGGTCTTTACATGTAAAGTACAGCACAGTCGTCACCTTTCAGTCATTCATTTCGTGCGTCATTGAACATCGTCAGCCCCGAGTCACTCTAGACACATACTGTACTTTACATACCCAGGAAAGCTTCTACTCCCCATCCTCGTCGAGGACCATCATTCTCCTTTCCCACTAGCAAGCTCCATCTCCCGTCCTCCCTTCATCCCTCTCCTCACCTCCTCCCCACCTCACATCAATCAATCCATATTAATCCATATTCAACCCCCTCAAAAACTCAAACCGATCCACACATCCCCCACGACCATGCTTGGCCCAAACCCGATTCTGCGCGCTCTCCACCCCGCTGACAAGGTCCGCGTCGTCCGCTTGCGTCCACACGCCGCGCACATCGCGCGGCAGGAGGGCTTCGACTTCGACGTCTTGCAATTCCCTCAGCCTAGTAGACCGAAAATTTCGGTGTGAGTGTCGAACGTTGTCGAGCATGGCCTTGACGACTTCGGTCGCGAGCGCGAAATCGAAGCTCGTGGATTCGATGGCGGGGAAGAGAATGGTGTTGAGGTCGGGAACGCGCGGATGTAGGGCGTGTTGGGTCGCGAGCCAGGTGTCGATGGCGAGGCTATGGTCGGAGGGTGACGAAGGGGCGATTTGGTCGATGGGCATGTCGTATTCGGAGCTGTGTGCTTGCCCCTCGGCTTGAGCTGGGGATTGAGGTTGCGTGGACTCCTCTTCAATGCGGCGTGGGATTTCTTTGTCAGGCTCTGGTTCTGGTTCTGAGTGGGTGTGAATGCCATTCTCGTGTCCGGTGCTTGCCGTCTCTAGAGGTTCTGACACATGAGGAGGCGGCGAAAGTCCCGAAAGTATTGGAACGTCAGGCATCTCTAGATAGCTATCATCTTCAAGCTTGATTTCGGGCGATTGGTCTCGGAGTTCTGTCTGTCCGAATCTAGTACCGACATCATCCTGTCCGCTATCTGGGCTTTGAGGCACAAAAGATCGATCTCTGCGGAAGTCTGCATAGCTTGCAGTGGCGGGACAATTGTCAACACCATATGCCTCGAATCCTCCAGGTGGCTCGGGGAGGTCAAGGTTGGTCATGTTGTCGTTTTCGTCCATGTCTTCGTCGAAGAATGTAGAAGCACGGATTCCGGCTTGGGATCTAAATTCATTGATATCTTGTTCTTCTCTTGCAGTCTCGAACTCTTCCGGAGTCTGCTGCGCTGTTTCAAACTCTTCTGTCTTCTGGCGTTTGCTTGGCGGGACTAGGTTGGTAAAATCGACATCTAAATCTTCGTCCGTTTCTGTATCTTTAACAGCAGATCCGGATTCCGACCTATTGTCGACGTGTCCGTCACTGAATAAATTAACATGGAGAGGACTCGACGCATGCTCATCTTCATCGTGTTGAGATTCTCTTGGCTCTACATCCTCATCCACTTGATCGTCTGCATCAAGAAATGAGAACAAATCACTGGTAGCCTGGCCAGAAGCTTGATCTGATGAAGTTGATATTGAATTCGTCAGAGCCGTGTTCACATGTTCATTACTTCCGTGAGAATTTCCGCTGGGATTAACTGATCGTATTCTTGGTGGTCCATCATCAGTGCTGAGTGAAGAATTTTGTTGGGTGGGTAAAGTTCCCGGTTCATCTTGAAGTCGTTTTTGGTTGCTCTTCGAAGACGCCTGGAATTTTGGACCGCTAGCTGATGCAGTGATTGTTTGCGTCTGGTTCTCCTTTGATTGGTCTTGACCCATGCTGATTACCAGGCTCTGAGATGCGGATACGTTTCGATCCTGGCTATGAGTGCTTGGTAGTGTGTTGAGACTGGACGATTGAGTCGATTGAGATTGGCTGCCTTTTCCCGCGCTTCGCTTTCTCGACTCATTAGGTTCAGGAGGGCGCGAATAAGCAGGATATTCTGGCCAAAATGAAGGAGATTCGACCTCGGGCTGATCTTCGGGGCCTGGCTGGATTTCGAGTTGTGAGAGTCCGGCAATATCGCTGGCAAGTTTAGTGGCAGGTTGATCAGATTGAACGGCAAGATTTTCGTCGCCAATAAGATGCGAAGAATTCCCTCGCTCGTGTCCCACCTTTGTTGCAGCTAAGCCTGTTCCATGGGCATCTTGCAGGGCAAGAGACGGTCTGTTAGAACGATCGCCCTTTTGTAGTTTATGGCAATCATGGCAGACAATTTTCCCTTCATTGTCCTGACGCCAATTTCCGGCATCCGCAGTAAAGCACATTGTGCATCTCAAGCCTTGAGATGAAGATGACTCTGAGGCTTCTTGGGTCTGTTCTTGATCTTCAACTACATGAGACGCGTTGTCTTCAGACGTTTCAGATAGCCAAGGAGCAACCTCTTCGACCGAGCGACCGTTGGCCTTGCAATAATCAGGGATGACTTTTGATATGAAGTATTCCTTCCATTCAACCGCAGGATGAGTGTCATATTCTTGGGCGAACTCTTCCCAGGAATCTTCAAAATTGTTGAAGTAGTGTCCTTCGATGGACGGGAGCCAACTGTATAGTTGGTCATATTCGTCTTTGGTGAAGGGCCTAGTGTATGTTGCTTCTGGCTTGATCAATGGTCCCACATGGTTGCTATCATCTACGGAATCGGATGAAGGTTTTACTGTTGCCGATGTCGTATTGCTTACTGAACTGGCTTTGGGCTCTGCTGTCGCTGGCGTCATTTTGGAAGACCGAGGCGTATTCAAAGTGTTTATGGGCGTGGCTGGGGTGCTTCTAGCGGGTGAGACGCGCCCTGCTTCTCTGCCAACATCGGCTCGTTGCGCCTCGCCGTCGTCATTCACATCTCGACGTCTCTTCCTTTGTGGCGAGGACTGTGGTGAGCGCGATTTCTGCACCCCGTTTGAGGATTCCGCAGCGGCAACAGTGTCACTAACAGGCCTGTTTTGGAATCTGGTGTACTTTATGAACCTGTCACGCCAGCTTTGGTAGGTATGTCTTGGGTTCACTTCCGCCAACTGTTTATAGATCTCGTTCCCCTTCCAAGCTCCTTGGTCATATAATGGTCCAATCCATTTCCACAATAGCTTGTCGTCCTCGGGGGTGAAGGGGGTTCTTCCCGACTTTGGAGCAGTAACGATACTGCCGATAGTTCTGGAGGCATGGGAGGAGGTACCGATGGCATGGATGGATAGATCTTCCAGTTTACCATTGCGGATAGACTTTTCGACATATTGGTATGAATATGTTCCAGGAGCATTGCTCTTTCTGGCGTGGTCAACAAGCCTAATGTCCGCTTCGGTATCTCGGTCGACAATTACTGCCCCGTTCACCTGCGCGTTTGTGATGAGCCACTGGCGTTGAGGGATAGTGTGAGAGAACCATATTTTCTGATTGGCAAATAAGGAGGGACGATCTTGGGCATTTCCGTCTTGTGGGCGAGGAATTCCTTCATATACCACTGAGGTAGACATGGCCCTCTGCGCAGGGAGAGCCCGTGTTTACAGACGTACAGAGGTTCCCCGCAAAAAGTTGGCTACTGCCTCGGACGCGCAGTGTTGTAGAGCACGTCGCCACGTGACTATCCGGGTAGATCACTGGCAGATAAACGAGGTACGGAATACGGCCACGGTCAGCGAAAAAGAAACGGAATTGCGCGCACAACAGAGGCGACATACAGCTGGGGACGGGAAGTGCAAGTGGGATACGGCACCAGGTTCGCAGGGCAAGTTTGGGGCATCAAGTCCCGCTGCGGGCGTCCTTAGAATTGTGTCTTTTCCGATTCGTTCTGCCGATGGCGATTGTGTGGTTCCACTGTTTTGGGCCTGGGAAAAACGAACACTTCTGTCTCTTTCCCCGACCGACAATTGAAGATAGACACTTTACTGATTCTCATCGTACACCCTAATTGCTTCTTGTCTTCCTTTATTACTTCCACCACCCACTCCTTCAGTCCCAACAGCTTCTTGCTGTCGATACTTACCTCCGTCTACCCTCCCATTCCCCCATCGCGGCCAAGTTCCTCTCCCTCCAAGTCTCACCCGATTCTCGCATAAGACCACACAAACACCGCAGCCATGTCCGAGGAGCTTACCTACGCCGAAGTGTCCAAACACAATACCAAGAAGGACCTCTACCTCGTCATCCATGACAAGGTCTACAACACCTCGACTTTCGTCGATGAACATCCGTACGTATCGACACCATCTACAAAATACCCAAATACCCCAAATCTGGCATTTCGCTTCCCCCACCGGATAATGGGCCCCACATACAGCATGAAATTCACACATGTCTCCATTTACCCTGAACTGACATGTCAATCTCTAGTGGTGGCGAAGAAGTCCTCCTCGATGTTGGTGGCCAAGATGCAACCGAAGCCTTCGAAGATGTCGGACATTCAGATGAAGCTCGAGAAATCCTAGAAGGTCTCAAAGTCGGTACCCTGAAGCGAGTTCCCGGTGACCCAGCTCCCAAAATCGGCTCCACCGACAAGATCGCTGCTGGTCCGGGTGGAAGATCTGAAGCTGGCACGGGTATGGGTATCGCCATGTATGCCGTCATGTTGGTCGGTGCTGCTGTCGCATATTTCGGATACACATACCTGCAAAGTCAAGATAAGAAATAGATGGAATACACCCAAATTTGCTATGGGAGGCAACACATTGTGGAGTCAATACAGGTAGTCATTCGGGGAATGGCTTGCGGTTTCGGCAAATCCCCTCGATTTGGTCTTGCAAGACAGGTGCAAATTCACAAGATCAACAACCTTTCCGTTTGAATTACGTTGGACAAATTTCGATTTCTCAAACCAGCCTGCTCACCGGGTCTCACAGACAAGACGTTCATCCGATCGGCATCGGAACTTGCTCGCTGTACTTGTGCTCCGTACAGAAAATTACACCAATTCCGAGACCATTTTCAATCCAAGTTACAGACTTACCCCCCTTACGAGCAGTATGTTGAGGTTACCTTTTGCGGTCGCATTATTGTCCTCCAGCACAGAAGGGTGGACGATCGAAGTGATTGGTTTTTTGCTCATATAGAAAGGAGACCATATATCTTGAGAGCATTCCACTTTCAACCGGTCAACCTTGTCTCCTCTGGACTCGTTGTGATTAATCCCTGTCCCGTGCATTGACACAACCTTCGGCCTAGGAGGCCAGCTTCAGACAGATATTGCGTCTATCAGAAGTTCTCGCAGTGCATATTTCCGTACCCACTTCCATGCTTACCTCCAACTTGGAGGATGCTATGGTAGTAACCTAGATGGCTATTAGTAGGTTCCTAGGTAGGTACACACTGCATGAAATGCCAAGACCCCAAATTGCCCAACCCATCAGATACCTGAAGAAGCATCTAGAATGCTACAGCACTTGAAACTTTTCAACCTTTCCTCTTACGTTACATGGGCATTAACCAAGGTGTCCAGCACTTCCATTCCAGCTTCGCGGCTGGCTTGTCAACTATGACGAAGTGGTTGTCATATTCAGCCCCCAACTTGAAGGCGGACAGCGCCAAACACGATTGGCCAGTACAAAAGTTGTTCTGCACGGCATCTTGCGGCGGTGTTTAATGCCTTTGAAACATGATGCGGTCAAGGTCACAGCAACTTTTGTCTGGGGTGTTGGCCGTTGCCAGGCGGTGTGTATTCGATGCCCCTCTTCTACTTTAGAAACATGTGAGCACAAAATCGAGTGAGTCAACTGTGTATGACCGTCCCAGAGAGCCGTCTGGCAGCTGGTGGAGACAGAACTGTCCGTATGCCAGGCTGCCTCATGATGGCAACAGCCCAAAAGCCCCGTTTTCGCAACAAAGCACCCGACGAGTCAAAATGGAATGCCATAAGACCCGAATTTGAACGTTTGTATAATCGCGAAGGTCGCAAACTGAGCGAGGTCCGTACTATCTTGGCCGAGTTTCATGATTTCCATGCAGCGTAGATGTCCCTAATCCATTTGTTATACGATCTGCGCTGATGGTGTCAGGCCTCACATGTACAAGACTCGCATCGCAAAATGGGGTCTCGAGAAAAATTTCAAAAAGGAAGAACTGGGGGCTGTCGCAAAGACCTTTGAGCCATTCGCCAGAGCAGGTCTGCGTATTCCATCGGCCGTCGTCAACAAGCGCAAAGTTCCAACCAAACGCGTCAAGCGTCATTTTGGAAACTCGTTTCAACCGAACGGCCAATCTCTTTCCGCGAAACCGTTACAGCTTATGAGCAAAGATGATCAAAATGGACTTCGCACACGCGACAGCGGAAATTCAAAAGCTTGCCGTCGACCACTGAGAGTGCTGAAAATCCTCTTGCAACAGTCTGACGAGTCGCATCTTCTCGAAGCAACGCTAATTCAGATCAACAACTACTTCGACTGGCGATTGACCCAGCCAGATGACTATTTCCTCTGGGAAGTGCACAAGGGGAGTCAAGATCGCCCTACCGCAGCATTACTTCATCCAGCCGATGTCTTGGCCGAGCTCGACCACACCATAGCTTGCCTTGAGGACGTAAACTATAACGTCTGTAGGATGATTGAGAGAACATTGGCTATGATCCCTCAGGTTTTTCTTCAACAACACCCAATCCTTATCATGAATCTCACATATTCGTTCACGTTTGGGCTTGGTTCCCAGACTAAGCAAGCATATTGCAAAATATGGTCATATCTGCTGAAACTCGCCAACAAATTACTTTCACACCACGACCACCCGATCCTGATGATCATCAAGCTGTTTTTGAAATCTGAGTTCCAGGGTAGCCTCCCTAGCTCGGTAATGTCAGTGCTAGGCGATGTTGCAAGGAGACAATTAGATTTAGACTCAGAGGTACTTTTCGAGATCGACCTGGCTATGGTGAAAATCTGCTCCCAGTACGATGACCGCGATTTGGCTTTAGAGAACCTCGAGTCAATGTTGCAACGTTATCAACTCCGGTACGACGAGACACACTGGTTTTGCAGAAGAATTCTCTTAGAACTTGGAATTCAGTACTCCGACGAAAATTTGTGTGCACAGGCTAAGCAGTTCTTGCTCCGAGCAATAGAGTTGGATGTGGATGTTGCGAAGAAATCCCCTGACGCAGGACACACGACCACCTTTGCCTTGTCGTGGCTTGGTTGGTTGTGCGAGTGCACAAATGAGCTTTCAGAAGCGAAGAAGTGGTATACTGAAGCCTATAGGATAAGTCGCTCTTTTCGGGGCGCGCAACACACCGACACGCAACTATACTTGCATCGACTGAGTGCCATTCGGAGACTATTGGGCGAGGAAGTTACCATGATCAAGACGAACCAGCATGACAACATTGACTCCCTCGAAGCATTTGAGAATAAGTTTGAAGCGATGGCATTGGCCGCACTCCCGCTGGTCGATACGTATGGTGTATCCTCTGAGCCATGGAAAAAATTGGACAGCGAGTGCATGGTCGCCGATGAGGTGCCTTCGTTGAAAAACGACTCAATAGACGATTCTACATCCATTAGGAGTAGGAGTAGTCAAGGGGAACGTAAGTATGCTTCAGATGAAGAAGGAGCAGCGGCAGCCCGGACGTGGAAGCGCCTTCGGAGTGAGTCCGACGTCGTCGCGGTCGGTGCTATTATGGACTCTGATCTCCAATTGTCAAAGGACATGGCTGTGATAGAACCTCATGGGTTCACTATGAGCACTCTGAGCACTCTGAGAGACAACTTTGAATTCGATCCCTTGCTGCTGGACGTTGGGTCCGCCTGGTCGATGGATCTACAGTTCGGACTTGATGTGACGTGGCCACTCGAGACGACAATGGCGTCAAACCTACAACCAGAACCACGAGCAGCGGACCTTGACTCCAGAGCTATTGAGGACCTTCCAACTCTCGAGAAAAATCCCGAGTTCGACTGCTACAAGTACATGGAAGCGACTTCTACCAGCGCCCATTTCGAAATGGCTCTGAAAGAGCCCGCCTTTCAGAGCAACGCAGACGTGAGCGGCCCAACTGTGGGATTCTTCGATTGTGGGAACATAAATCAATGGTATGCGCTGGAAGGTACAGCACTCTCAAATGATCTGGAGTTTGAAGACATGGAGTCTTTGTGAAGCGCAAAAGTCTTTTCCTTGGTGTAACAAGATATGACTACTTCCGGGATCGCAGGGGCAAAACATCTCTCTCCTTATGAAAATGGTCGAGGCATGATTGATGCCCATTTGCACTCTCCTTCGCTTCTTTCTTGGGGCTGTGACCCTTCGGCCACCCAGTCTAGTATGTAGTATCTATACCTAGTGCACCTCTCCTAGCAAAGCTACTATGGTCCCTAGGCACCTCTTCCATAAGTCACAGAGAAAATTGCAGGGATTCCAGGTTTCCATGCTGCAATGAAGGCGCTGGTGAAAGGAGTTGCAAACTGATACATCACAGATGACAGAAGACCAAGCTACTAGGTAGCGTAGAGCCGTCCGTTCAGTACAGGTGGATTTCTTCTCGACAAATCTGATGAGTTGGACATGAGTGACGAAGACAGGTGAGCCCATCAGTCTTGCCTCGTCGGCAGAGCGCATATGCATAATTCAAGTTCCTGAAAATGCACATGCTGCCCCCCCTCGATGCTAGACAAGACACTCGCTCTTGCCGATTTGGGAAACATGAGAAGGGGTATGTTGGGTAGGAAGCATCCCTCAAGCTCTTGACATCAAAACGAGTCTCTCCGAAGTAGGAGAGCGTGAGTCTCTTCCGCCCCTTCCACCCTCTCCAGCGTAACCAGATCTTGCGATCACATCCTGGTTGCCTCTCAACCTGCTTCCAGCTCTTTTCCTTCTCTTCCCCACCCAAGTTATATCCCTTATCTCATATTCACCTCTCACCGCTTCGGGTTCCACTCAAACTCAATCGGCAAATTCATACCCACCCTCCTAGCCGATAATCGAACCCTCTCTTCCTCATCCATGTTCATACCGGGATTATAACGCTGCAGCAGTGTACCGTACATACGTTGGGCGCGCAAGTAGATCGTGAATTGTTCGAGCTGCTGCAATATATTTTCTGATGAGTGCGAGGAGGATGGTGATTGTGACAGGTGTGCGCGGATCGAGTTGTGGATGGATGTGCGTGGGAGCTTGTGGCGCGGGTGTGCGGTTGGAGGGAGTTCACGAAGAAGGCGCCGGTACAGGGTGCGAAGGGAGAGGGTGGACGACATGGTGAATGAGGAGTGCGGTGGTATTTGTGGGAAGATGTGAGGCGTTGGGTTTGTTGAATGGTGACGAGCTTGAGATCTTGCTCTGCTGCGTCGTCGAGGTGAGTGAAAGCATCCGAATTCGGCGTTTACAAATGCTACCCGATTAACTCCGACATGCGAGTATGCTGGTTTTATGGACGATTTCTTCAGGCCTCGCTGCTCACACTTTCTCTGCCCTGTTATCACAGGGCAAACATTGCAACATTAGACAGATTGAATTCATAGAGGGCCACGTACGGCACACCTAGTTTGTAGCGAACGAGTTCTATCTCATTTCCCCGAAGTCGTACCAAGGGATAACCATCTTTGTCAAAGAACTCCTCGAATCTGTCCATTTCAATCACAGCTTCTGCAGGCTTTCTGCAGAAGCAAGAAGGTCGGCCATGATCACAATCGTCGACACAAGACAAGCCTGTGAACGTAGAGCGCGATAGTCAACTGGGTTGATATTATAAGCCACACAAGTGTCATCAGTGCACATGTCATGGCCCTGCATAGTCTCCATCCCAGGAAGAAGACTCGAGTAGTACAAAGACTGAATTCCACTCTTAATGGAATATTGAGCAATCATCTGAGGACATCACCCTTGCGACTCTCGCAATTCCTCTTCAAGGAAAGTACAATCAAACTGACTACCATCATGAGACTCACTCCACAGCCGTTGATGGTGATCTATCGTATTCAGCAGTAAATAGATACTGAGTTCGACTTCTCGGGACAAGATCGCTCGCCGCAATGGCGCGGGAAGATGTGTCTGAAGAGTATCGAGACAGATACTCGTCTGTGGCAAGCAGTCTTTTAAGCGAGTGGTCCATCTTCTTCCCCGTATCTTGTCGGCTGGGCAATTTCGTTGAGTTGCAGGAGACCCTTTTGAGGAACACAGTCCACAAAGGGTTCAAGAGATGCGGAGGCCGGAACGACAGCGCGATAAGACGTGCGAAGGCATCAGAGTCATCGAAGGCAGTAGGGGTTCTACTTACGATATTTAGCCTCATAGTGGTCTAACATTTTTTTTGTTGGGCTAAGAATCTAAACTAGCTCGATACCTTTAAGTACGATCTATCTAATCCTAAGCGCTCGGATCCATCAACAGTTTCCTCCCACTAACAATCCCCTCCATCATCAGGTCTAAAGCATGTTGAGCCTTCCCCAACCCACCCGTGATCCATTGCGCCCTCGTCGGCACGATGACCCCCGATGCTAATCCCTTCGGCACCAACTCGCCATAGAACCACGTTCTAAACTCACTGTGCTGCGGCTGGTCCATCGCCAGGCTGTACGGCGCAAATTTGCGCACCACGCCCTCGGGCAGTGGCTTGTCGGGATCGGGGCCCAGGAGGGAGTAATAGTTACCGCCGCCGATGGATGTGAAGTACAAGGACAGGATTTCTGTTACGGCGGGCAGGCCGATGGCATCGAAGACGGCGGTGTAGGGCCCGGCGGAGTGGAGTTGGGATACGATGTCCTTGGCGGGTTGGGAGTGGTCGATTATGCCGGAGGGGTTGAGAGACGCGACGTAGTCCTTATTTCGCGGCGACGTTGTCGTGATGACTTCATACCCAGCGGCCACGGCGTAGCTCGTCGCAAGGCCCCCGGCGGGGCTGGAGCCACCATAAATCAGGATCTTCTTTCCGTTCTTAGTGGGCGCGCTGGCTGTGAGCGAGGGTCTGTCAAGACCCATGTGGATGGAGAAGGCGGCGGCAATGGCGGCGAGGTTGAGGATCGTCGTAGCGCTGTCTTCGAGTGTAACGCTCTCGGGGATTTTCGCCGTCGATGTCACTGACGCCAGTGCGTATTGCTGATACGCTCCGAAGCGGGGGTCGGCAGCCTTGGGCCCGTCGCGCACGGTCGCGACTCTGTCGCCGGGGCTGAAGCCAGTCACGTCGGGGCCGACGCTCTCAACCGTGCCGGCGAAGGACATGCCTAGGATGTTGGGATATGGGATTGGGATTAGAGCAAGTCTGGTTTGGCATTGTTAGAGATCTTCAGCTTTGGCTGGGAGAAAGGCGTGGCACTCACTTTTGGATTTTTGCTTCGAGGGGAGAGAAGCCGATGATTTTGACTTTGACGAGCAGCTCACCGGGTCCGGGAGTTGGAGTAGGAGCTGTGTCGACCACGAGGTCGGCATGCTGCTCTTTGATCCAGGCTGCTTGGTGGGACATTTTGTGTTCGGGTTTCTATATGGCTTTGGATTCTGGTGCTTTGGGTGCGTTTGGTGCTTCAGGTACTGTGGGTTCTGTGGTTGATTGAGTGGCCTTCCTGCCAGGAGGACGCGGGAAAGGTTTTATAGACAATTAACGGGCTCTCATTTTACCAGAGCCCCATCCGCCCTGCTGCAGCAGCTCTCCTTGGTGTACCTGGGACCTACCTGGATTGCAAATACAGTTTGTCATGGTCGGATTCGAAACCCACCGATTCCCGGGATGAGGCGATTGACTTTGTGTTGTTAACGCCATGATTTCAAAGTACCTATAGTGATGGTTGAGCCTCGAAGGATGGGGTCGAACCGTGTCGTTTGATGGTAAGGAAGTCAAAAGTATAGATTACCAAGATCTTGGGCGAGGAAGGGGCCAGTGAGCAGCCAATTAGGGGTCAGATCTCATGGCTAGCTACCTTAGGCATAGCCTATAATCACTGTTTAAGTGATGCTGCGGACGCCTAAAGATTTAATAAGCACCGGCCTGATCGCTCTCTCGCGCCCGGACTTAGCGAGGCCCAATCGTCACAAAACTCGCACTCCACGTCAAGCACCTTGGGTACCCACGCTTAACGTGATTCCGAAGAAACACCAAGTGACACTTATTATGTGAGTTTAACTTCCGAGACGGCCAAGTCACTACTGATTCAATCTTCCTTGCAATGGCATCTCATTTTATCGTTGTCTTCCATGGCGTCTTTCCGCGTCGGTTCAAGTCCAGATTGGCCCAGGAGAAGTACTTTCCGTGATCATCTTTTCTTCGAGCCAAAATGGTGAATACTGGACGGCCCAGTCGAGCCTGTGATCCATGTAAAGAAAGACACACTAAGGTACTGATATTCTCTCGTTTTCCATGTATACTGGGATCTTGCTGATTAGTGGCCCTGAAAGTGCGACGAGCGCCGTCCGGTAAGAGGGCATGTTTCTGCCCATAGCGTCGGCGTGGCTTATAATGCAACAGAAGTGTTCTCGCTGCCTAAGAGCACGTCGAAAATGTACAGGATATAAAGACGACTTCGACGTCAATCTCCGAAATGAGACTCATGTTGTGGTACAGCGCATGCGCGCTCGCGAGGCGTATTCCCAAAGGTTTTACAGCCAACTTGGTGTTCCCTACGAGCAGCAAGCGGTCGCATGGTTTCTCGACAACTTTGTTCTGGATACTTCTGACACACGATACTCCAAAGGCTTTCTTGCCGGCCTGTTGCCGTTGATAGGGACTGCAAAATCAGATTCTCTCCTTTTTGACACCATTGACGCAGTCGCTTTACGATTTCTTGCTACCAGTGCTGTCAACAGTTCGATTGCCATGAGAGCGGCACACAGCTATCTTCGCGCGTTAAACCATTTACAAATGATGCTGGACCACGAGGTCCATTGTGTATCGACTGAAACGATGATCTCGGTATATCTGATGGGATTGTACGAGGTGAGTGTTCATAAAAACTCCATTGCATTGACGTGAATGTGTACCGCTAAATCCATGAATGCAGACGATGATACCCCCGAAAAAGACTTTGCACCCTTGGTTATCCCATCTCCATGGTCTCACGGCAATCATAAAAACACGCAGCAAAAGATCCAACGGCCGCTGTTCCGGCATCGATTATCTTCCTATTTTAGACAGCACTCTCAGTCGCTCGACTTGGTCCGAGCACCATTACACTGGTGTCGACGTACTTGTCCCCGTCAGTTCAGGTCGCAAACAAATTTATCCTTGCATTAAATCCGACCTGGAGGATGGATTTAAGTTCACCTGTGTTGAAAATGGCCATTCGATACGGGCGTTACTTGACGATCTAATCTTAAGGACGCAACCTATTTTACAAGCCGCGGCATCAATGTTCGAGAACTCTCAACCTTTGATTAAGAAAAATATCGAATATCTCAGTTCTGTTGCGCGCTCGGAACTATCAGGCCTGACAGGTTGGCCATCAACAATGCCTGAGCACTGGCAACCTAAAAGGATTCAAGGCCCTCTCGAAACGTCTAATGTTTCTCAGCTAGACATATTCGCCGGTGAAGTCGACATATATCCCAATTGTCAGCACGTCAAATCTATGGAAATTGGAAACCAGCTGACTAGTATACAGTGCTCGTAGCGGCGATGTGGAACACATATCATACAACGCTCTTACGACTCTGCGATGTGATCGCACAATGTGGCGAATATCTAGAAACCGAAGCAGCACGATTTCGAGAAACTGACGAATATCACGCGCTGCGTGTACAAGCCGGTAAGGCAGCTGAAGAGATATGCTCATCAGTCGCTTACCACATCAACAACGACTGGGTAAACCGCGTCACCAACACTGGCCTCCACCCATCTCCGAAAGCATTGGGTGGCCTATTACTGATCTGGCCACTGTATGCTGGAAGCGTTCTTTCAATCGTGCCCGCCGGTCACCGGAGCTGGATGAGGCGGAAACTTCGATCCATCGGCGGTTCCATGGGACTCGCGCAAGCAGTTGTGCTCGCTGATACGGTTGATCTAGGAAAGAGAACGGATCCACTTAAACCGGTCATCATTTCTCTCGGTCAGGTGTTTATGTGGAGCGCTACTATGTTCTGAAAGCAACTTGAAGTTCTGAATCCGACTTGATTAGACGATGGGCAATTATGTACCCTCATCGTGTCTGTAGTCTAAATCTGGTGGACGGTGTTGTCCTGGAGAATATCTCCATGGATCAAAAAGGCGTTGATCGCTCTAGTGGTATCACCGTTGTGGAACTAGCTTGTATGTCATCCGCCGTTGCGGTACAGGTTGAATCCGGTGGGAATTTTGGGCCCGCATATTAAGAGCCCATGGCGAGACGGTTCCCGGACCGTAGAATGAATTGACTAGCATTATAGGAGGCAGCTTCGACATGCGTTGTGGGTCGAGATCGTGGGGTGGATTCGAGGATTTGATGGGCCATCCAGCACAGATGGACAAATTATCCTGTACGTTTCCGTAGCCCATGGTATGTGGCGCAAGGACAGACGTCATGGTGTACATGTTGCGGAAGTCTTCAAACGTGAGGTTGTGGTGTGGCTGGTCCGAACAGACGATCGTCCATTGCGAGTAGGTTGGAGCTGCCGTCGAATTGTCCACACTGAGTTGCAACGGGATAAAGAAAGTCGCGTTGCCGTGCTCAAAGGCCTCTTTGAGACCTTCTGCATATACATACCAGTTTTGGGGCAATTCTTTATCATCGCCGTCATGCAGCTCCAGTAACGATAATTGCACAACTTCCCGCGGTCTGGCGGTGCCATTAGGATTGCACGGAACACCCGAGCAATTTTGGGCATGCAAGGCTCCTGCTTCGGAGGCGGAGACGACCGCGTCGAATATGGCATTTTGGTTTCGCCCGTAAAACGTACATTCCGTTGTGGTGTTGCACCAGCGGAAGAAGTCGCTGACCGTGTACTCCAGTCCGACGGCAGTCGTCAAGTACGCTTCGTGCGTATGATGACGATTGGATAATCCGTCCAACACCATTCGTCCAACCTTACCCGGAAATACGTCTGCATACTCGGATCGAAATTGTGAACCGGAGGAGAATCCGAGGTAATTCAGTTTGTCGTGGCCCAGAGCTTGTCGGACAAGGTTAAGATCACGCATGGCCTGATTGGTACCCATGTGTTATATCACTGGGCCTGTCATATTCACGAAACTCTCTCCGATCGCCCTGTTTTGGGTTATCATCTCGTTATAGCTCGCTTCGTCGGTAAGTATTGGGCACACAATGGAGTTATAGGCTTCGTGATCACATCGGATGAGTACACTGAAGCTGGCACCTCTTATGCCGAGGCCTATGATATCAAAGACCGTACGGAGTTGGGTGTAGGGACCGCAGCCTACCGCCGCTTCTTGTTCAGCGCACGAGAGAGGTGTACCGGCGTTTGATTCTCCTGGCCCGCCGTTCTCGCTGCAGGATTGTAACAGTCTCAGATCACTCTCGGGAAGCATATATACTGCATGGTTTACCCAAATTCTGAGGGGCATGGAAATGTACATGTATGTAGAGTCCGGGCCTGGAACCGCTGTTGCTCGTCGACCGCAGTCGAGTGAAGACCAACTGTACAGTATCATCACGTGGGTTGTAGTAGTCAAGCGGCACCTGAATTCCACCACATTGGACAGAGTTGTGGCCGCCGTGGGGAGATGACAGACATGTTACCGAGGAGGCATTGGAAGTTGCGTTGTTCGTGGTAGGGTTTGGCGCGCAGTGTGCGGCGACACTTCCACACCAATGGATGCCGTCGATGGCGATGAATGTGCATCATTGATTGTCTGTGAAGGCACAGGTGGTACTTCGGCGGTCATATTATTCTCTAGAATATATGAAGGTTTTGATAGCAGAAATGCCCGTGCTGTTGAGAATAAGGACATGCTGCATAATGAGAATATAAGTTAAGAAAGGTTGGGAAAAACTAAGAAGTGTAAGGTTGATCACTTATTTTGGCGAATTCATTTATAGGTTAATGAAAGTCATGAACCTTGACTTCCTTAGAGCTTGGCGAGACCATCCCATAAGTAGTGTGCGTGGCCTCTAAGAAGTGTAAGGATTTACAGGTCATGATACGGTGTCCACCTTAGAGTCTGCCTTCACCTTTCACTCGCAACTTGTCACCGTAGAACAGTATAGCGATGGCTGCCGGAATTGTGAATATAACCACAACCAATCCAAGGAGAGTATTTGCCCACCCATAACCCAACGCGGAATGCATTACTGGGGCAAATAACGGAAACCCAAAGGCGCATAGACTGCGGAAGAGCTGGGACGAGGCCGAAGCTGAGCTGGCGTACTCTGGAGTTGCGTCGATAACATAGGCCTGAAGAGCTTGTCCAGTGACTTGCTGTCCACAGGCGAAGATTGCTACGCCAAAATCCACCATAAGCCAAGAGCGTCTTCCTTGTGCACCCCATCCATACAACAACAGACCAAGGAATGTCACCAGGCTGGCAGGTATCATGACGGGGACATGGTGTTCAGCCTTTGCAATGCCATTCGCCCGGGCTTTAAGACGACCGAAAATATGGTCCATCAAAACGCCACCAATTTGTGCTCCGGCCACCTCGCCCACGCAAACAGATACATAGTGTAGTCCACTGGTAGAGACACTTTCGTGATATGTCGAGGTCCAAAGGTCTGAATACGATGACAGGACTAGATATAGGATTCCATAAGACAAGCCGGACAAACACGCCTGGATTTGAACGACATGATGGAAGAGGAGCAATCTGATTGGTCTGGAAAGAGACCAATTCAATACCCAGAACGATGAACGACCTTCCGTCAACTTTTCATTTGTTGTGTGATATCGATGGTCGCCACTTTGACTTCGGAGTCGACGTGCTTTTCGAAACAGAATCAAGGGAGGGTAGGTTTCTTTAAAAACTGGGACCGACGCCGCGGTCAGTGCGACCTGGAATAGCGAGGTCGACCAGAAAATCCAGCGCCAGGTCGTCCCACCCACGATGAAGCCTCCAATGATAGGGCCTACGGCAACTCCAAGAAGAGGAATCAGCAGATACAGCCCGAGTGACCTTCCTCGCTGTTCTGGGCGCCAAACATCTCCAAGTACACCGCTTGCAAGCACGTATACCGCGCCAGCACCAAGCCCCGCAAGTAGACGGGCAGTTATGAGTAAAGATTTAGTGTGCGCAAAACCACAGACAGCGTTCCATATCAAAAACCAGAGATTCGTTGCATGCAGTAACGGCTTCCGACCATAGATTTCCGAGAGAGGACCAAACAGAAGCGGGCCAAATGCTGTGGCAAGCAAATATACGGACATTGTCATGACCGACTCGAATTCATTGCTGATATGGAGCTCAGAGGCAATGGCTGGGAGAGCTGGAGCCATGATCGTCGAGACCATGATGCGATTGAAACCTGTTGCCGATAGGACAGAAGTTACCATCCATTTTCTTGTAAGTGGCCAGTCTTTGGGGTTTTCGGGGTCTTTGGGGGAATCAAAAGTCACTAGGAACAGTTCGGTGGATTGGGGTTCTATGGAAGTGCTGTCTATTCCATTCGCCTCGTCGACCTTGAGGTTGATTGATTGTGCTTTTGTAGAACCTGTGCTCATCTTATCGGTCACCCTTGGCACTCGCGTCGGGACGTGGTAGAATCCTCAAGTCAAAATAATATAAATCAACATGAGACACAGCAGGTGCACAGCCAGGCTCCATTACGCCTTTAAATAACACATTGCTATGTTGCGACACACAGACTTAGTGGAGGCCATTCCTCCGATCTGCGACGTAAGAATCTCTGATTCTATAAGGCAAGCTTTGGTGCTGATTAGCTAGCACGTATAATGGTCTTGCGTGCCGCTAGACCTTCGACAGCACGATTCCAAAGGAATTTAGCGTTTGTACGGTCTGGTGTCGCAATTGACTCTTAGGCTCAGCATTTGCATCTAGCATGGTACCATGACTCAAGTGTTAGTATTCTCCATCGGGCATTTGCTCCACGAACCTGCCAATGACAAGGCCACCTGCGTATGGAAAGCTTGAGATTGCAAGGCACGACCCGCAACATCTTTTGCAGACAGCCTGAAACTCACATGCATCCAGGCCCCATGGAAGTCAATTGTCCGCGCTCGGTAAGCTGATTTCAGAGGGTACACGGTACGTGCTCCACATCCCATGATTGACAACCAAAGACACGTTACCCTGAGAGGCTTCAAAGCGCGCCGGGCAAAAAGGATTAGCATGTACTCCATACTGAATGAGTGATTATCAGAGTTGCCGATGGCCCTTGAGACTGCTACCGATGAGCACAGACACGCCTCTCACCATTACCAAAATAGTCAAGGGATGCAGAGCCAAGGATTTCAGGAGTCGATGTTGAAGATTCGCTCCGAACTATTATCCAGTGCGAATTGTTGATTGGCTGTAGCGTAAGGAATTTCCGATTTCGCACCTTGCCGGAAAGCCCACATTAGGGAGTGTTGATGGAGTCACTATGTGTCCAAAGCCGATGATGAATGACCTTTTGAGGACTCTGAACAGTATTTAAAATCAACCTCTCGATTATCATCACGCAGATGCCAATAATTGATCCGGAAAAGCGGAGGCGCAAATGGGCGCGCAAGGTCCGCAGCGGCTGCAAGACGTGCAAAATCAGACGGAAGAAATGTGACGAAGCGCGACCCTGTTGTCTGAGATGCATCAACGACCGTTACTCTTGCGACGGCTACGATACACCCAAACCTCGGATATTCTTGCCATACTCAAATGTCACGAGCCACTTCTCTCAATGTCAACCGTCTGAATATTCAAATGCTGGAATAGCCAACAAGACCAAAGACAATCCCATCGAAGCAGCTGGTTCCCAAACATCTACGAATAGTGAAGAACTACGCAAGCACTATTCGAGACGCCGATCGCCCGCACATCCATCGTCCGCACGTCGATCTGTCGTGAAAACCAATGCGATCAACGAGCATTATGGCCAGGAAGACTTTTTCCGAGCGGTGCCGAACATCGCAGAGCTGCACGACTTGTCTGTCACTGGGCTGAAACCATCTAACCACTGGGTATCTGGCCCTGACGCACCGTATACCGATTATTATGTTCATCAGGTCGTGCCGTTGCTTGCTACAACGCGAGAGTGGCGCCTTTTTTGGGAGCACATGGTTCCGCAGATCAGTTGGAGCAACGAAGTCATCCACCATGCCATGATTGCTCTTGCGGCCACTTACGAATCCAAAGCTTCTGGCAATGATCGCAAGGAGCTTATCATGCGCAAAAGCAACCTAGCCATTCGAAACCTTAGACTGCAACATATTTCTGTTGACATCGTTTTGGTACTATGTCGCATATTTGCGTCGATTGCACGATGCAACCGTGATCCTTGTTCCGCTATGATGCACATGCGAAGTGGTGGCCACATCATCCGAGAAGCCGGTCGGCAGATTGATTCTGATATCATGAGGATCACGGCGCCAACATTCTTAGGTGCCACGGCTTACGATGCCGCCCACAATATCCACTGTATTGTTCACCCAGGGTTGCTAGAATTGGATTCTATCAGACTGCAGTATCAACAACTATTGGGATCTCTCCATCGTCGCCACCGGTGGTCCATCCTACACCCTGCATCTAGATCTTTCATACTAATCTCCTGTTCCATTATGACCCAAGCTGTTTGTGCGGCGATCTATCCGGATATTCTGAACTTCAAACTTAACGATACGGTACTCCCTGTCAAAAGCGTCCGGGCGACATTGATAGCCCAAGAGAATATGCTGTCTGTGGCCACACTTAAGAGTCTTTTCGCTCAAGCCACTGAACAAATTCATAACTGCTTGGAGCAGGCATCCTCAGTCACGGCACTACCAGACAGTCTTCAACACCTCATCAAGACCTGTGTCGACAATTTTGTGGTGCAGATTGCCATAATTGAACCACGACTAACGGCAGGAACGTTCTGGCAAGACCATTATGAAGTGCCATGTACAATCGATTCGTATTTTGGGTTTGTTCCAAGCCACCAAACTTCAGCCGTTACCCGTGACAATGATTGTGAAGGAAGGGAGTTCTTCCTCGAATTTGTATGCCCCTATCGGAGTGGGTTCCTACTGGCATGTTGTGATTAACGGTTTAGATTCTGATCAGCGACGTAAGGACAGAACTATTAAGCTAGGGGATATAGCAGGAGGACTTGGCATGACAAAAAGGACATCTCTCCACAGCCCATCGCGGGACAACCCTCCGACTTAATAGGAAATGAATATCGGGATTCTTTAGACGGTAGTGAACGTTTTAGCTGATAGTACTTAGCTTGACACTCACCTACCCTCTGAACCGTATATTTGTAATCCACACGACACTTCACTATACTTGAAGGTCCTCAGAAAGGGAGGAGACTCATTTTGAACCAAAGCTTTCCCCCCTGCCAGTTTGCTGCGGCCCGGGTGCGAGAACCTGCCCGGGCCGAAGTCGCCGAACCCACCGATCACGTGTCTGCTTTCTCCGAACGCGTCGGGCTGACACCTTCGTAGCATTACTCTTTTACTGGTAAGCGTCTTCATCTTTGATTCTCCGTCTCTCGGAGCTTCAGTCAACTCCGGTGATGTCACACCAGCGGAGGGTCAAGACTGCATATTCTAGGATGGCAATTAAACGATGATTGCATGGCAGAGCCGACTCTAAGCGCAAGCATGGTAAATCCTGCTTCGTAATATTCCGCGTCTTGGATCAGGATAGTTCGGTCGATGGGATTGGAAGCTGCAGGTTTGAGTTATCTTGTGCTCCTGAGCTTGAGGTTGTCTAGGTGGGCATGGACGTCGCGCTTCGTAGTGAGCCTTGAGAACAACATCGCGACAACCTTGGTCTCTTTTGCGCGGTCTCTCATTTGTCCTCCTCACAATTTGTTTCCTCTTTGCTAGCCATCAAACAAAATGACCAAGTTTTCAACCCTGCGACGAGCTCCCATATCAACATTGATCACCCAGACTCGCACGTACGCATCACACGCCTCACAAACAGCAAACAGGAGGTTAAATGTGCCCATTGATTTTGGGAAAACTCCCCTCTTGCATCAATCATCCAAAACCTTCTCTACCAGTCCCGAACTGCCTCAGCATGGCTCTCCTACCACACGCTTGAATCTTTGCCAGGCGGTTAATTCTGCTCTGCGAACGGCATTGCGTGAAGATAATAAAGTACTCTGCTTTGGGGAGGATGTTGCCTTTGGTGGCGTGTTTCGATGTACGGTAAACCTGCAAAGTGAATTTGGGGACCAGCGAGTCTTCAACACTCCCATTACAGAGCAAGGAATTGTTGGTGCTGCGATTGGAATGGCCTCCGAGGGTGCAAAACCCGTGGTGGAAATACAGTTCGCCGATTATGTGTTTCCGGCCTTCGATCAAATTGTGAACGAGGCTTCCAAGTTTCGTTACCGTGAAGGCCATACGGGTGCCAATATTGGTGGGATGGTCATCCGTATGCCCTGTGGAGGTGTTGGACATGGAGCCCTGTAAGCATCAATTGATTGGCGCTCAATCCTCTGTCGTATAATAAAATACTGATCTCAGATAGGTATCACACTCAATCTCCCGAATCACTTTTCTCTCATGTACCCGGTTTCAAAGTCGTTATGCCCCGGTCTCCCACACAAGCCAAAGGCTTACTTTTGTCTTCAATTTTGGAGTCGAAAGATCCAGTGATATTCATGGAACCTAAGATTCTCTATCGGGCAGCCGTGGAAGAAGTACCTGACGAGCTTTACACTCTACCAATCGGACAAGCAGAAGTGCTCAAGGAAGGAAGTGATCTTACAATAATATCCTATGGCCGACCGCTTTATAACTGTATGGCTGCAATTGAGACAGCGGAGAAGGAACTCGGAGGTGCCAGCATTGAATTGATCGACCTAAGAACCATCTATCCCTGGGATCGACAGACAATTCTGAACAGCGTTAAAAAGACCGGGAGGGCAATTGTGGTTCATGAGAGTATGGTGAATTATGGAGTCGGCTCGGAGATTGCAGCTACAATTCAAGAAGGCGCTTTCTTGTCCTTGAAAGCTCCGGTGAAACGCTTGGGAGGCTGGACGACACATACAGGATTGGCGTGGGAGAAATTCATTTTTCCGGACGTTGCAAGTAAGATTTCCCCTGTCTTGTTGGATCAGAAATTTTTGAAAGCAGAGCAATTTACTGACATTTTGTTTTCAAAATTAGGGATTTATGATGCCATTGATCAGGTCATGAATTATTAGATAACAGGCGTATTCAAGCTTCTGCGCTCGATCTTTGGCAGAATTGGTAGGGAAGGAAGTTACAATCTGTAGTACAGTCTTCAGCTCGCGATGTGATGTACATGAAAAGTCCAGAGAAGGCGTAGAGGCTGAATACTACAAATCTATGGGCGCCCAAGCTACCTGGGCCCATACAGAGGACAAACAACGATATTATCATCAGAGGTCCTTCGAAGCCGCTTGACAACCTTGAGATGTCCAATTGTGACTTAGTACGACTCTTCGCTGTGACATCCTTGAATATATCAACCAGGCTACAATACCTGAACGCCACCCTCATAGTTATGCGCATCATACTCGTCCGGAAATTTCAACATCAACCGCTTCATCTCCTCCCTCTGCGCCAGCTGTTCCTCCGAGTACTCTGCGTATACATCATCCCAAATCGTCGTCAACGGCGGCTTCAGCTCCTTCTCCGCAGCCTTCATCTCCAGCAAAATCTCCCTGCGAATCTCCGCTCTAGTCTTCTTCTCCAGCTCCTCATTCCACAGACCCTTGTTCTCCAACCACTTCTTCAGCCGGACGATAGGATTGTCGCGTGTCTTCCACGGATTCACCTCGTCGTGGGTCCGGTACGCGAAGCTGTCGTCGCTAGTGCTGTGGTGGGAGATACGGTAGCTCATGAACTCCAGTAGGATGGGTTTCCCACCGTTCTCGAGCGCCCGCCGTCGCGCCTCCTTAGTCGCGTTGTACACGGCGAAGATGTCCGTACCGTCGACGCGCAGGCTTTCAATCCCGTATCCGATCCCGCGTACGGCGATGCCGTCGCCGCGATATTGCTCCGCCGTAGGGGTTGAGATCGCGAAGCCGTTGTTCCGGCAGATAAAGATCACGGGGCAGTCTCGCGTCGCCGCAAGGTTGAGTGCGCCGTGGAAGTCGCCCTCGCTGGCGGCGCCGTCGCCGAAGTATGCGACCGCGACTCGAGGCGACTTGTTGCCGGTTTCTTGGTCTTCGAGTTTCAGCGCGTATGCAGCGCCCGTTGCGTGAGGAATCTGTGTTCCTAATGTTGATGCGACGGCGTGCTGAAGAGAAAATATAGGTAAGTTACCGTTCTGATTGAAGAAGAGTAGGGGGTTTCGAGCTTACCACACCGGTCTTTGCTCTGCCGCTGTAATGCACAGGCATGTTACGACCTTTGCCGGGATCGTTCTTGTTGTGCATCAATTGGCTCATGAAGTCTTTGAGCGTAAATCCACGCTGTTTGAAGACACCAGTTTCTCGATACTGGCATGTTATAATGTCGTCTGGGCCTAGTGCCGCAGCAGAGCCGATGGTGATGCCTTCTTCGCCAGTCGAAACCTGGAACTTCTGTGAGCTTGGTAACTAATGGATTTCTTTCGAGATATGTACCATATAAAAGCTAAGTCTGCCTTGTCTCTGCGCTTCTGACATGATCGTATCGAGAATACTAACTAATGAACGGTCAGAAACTTGGTCATATACGAATGACAATCCACACCAGCAAGCATACCAGTCAACATGTTCTTGTACCACTCGATAATCTGGTCGTTCGTCACCCCTTCAGGTGCAAGATTCTCATCCTCGATTACGCCGTCTGAATTCATGATTCGATATGTGGCTATCGGAGGAATGTTCTTCGGGACGACAAAGTCCATCTTTGTCGTGACTGGACTATTTGTCGCTCCCGGAAATCTAGGTCTTCACCCAGTGCCTGTACTTAGCATTGGAACAGGATCTTGGACGTTGGTGCATTGCTTACGACGCTGCGATTTCACCTAGCGTTCGCGGTATCTCCGCTTGCGAGACCGTTTTGCTTGATGCATATCGTCTACCAGACGAAGCTCCGAGGTTCCGAGAAGCGTATCGACATGCACTGTACAGGGCCTTCCTCGCCGTCATAGTGTTTGCTTTTGATTTCCTGTGTTTTCCTGTATCATCGGGAATGTGGAAATCCCCAATGTAGTGAGTTTGCTGACGGCCATGCCACTATAGCAATACACAAGCTCGACCGGAATGGGCCAGAAATCATGCATGTCAATCCCCGAAATATCCGTCACTCTGTCGGTTGGACAAGGGTGGATGTTACAAATAGATGTCAGAGGATGTTAGTGTCGGGGAGATCGATACGGCTCCGGCGGAGGGCCTCCTCGTACAACCTCTCTCCGCACTCTTGGCGTTCTTTACCGCGCCGAAGCTCCCGGGACCGAGCAGGTGAGACTGTGTCTATCATGCCTACTTTGGTAATTAGCAAGCTCCTGATCTACTTGATGCTGTTGGTTTACTGTTCTTTTGGCAAAGTATAATGTTCCTGCTTAGAGGCGGCGAGATGAAGTGGCTTTCGGCGTGATCAAATCACCCCTTGAATTCGGAATTAACATGGTGACCGCTTACTCACGGGTGAAAGCAAGGTCCAGCTCGTGGATGTGGAAGTCGTAAATCCGCTTGATTGTCTCATATCTTAGAGCAGTCGTGCATTATGTCGCAAATTTCGTGCAAGGAGATGCTATTTTTCGTCGAAAACCGTGACGAAATTTTTAAGAAACGGCGAAGCTGGTAATAATGGACAACTTCGTTCGTAGGGCGTATCCTCTTGTGTCTCAAGTATCCGGCTTTCGGAATGCAGCAATATCGGGAAGGGCACTGCAGCGATTGGGGTTCCCGAGTCATCGGCATCGGCGACTTTTTCACAATACACCACAAGGGTTAGCATCCCAACCATACCTGCTTGCTGACATTGGAGAAGGTTAGTGCTGGGCTGGAAGATGCGTGTGGTGATTTTGTTGACGTGGACAGGGATCACACAATGCCAAATCGTCAGTTGGTCAGTGAAGCCAGGAGATAAGGTCGAACAGTTCTATCCGATATGCGAAGTATCGTCAGACAAAGCGACGGTCGAGGTATGTCTTTTTTGCCATCAGCTTCGCGCACTGGAGACTTTTGCTCATAGGACAACCCCAGATAACATCACGGTTCGATGGCACAATCGAAAAGATCCTCTATGAAGAAGGCGAGACAGCTGAGGTTGGACAGGTCTGTCACTTGCCTGACAGTTTCAGGGAAACTTGATATGCTGACGAACATAGCCATTATTGATCATGGATGTTGCCGACGAGGACGTAGAGGATGTATCCCCAGCCGAACCAAGCCCTGAACAGACGCAGCCTGAAAAATTAAAGTCGACTGAGACGTCGCAAACGTCGCAAACCTTAAGTGAAAAGAAAACGATTGCTGCAAAGATTTCTGGCAGCGTCGGAACCTCCGACGATCAAACAGTCACACTCACGCCCACAGAAAATACCATGTTTGGGACAATGACAGAGTCGTTGAAAATTCCCCATTTCCTTTTCAACCATACAATTGACTTCACAAAGGTCAATCAAATACGGAGAGAATTCAATGCCAGTGCTGGTAACAAGCTCACGCCACTTCCATTTATCATGAAGGCGGTGTCACAAGCCTTGAGCCAGTTTCCCAGACTCAACTCGAACCTGGACACGACTTCAATTCCTAAGAAGCCGCAGTTGACCATGAAGTCCCAGCATAATTTTGGTTTGGCTGTTGATTCACCAAAAGGGCTGGTTGTTCCTGTGGTGCGAGGTGTGGAAAAGCATTCAATCCAATCTCTCGCGGTAGAGATAAAACGGTTAGGCGAGCTCGCACAAGCAGGTCGTTTAGCTCCCGGCGACTTCAAGGACGCCACATTCGTGATCAGCAATGTTGGCAGTATTGGTGGCGACTCGGTGGCTCCAGTCATTTTATCCCCGATGGTGGGGATTATTGGACTTGGTCGAATACGAGAGGTACCCGTGTTCCGCAAAGATGGCCATGGAAATGATCAAATTGTGAAAGAAGAGCAGATGACGCTAAGTTGGAGTGCAGATCATCGGATAATCGACGGCGCGACTGTGGCGAGAGCTGCTAAAGCTGTGGAAATTTCGATACAAGGCATTGCGGAAATTGATTGATTACGCGACAAGATATATATATGTGCTCAATAGCGCTGGGAGTGGTAGTGATATGTGATCAATTCACGTTAGCCATGATACCAGGCTGCAATTGTTCCAGCTTTCTCCCCAGCTCCTCCCAGAAAATATCGATTCTCTGGAGCCCTTCTTTGCTCGTGACTGATGGAATGTACTCCTGCAGATGCCCAGCACGCATATACCCTCCATGAGTTTCCCTCCCCGCGGAAGCAGCCGTGACAATTAACCTGGAACCTTCTTCTGCTGAGCGAGCGAAGAGGAATGCAAAGATTGCATGTGCTACTTTGAGGCCGCCAGAAAGCTCGCTCGCCAGCCCAGTCTTGCAGAAACATGGATCAAGGGAGTTGAGCACGATTGGATTTGGGCTAGATTTGCTGTTTGTTTTGGGGTCGATGATGGATGAAAGCTTGATGATCCCGTACAACAATAAGAGCTTGGAGAGGTTGTATCTGTGGGTAGATGGGGTTCAGCAAGTGTTACAGCTCAATATGCATCTGAAATGCGACTTACTCGTTCATCATAGTGACATGCTCCTTGTTACTCAGCCAAGCAAAGATGTCATCCCCATGCTCCTCCGGATACTTTGCAACATCGTACAATGCTGATCCCACAAACGTCATGTGTGGCGTGCCTTCGTATTGCTTTGCGGATTCCCTCAGCTTTGGAAGAAGCTGTAATGCTAGCAAGAAAGTTCCGATGACATTGACACCAATAACCCGCTCTGTCCCATAGGAAAGCTGGAAATCTAATCCTGATATTCCCGCATTGTTGATCACGACGTCCAGGCGAGGCAATTGATTCACTCTGTCGACAAACTCCTTCACTGACGCAACAGACTCAGTGTCGACTTGCCACACTTCAAGGATGCTTGAGTCGCATTTCACTGCTGACTCGATTTCGGTCTTTGCTTTCTTGCCCTTATTTGTGTTGCGACAGGCGAGAATCACTTTTCTGGCGCCGAGGCGGACAATGTGCTTTGCACTTTCTTTGCCAAGACCTGAATTAGCTCCAGTGATAATGACTGTCTTTGAAGCAAAAGAGGCAGTCGGTTTGGGAAGTTTGGCGATCAATTGTGTATGAAGGAAGTTACCGAACGTAGGCATGATTACGATCCGGAAGGCGAACTGCAGTGGTTTGGCGAGAAGGTAAAGACTTACATTCTATGAACTTGAGTGAAATCGCCATTTATAGGTCCTTTCCGCGCTGAAGTACACTTAACCTAGCTGTTGACTCCAGGGGAATGTTGCATGCAGCGAGATTCGCCCTTGTATTACTCACGTAACAACATCCCTGTAAGTCCGCGGACTTTTCTTTAAGTCCTGACGCTCTGGTCTTTCCAAATCTAACGGCGTGCAAAGAGGGTTTGCGGATATATCCATCCACTTTCTTTGCCTGCGCTAACCCTGTTAGGCAGTAATTTAGCGTATAGATCTTGTAACGACAAATACATTGACGGTCTTGACTGAAGGTCGTGACCCCTATCTCGCCTGTTTAGTGTGCCGGACAAATGAAGCTCCGAGAAAGGATGCAGCTGCCGTTCCGCAGTACGTTCTCTGCGATCTTTCATCTCGTCCGCGTACAAGACATTTTTGCATCCATTGCACACTCAAGCGGAGAATGTCTGCGCCTATGGCTCCGAAGAAACCTCGGCGGGTCCGGATCCCTCTTTCGTGTGAACCATGCCGAGCAAGAAAGTGCGCATTGTGTAGAAATGTTTGATTCAAACGCTAATATAGGCCAGATTGAAATGCAATCGCGATAAACCCTGCGGCAACTGCATAGCACGTGATGAACAGGTCGCCTGTACGTATAGAGGCCTGAAAGCTGCGGTTCCTGTAACATCAGCCGGTACAATGCAGCAACGAATTGACCACTTAGAGGACCTTGTGAAAAAGGCCATGGCGCACCGGGAAGATAACCCGAGAAACACGACCGCTTACAGTCAGGACAGTCCTAGAACTGCAAATGCGCTTGCGATGACTCCCGCAAAATCGGACAATTCAGATATAGCCCACAGCCCGAGCACGACGGTGATCAATGGTGCTCATTCTGTTTTTAAGGGGGCAGATGATTGGTACGACGTGCTTCAAGAGGTTAGTCAACTTATCCTTTCATGCTCTCTAAATTAAAAATGATCTGTGGCTCGCAATATTTGTGGCAGATATCTGACTGATCAATTTCTTAGATCAACAAGCTAAAGGAAGTCTGGAGCCAGACCCAAAACGACAAAAGCGAGTCCGATGATTTCCATTCAACCCTGCCAGACACAGGCGATGGATCGAGCTTACTATTTGGACAAGTTGATCGTATTGATAGAACAGAAATGCTAGCAACCTTGCCGCCAAAGCATGAAGTCGACAAATTAATACACCAATTCTTTGATCTAGATACCTTTCCTATTACGACCGCTCGTGAGTTATTCCACCAGGCCTTTCCTCATAGCTCACATATTGAAGCATTGCTAGCCATCCTGCATGAACCTACCTTTATGCAAGAAGTACGTATACTGCCCCGAGACCGTCGTATCCTCTTTCTGATCTTGGCAGCAGTATTCGGAGCATTGGCAAGACCCTTCAAAAACCCCAATCATATGGCTAGGCTTGCTTTTCTCCATTCTAGGCATAGTAATGCTTTCTTACCACCAATTCAATGAACCACCGGAATATGAAGGAATCTCAGAGTCTCTCTTCCAGCTTTACCGCCAACGCACCGCGCAGTGTTTGATGATTGGCGACATTGCGAAGTGTTTACCCTACACACTGGAAACATTACGATTCAATGCAACTGCAGAGCTGAACAGGAGAGATGACAGCGGTCGCGGTTTGTGGATGATGTCGGGCGTCATGGTCAGGGCAGCAATAAACATGGGATATCATCGCGATCCTTCTCAATCACCATCAATCTCAATCTTGCAGGCGGAGTACCGACGTAGAGTCTGGCTCACTGTGATAACAATGGACGAGCTAGCATCATTCCAAATGGGCTTTCCTCGTCAGAATCCCGCATTGTTTTCAGATACGACGGAACCAAGCAATCTTCATGACTGGGAACTATCTGCCGACAGCACCGTTCTCCCACCATCGAGGCCTCTGACCGAGTGTACGCCCGCGACATACCTGATCGTTAAGGGTCGCTTGTTTCGAGCCCTTGGCCGCATCACGGACATCCACAATACTCCTCGACTTAAGTCGTACGAAACGATAATCGAAGCCGATAACTGTTTACACGAGACGTTCCAGAGTGTCCCATCGCACATGAGACTGCATCGGGGTAAGGATGGCCTGAAGCCCCTAGAAACCAGATCCGATTTCTCAAATCTGAATCTCGAAGCCATGTACCACCATGGAATGTGCAGTCTGCATCGCAAATTCATCGCCAAGGGTAGGCTCGATTCACAATTCAATCTGTCGAGAGAGCGATGTCTCATGTCGGCACTTGCACAGCTTGAAACACAGAAGATATTACAACCAGTATGGTATAAGTTTTTCCAAACAAGGCAGATGCTTTCCCTCGCAGCGATGGTCCTCTTTCTTCAGCTGGAGCTCAACCGTACAGGCCAAACAATTGATGACTCTTTGGATAGCGCCGTTATTCTGCGGGTACTGCAGAAATCCTGTGCTCTATGGGAAGATGCCAAAGATTCTTGTGAAGAGGCTTCGAGATTATCGCAAATCTTGGGGAATATGCTTTCAAATTTTCAACTTACTGCTGGAGCCCCTTCCGTACGGCCGCCGCCGTCGCAGGAGCCATTCTCTGGATTCCCTTCAATGAGCCCCGGTTTTAAACCCATTAATGGCGGAATGTCCTTGGAAAAGGACTTCTTCATGATGTCCAATGAAATGGACATTGATTGGGTGAGCCTTCATGTCATAACTGGAAGGCATCTTATACTGACTTTCTCTAGGCAACTTGGGACGCCTTTATCGAAGGTGTTGATTTCGAAGATGCTAATACAAGTTGACGTATTTCTAGAGTATTCCCTGTGAGGATAACGTATGATCTAGATCAACGAAGCCATAACTGACACAATAATTTAATGTAAATTCATAGTTTCAACAAAAATTTAAGGTGGATTCGACAATTTCGTACTTACTTCTGCCCATGGACAAAAACCTCTGCTATGAAACCCAGTCGGTATAAAGGTTATTGTGAGCGGAAATCCCTCGCCGGAAGAGGGGGTTCCCTCTTGGATCGGGTCGTGGTTGACAGTTTATACGGCTATATTCGTGATCTGGCTAGAGTTAGAACAGAGAGTCAGGTCCAGTGCGAATCCAATCAGCTAGCACGCTTCTGGTCATCTCGTAGTACGCTGTTGTCGCAACATCCTTAGCAGATACCTAAGAATGGGTGAGATCTCTGGTCAGCTAAGACCCTTTCACAGCTCACGAGGCAATTTGACCTGCATATGCTTTAAACACGTACCGGAAAGGCGAGCTTCTGCTGCTCTTCTAAGTCGCGGAATCTGCCATCGACCACGGACCTAAGAGCACCCTGATACTTAGCACGGTGAGACATGAGCCCTCCATATGCACCATTCTCTACCCCCTCGGGACCGTGATAAAGATGACCGAGCGTAATGGTACGGTGTCGATCTAGAAGAGGTCTCAGTATGAAAGTGTCTGAAGCAATCCTTGAGCGCCTTCTAGGGCACAATGCTGGGAACGTTGATGAGTTTTCCTTGCTCACATGATGTGTTTGCAGTTTGGGGCGGTTTGTCTCCGAGTATAACACAAATTTGACGGTATATGCCAGCCCAATCAATTTGGTGGGTCCTTCTTGCCGGTCCTGCGACCACATCGTGATTGCAGGCATAAACCCTCCTCGACGGCTTTTCAGATTGAGTAAGGTATCTGAGATTTCGCAACTACATTTCAAAGTCAGTTTGAAGTCTATACATTCTGGTGGGTCTCTGGGGGAGACAATCTCAGCTTGTCAGTCTCTATGCCGGGCGGCTACTCACGTGGAATATGAACGAAAGATTGCGCCTCGAGGACTGCTATCAAATGAACCCATTGCAGAGAGATCTCGGTGATTACGATGAAAAGGATTCAGTCTCTTGTCACCACTGCACAACGCTTTGATACGCACGACTTGCGAGCAGTCTTCAAACTGGTTCTTTAAAGAGGGACTAACAATAGCCATACCCCGGAGAGCCACCGATGGCTGGGGCGGAGGTTAACCGAATAGATCGCGGATGTTAACCGATAGCGTTGCCACCCATTGCGACACTTTCCATCAGCAATTGACATATCATAAGATATCCTTAGGCGGGGTTAGAACCGTCTTCCTCACTTCGACTGCAACAAATCATCTAAACTAAATCGACGAAATGGGTAGCACGGCTTCTGATCGACCAAATGTGTACGTGCTGGATCCGTACCACCAGGATGCACTGGACTTTTTATTCAAACACAAAGACATCAATGTGGTGCTACCTTCCGACCCTGCAATGTCTGAATGGACCGCAAACGCGGATGCAATTCTTGTGCGGAGCGAGACGCACATTGGCGCAGCTGATATGGCTAAGGCAGAAAATTTAAAATGCATTGTAAAGCAAGGGGTAGGCGTGGATAATATCGACCTGAAAGCCGCCAAGGACCATCAGATCAAAGTGTACAATACGCCTGGCCTCAATAGTGAGTCAGTCGCTGAAATGACCATCACGCTAGCGTTGTGCGTTGCAAGACGAGTCTGCGAGATCGACAGGCTCATCATGAACAATGAGCGCGTGGTCCGTAGCCAGATGCTAGGTAAGAGTCTATTTGGAAAGACTCTTGGGGTCATTGGAATGGGAGCCATTGGACTCGAAGTCACTAAGAAATGGTTGGGTGCGATGAGCGGTCATGTTGTCGCATTTGATCCATATGCACAGCCCCAGGCTTGGAAAGAACTACTGGGAACAGCATCTTGGTCCAGAGTCGACAACCTCGTGGATCTTCTGAGAGCGTCAGATGTGGTGTCAATCCACGTGCCACTCACGCCTTCCACAAAGAACTTGATCTCGAGTGCCGAGTTGGCGCTGATGAAGCCAGACTCAATCCTGCTGAATTGTGCCCGCGGAGGAATTGTCGATGAAGAAGCCCTGGAGAAAGCTTTGAGGAGTGGTCATTTATTCGGCGCTGGACTTGACGCCATGTCATACGAGCCTCCCACCTTAAGCCACTATGGAAAGACGCTGTTGTCGTGTCCCAGAGTCGTTATCGTTCCACACGTTGGGGCGTCCACCACAGACAATCAGATCAAGAGCGGCACAGTGGCAGTGCAATTGGTGCTCGACTTCCTGAAGAAGGGCCAAGATGCGCTGCCGCCATCTTTGGCCTGAAGAAGAGGTGGTGGTGGTGGTGGTGGTGGTGCTGCAGATTTTGGTTTCAGGTGTTATTGACTGACTTCCAACTGTTTCTGTGTCAAAGTAGACCATTCATGAGCGTAGGCATCTAGGTTTCCGACCACAAGTGAATTTGACTCCGGCAAAGCCACCTGAGAATTTGAAGTATGGAATTCGAATGGGAGTGCTGGGAACAGTTTAAAATCAACGGTCTCTGCTGGAGCAATGTTCATGGGAGGCGGGATGTCTCAGACCTCAAGGACAGTGTCAAAATTCTTATGATTACGTCGATACTCTTCCGTATCCAGGGGCAACTGGAACAGACGCTGTACAATACTCGAAGGAATGTGTTGACCTTTTGGCCGGCTCCTGCTATTCCGTCTTTCATATCACAGAGAGCTACAGTAGCAACCGTGTATGTGCAGTACGCCATGAGGTTTGGACGTATGAGAATCCCAAGGTTCTCAATTCCAGTAGAGATGGTATCCTCTCAATTGTAAAGCTGGGGTCCTAACATAGGCTTCGATCTAGTGAAATATTAGTAGAGCCATGTTGACCACCATCTGGCTATGGCCATCATTGATGCTTTCGAGAATGCGCGTCGAGTCACTTCACCTGCTAGTTCATCCGGCTTCGGCAGCTTCGGCACGGTTGAGCTCTGCATAGATCCTCGCCATCCTGCATCGATAAAAGAGCAGCAAGGCACCAGGTTGCAAGCGGGAGAAGAAAACTGGAGGGAGACTACAGGCTTACTCTCCGGGGTCTGGCTCGCATCCATTGGAACTCAACAATCAATGCAATCTCTGCCCAACCCGTTCACGCGGTGAAATCGAAGTCCACAGGATCCACTCACCGGCGTCGTGGTAACCCCTGACTGCGAGGATAGCAGAGCACATTAAGACGCGACTTCAATCAGCCTCGAGACCTCCCATATCAATCCTTCTCGGCAGACAGGAACCTCCATACAAGCCCGATTTCACAGTGTACATCACTTATGCTAGTTGCGTCGGCTTGGTCAAAGACACGTGTGAAGCTCCGGACAACCCTTTACCGTGCCTCTTGTTTTCACGATTTCCTCAACTTGGAACAGTACGCTACCAGCCATGATCTCTTGCATGCTTGGAGGAGGTACACGGGTGAAGAAGGATGCGTAGGGTCGTCGAAAGTAGCGGCTGGCGAGGAGCAAGGGAAGGTTGTGTTTGAGAGGTCACAACGATCCAGGCAGCGCGTTCGGTGGTCTGAAGGACAGGGCAATATAGAAGATCATCCCAGAGAAACCAGAGACAGGTCCTGCGGGTGTAAGAAAGTCAAGGACGAGGCAAGTAGCTGTAGAGGTGTCCAAAATCCCAAAAACGCGGTCGCAGTTTCTGGCGGGGCGCATCAAAAGCTTGCCTTGGCATCCGAATATCGGACGGGGTTTAGAGCATCGCCAATGTCAAATGCACGGTACGTTTGTATCAGATACTTTTTCTACTTGAAGCTACCGTGACTCATTGATACTTCTCTCCCGTTCTCACCACTGAGATAGTCCATCAGTCACACGACTTCAGCTCTTGACATTCACGTTCCCTCGATACTCTACACCTAGCCTAAGCTGCACTCATTGTTATTGAACCCAGCATATTCCACGGTGTGATGCAAAAATGGGCTTCATCACTGTTGCAAGTGCCACTCTTCCCAGTGTGCCGCTTGACTTTCAAGGAAACCTCCAGAGAATCCTAGAAAGCATTCGGATAGCGAAAGCCGAAGGAGCGACCCTGCGCACTGGGCCTGAGGTACGAGCGCCAGCTGATTATGCTCCCCTATCGTGTCACGACAGCAGGTAGAGTGTGAAGTGGCGCCTGGTTGAGTCCTTTCTACTGCGCTGAACAATGATCGATGGAGCTGCTTAGCCGTAAAAACTAACGACTAATAGCTAGAAGTCCCTGGATATGGATGTCTCGACCACCACCGTAAGTTTGAAAGCTCATGTTTTTCTTCTCCTAGACCCAGCTATCAGCTGACTCTGGTTTGTCAGTCGAATCGGACACCTTCTTCCACAGCTGGGAAGTCGTCGCGCAGATCCTGGACGATCCCATCTGCAAGGATATGCTAATCGATTTGGGCATGGGTGTACGGCACAGAGTAAGTGACAGGATCATAGGTATTCATACTCATGCTGAAATCCTCTGGCAGAACGTACGTTATAACTGTCGTATTCTGTGCACGTACAAGAAAATATTCTTCATTCGGCCGAAAATGAGCCTTGCCAATGATGGTTTGTACCGGGAAGCTCGACATTTCACGGCCTGGGTTAAGGAGAGAACCATTGAGACATACTACCTTGAAAAGGTCATCAGTGATGTCACTGGACAGAAGACGGTACCGATTGGAGATGCCGTCCTGTCTACGCTGGATACATCGGTTGGCTGTGAAACATGCGAGGAGCTCTTCACCCCATTGAACCCTTCCACACACATGGGCCTCAATGGTGTCGAAGTTATTGTCAACTCCAGCGCTTCGCATTCCGAGTTACGAAAACTAAACACTCGACTTAGCCTTATCCAGAACTGCACACGCAAACTGGGAGGCATTTACGTATACGCGAACGCTACAGGAGTTGATGGCGAGGCCAGGATGATGTACGACGGCTCGTCTATGATTCTGTGCAACGGGCGCGTCCTAGAGCAGTCGGCACAATTCTCCCTTTCACCCGTGGAGGTCATTACCGCTACAATCGATCTCGAAGAAGTTCGCAGCTACAGGAGTAGCATTTCGCGGAATGTTCAAGCAGCAGCTCAGCCAGAGTACCCACGAATCGAGTGCGATCTGTCTCTCACACGCCCCGCTGATGAGATCTTCCTTTCCCAAACCTTGAAACTGTCGCGGGAAATCCCTCTGAAAATCCTTAACCCCATGGAAGAGATTTACAGATCCGAGGCCGTATTTCTGTGGCAATATCTCACCCGCGTCAACGCCGCCGGCTATTTCCTTGCGCTTTCCGGAGGGCTGGACAGCGCTACCGTCGCTCTCTTTGTCTTTTCTATGGCAAGTGTAGTGTTGGAGTCCATTAATTCTGGTGAGGACAAGACGCTGGCAGATCTCCGTCGAGTCACTGGCGAAAAAGACCTCGTAGTCAAAAAGCCGCAAGATATCGTGAGCAGGTTACTGCATACCTCTTACATGGGAACAAAGCATAGCGGAGCGGAGACGAGATCGCGTTCCAAACGACTGGCCGCCAGCCTAGGTGCATATCATTCAGACATCAATATCGATGAGACGGTGATCGCGCACGAAAACATTGTGGAGACAGCTCTGAACTTCAAATCGAAATTCCTCGTGGAAGGAGGCACAGCTGCCGAAAACCTTGCAAAACAAAACATTCAGGCGCGGAACAGAATGGTGATTGCTTATGAATTGGCTCAATTGAGCACATCGGCTCGGAAGACGCCCAGAGCTGGAGCGAGTCTACTTGTCCTCTCAAGCGGCAATGTCGACGAAGCCTTAAGAGGGTATCTGGTAAGTGTTGCTCCGGAATGTATTCATGCTTACATGGGCTTCGGTGTCTCCCTTATATCCAGGGCCAGATTGCTAATACAGTCCGAGAGAAATGTAGACCAAGTACGATTGCTCATCAGGTGACATTGCGCCGTTGGGTAGCATATCGAAATCTGATGCCAGAGCATTTTTGGCATGGGGTCGCGACAGATGGAATATGCCACTGATCTCGGAATTCATTGACGCACGCCCCAGCGCCGAACTCACTCCTCTCTCAGCAGGAATCCAGGACGATGAATCTGACGGCGAGATGGGCATGACGTACGACGAACTCAGCACCTACGGAAGACTGCGAAAGGAAGAAAAACTCGGCCCGTGGTCGATGTACTTGAGATTGCTGGTCGATTGGCAAGATCTTGGATACGGGCCTCTCACAGTTGCCACCAAAGTGCAGAGATTCTTCAGATTTTACGCTATGAATCGACATAAGAGCACGGTTCTGACGCCCGCAGTGCACATGAGCGGATACAACCCAGATGATAATCGCCATGATCTCAGACCATTTCTATACGTCATCAACTGGCCGTGGCAATTCCAAAAGATCAATGAGCACGCCAACGCCCTTGAGAATGAGCTCAAAAAGAAGTCAAACGACAAGAGCAAATGAGACTGGAGAAATGTGTGTTCAGGAATGATCAGAAGCGAGAGAGTGCAAGGAAGATGTGTTGAATGCGGAGGGGAGGCATGTGCATTATCTCAGCCTCGTACAGCCTTGTATCATTACAGGCCAGCTCGCGTCACTAGGTGGCGTGCCCTCGCACAGTACATCTGTTTAGAAGGACTCGATTACTTAACTCTGAGCTAAAATGCTGTTTTATATCTTGCGAAAATGCCGTGAACACTGCTCCACATGTGCCTCTATACGCGCTGCGATGTAGCTTTTTCAGCGCAGTCCTCTCCTGGCGCGTCAAATAGTACTCCGCTCTCGTAAGGTCAATTCGGCCAAAGAAGCTCTTGCGGTCATTGGGCATGCCTGGAAATAGTCTCGAGAAGTATGAGAATGCTAAACAGGACTATGGCGGCTATATAATTTTGTTTGACAGCTACAATAAAATGAGGCTACCTGCACTTCTCTAATCCTCCCTACCGCTGAGATATCGAAGGACGCAGCATGAGCTGTCATTGCACGCAACTGAGACCGTAGCCTACAAAATGCCTTCGCGCTCTTTCTGAAAGCTTCGTGACGCAAGTCTGTTCAAGGCTCCTTGCCTCGTCTTTGCCCACCAAAAGCACAATGAACGCGAGACAAAGGTTGCAAGACGATTACATTCAGATGCTCCAGAAATACCCGAGCCGATGAGAGCTATCTTAATCGAGTATAGTGGCATCGCTGAAGATGAAATTGTCCAGCATGTCAAAGAAGTGGTAAGCTGTCATCGGAAGTGGGACAACAATCGGAAAGTAGCTGACTCGGCTTGCAGCGAGAGGAAGGGTGGAAGGTCTTCCAGTATACCTGTCTAGGCGCTTATGTCTTCCTCAACCTGACCGTTGTCAATGCTCCGCAGTACGAAGATGTCTTACAGCGTATCAAGAACGGAGCGACGTTCCTCGGTTTGGGGTGCTGTCTCGGCCAAGTGATCCGAAAGCTGGTCTTGGACGGAGCTCCAGGTGAGAACCTCACTTGTAGCGAACTGGAGCCGGCGTTCGTCGAGTTGGGCTATAAGCTATTCCGAGACAGACAGAAGCCGGGCACAACATTCAAAACTGGCGACTTCTTCAGCGCAGACGTCGGTGGTCTGAAAGGGCAGTCGTTCGATTACATATATGGCGGAGCATTCTTCCATCTCTTCACATGGGAGGAGCAGGTAGAGGCCATATCGCGCGCGGTGGGTTGCTCAAACAGAAGCCGGGTTCAATGATATTGGGATGCTAAACTGGTGCCGAGAAACCTAGGTCTTGACTTCATAGTACTGCCCGACCTGGTGAGCTTTTTCAGTCACAATGAACGATCGCTTGAGATGCTGGTATCTGAGGTTGCTGAGAAGACAGGAGTGGAGCTCAGTATCGAAGTCAGCGTGGTTGGCAGTACATCAAGGGCGAAGCCCCAGGATAGCGGCGATTGGCTATAACTAAACTTTTCTATCACAAGCTGTTGATCCCGGCTGTCTTTACTAGATTTTGGTGTAGTTTGTTGAAGAATCTAACACTGAAACAAAGCTACACTGGAAGTTTTGCTGCGTTGCCCAATAGGGCGGGTCAGGCAAACCAAAGTCGCATATTCGAGGGGTTGCACGTGAGGTCCTATGGTGCCCGTCCGCCAGCGCATGACATCAATCTTGCTCGCTTGATCAAGGCATCACAACTCGTATATCACTGCGATCCGTGAGTAAAATCTCCCATACTTGGCACAGCCTTCCCCTGGGCTATGGTTGGAAATTATGAGAACCTTTGCGGACATACAGTAAGAAAGCCACGATACTGAAAACAAGTTTGACTCATTTCCGATAGGCGCCGCTGGACATCGCTCTTTAGCACTTCTATTGGAGTTGACCTGAGGCAAGCCGTCCGTGATGGTGAAGGCGACGGCACATCACGCTTCGATCCATGTGATGATGGCTTGCGCTCAGTGTGCTGGAAGGTTAGGCGTTCCGCAGTGCCCACGCTCCCAGGGCATTAATCTCAACCATTATAGGCCTTTCTTCTCTACGGTCCACTGAGCCAAGGCTCATGGCCCAAGAAACTTGCGGAGTCGCGGTCTGCATATGTTTCCCTGCGTGATCACTTCCTGCGATTCATAGAGCATCCCAACGATCTCCAATCCTCCGCCGATCCGTTGGCAGAGGACAACAATGTATGTTGCTTCATACTCTGTACTCAATCCTCGTGTCTGACGTCTGACGAAGCCAAGTCTCCATGGGCGACTTTACGGCAAGATGAGATAAACAGAGAAGAGATATTCCAAGATGTCACCCGATGCATGCAAGACAACTTCTTCTTCCGCGAGCCCGCTACCCAGAAGAGGCTATTGGACATTCTGTTTATCTATGCCAAACTGAACCCCGATCTGGGCTATCGACAAGGAATGCATGAGTTGCTAGCGCCTATCCTTTGGGTCACTCAGCAGGACTCCGTTGACTTAAGAGGGGTGGCAAATATTGATAAGAACAGTGAAGGCGCCGACTTCATGGTAGAAGTGCTGGACAGCAAGTTTGTGGAGCATGATACTTTCAGCCTCTTTTGTGCCGTGATGCAGACGGCCCGGACGTTCTACGAAGTAGGCGAGAACCGAGATTCGTCGCCCATTATTGCACGAAGCAAAAGAATCCACGATGACATGCTCAGCGCCGTTGATCCAGAGTTGGCCCTTCACTTACACGTCATTGGAATACTCCCTCAAATATATTCTATGTTAGTCTTTGATCTTGACTCCCTTGTGGGTGTGGATACTGATTATTTGCAGTCGCTGGATACGCCTCCTTTTCGGACGAGAATTCGAGTTTAAAGACGTTCTCCGAATATGGGACGTTCTGTTTGCAGAAAACTTGAGATCCGACATTGTCGATTTTACCTGCGTATCAATGCTTCTAAGAAATCGGTGGAGTTTGGTGGAAGCGGATTACACCACGGGCATCACAGCACTTACGCATTACAGCCTTCCTAACGTAATGGAGGATCCTAGGTCATTGGTTAGAGATGCGATTTTCCTAGAGAAGAACCGAGACACTGAAGCCGGAGCGAATCTCGTCCAGCGGTATTCCGGCAGACGTCCTAAGACTAGCGGAACCATCCCCAGCCGTAGCTCGTCAGTTGCTGTCGCCACGAGGTCACCTCGGCGTGGGCTTTCACCCGGCGCGACATCTCCCGGTCGTTTTGTCTCGCAACAAAAACAGTTGGAAGGTCTGTTCCGAGAAGTCACTGGCAATTTACAACGACGAACAGAAGGATGGGATGTTTCGAAGGCTGTCCGAAGTGCGGTTGGCGAAGTTCGTCGTAACATGAACAACTATCAATCAACACATTCCAGACAATCAAGTGTCGACACTCCCAAGCTAGTTGTGCCTGAGCGCACAAAACTAGACGTCAATCCGGAAAACGCTGCAACTGATTTGCAAGAGAAAATCCAGAAATTACAAGAACGAAACATGGACTTGGCGAAGATGCTAGATGATGCTTTGCAATCTCTTGCAGCAATCAAGCTAACAAACTCAGAAGCCACAGGAGCAGCGGAAGAAAGCCTCAACATATCCCTGGCTAAAATCCAGTTTGTATCTGTTTATCTGTCCAACCCAGACATCCCCATCCCAAAGACAGAAGCCGCCCAAGTCCCGAAACCTGCTGGCGAAGTCCAAGAATCGTCGACTGATCAACCAGGGACACCCGCCAAGGTTGAAAGGACGTCCAAGATAGAAGAACAGGCGAAACCTACAGTGGTTGCCGAACACAATGCAGGAAGTACACTAGAGAGTGATCGAGGCAGAAACACCCACAAGCCATTACAAAGGCCCTCGTTGGCGGACTCATCATTTTCCTTCATGCTTGGAGAGAATAGACATCGATCGAGCTTTGTGACTTCAGTTTCGAACTTACCCGAGCATAGCAGAGAAAGAGATTCCAGGCCAAAGCCCAAGAAGAAGGTTGCGGAAACAAAGCTGCACCGGGATAGCAAGACCTCGGAAAGCGACGACGATGGGTTCACCTTGACCAAGATTGAGGGCGGGCAAGAGTGAAAGTGCAGAGTAGGTTTGGTGTGCGACTCAAGCGAGGTGCTGGCTCAAGTCCTCCAGGCGGTGTGGGATGGTTGCGCGGTACGACTGTGCCATGTGCCATTCCAGCTATAGCGGCAGAGGAGCGACCTCGCGATGTTTCATAATACCGAGGAATCGCACATTCTGTGAGGAGGAGCTCCAATATATTTATTAGATGCAATTGTTCTTCCCGTTCCACCGACAACCGGTGTCAGCATAATGCAATTCTTTGTGAAACCAAGGATCAGCTGGTCATCTGCAGCATTGCTGTTGTCCTTCCCACGCTCGGCTCGAGTTCTTTTCTTGGTGCCCCCAAAGCAGACGGTGAGTCATGCCCGATGGCCGAGTTTATGGAAATTCAAGTGGAAGTGGACATGGACGTGGTCGAACAGTGGCCGGACAAGTTGCATGTGGTGTTGATCAACTTGAAGCCTGAGGTGAGCTGAGAGCCACTTGCACCTACATGTAATCAGTCACCCAGTGCCAGCCTGCGCCTGCGGTGTGGGGCGAGTGGGCGATTACCTGGTAGGCAGAGCTTGAGGCCTCACCAGCCTGAGCGAGGACCGGGTCTGCGCCCGCGTATTTTTGCTCGGGTATCCAACAACAAAGTTTTAGAAGGGCTTTGCGTGGCTTTGAGGAAACCTTACCACAGTCCCAGCAAATTCTTCCCCGTCAACAGTTTGAACGACAGTCACCGGTGCTTAGACCACCTGGGCACCCATCAGACCGAGTGCAGGCACCGCCCAAACCTCCAACACACTCAGACACACCTCGTATCAGACCAAAATCACCTACACCCATCATTCCCGCTCGCCGCTCGAATAGCCGATGAGTGCTTGATCGACGTCTATTACTTCCTCTCCGGGAATCGTCGCAACAGACAACCTCATCTTCGTCCTGCGGGACGTATTTTCACGATATTGCCTCTTCTACCAAACATCTGAACCCACCTTCAAAGGCTTTAGAACCCTTTCTGCACATTCCCACGTGTCTATTCACTCAAAGCTAAGCCTTATCGTTATACGCATTAGCCGAATGATGTCTCTTTCAAGATCCTGGTCGTAACACTTTGGTTAACTCGCCGGGCGGGCGGCGATACATACAGAAACCACTCTGCGGTTCAGCATGACACGAAATGGATTGCAGACACTTGGTATGCTGCTATATCCGCAAACCCCGACAGCGAGGACTCCCTCATGAAAACAGCTCACCGGCACGGACTTGAAGATGTTCTGACTTGACTACGTAGGAGATACCAACCCTCCTTCATCCCCTCTTCTTACCATACCAAGCCCTGGCATGCCGGGAGGGCAGACGATCCACATCCCCAAGAACAAGAGTACCGGAAATCTGTCACAACCTACCACCCAAGATGAATCGCCGACGTCCCAAAGGACGAGGTTTTCTTTCGATGCGGGCACGGCCCAAGAGATGAACAACCTAAAAAGGTGGGTTTGCCATACAAATCAGGAGGCGTGAACTTGGTCAGTTAATCCAAGCAGGGCTGCCCGTCTTGATCATGATGGGCTAGGCAGATCCGGTCTTCGAAGAATTCGAAGGCAAGGGCCGACGTTACGAACCCCCACCCTGGCCCTCGAAGGCGGAGAGTTTACAGCACCTACATTATATCATTCCAAAACCATGCCGATATCCGGTTCATCAAGCAGGTCCGTCTCGACTGGTTACCTGATGAGTGGACCGTCGTCTCCAGTGCTTGAAGACCTCCATCGTTTTCCATCAGAATCTCTTCACTCTTTTTCGTTTGCCAAGCAATCAGAGGAGATGCTTCATATCAGGCAAAACATCCTTCAAAAGTCTATTGATTTTGTACGGAGACGATCTTCCTGGGCAGTTAATCCAGCTTTGGCCGACGCACAGGCGCGTGTCAGTGGTGATCCAGAGCTCCGAGGAATGATGGATCTGCTGAAACGAGCGAATATCCTTCCGATCGACACCAATGTTGCGGGATATAAAGCTGTTGGTCTCGGACTTGGCCCGCTGACCGGCCCCGCTCACCTAGATGGACGGAATGTGTTCGAAAAAAGCTTCAGTCAAGAGCTGGATTATGAAAGAGACCAAGTCCCCCAATCTGCCACAGAGGCACCAGAACAATGGCGAAAATATTCACTCGAGGAAGATGAAACAAAAGAAGCCGATCTCGAAATGCATATTCCCCCCACCAGGTCAGACTCCATCGACGCTCAAGCACCACCACGAGCAGGACTTACCAGGACCTACACAGACGTCCATTCTGTATCATTGCAACAAAAATTGATCGAGGCTCTGGCACAGCCTTATTCAGCTGATGACACCGCACTGATGCAGACGCCACTGCTTACCTCTACGCTCTCAGGCGTTCCACCTACCCCGTCTGCCGGAAAACCTTCTGCTGTTCACAGCCATAGCAGTAAGTGGTCACCGACACATCAAGCCGTTTTTCGCACTCAAGCCGAAGCACCGTGGACTATCCTGGCAGCCAATGATATTGCGTGTCTGATCTTTGGCGTCACACGAGCTGAAGTTCGGTCTCTCAGTATACTTGGAATCATTCAGGAAGAAAGAAGACAGTGGTTGGAAACGAGACTGGCGAATCCGGAAGCAGAGATAGAAAAGGCATCTCCGCCTAAATCTGAAGTGAGAAGCCCCAGTCTGTCGTTGGTAGGGTCCAGAAGTGGTATTACAGCTCGGCTGCTTAGCAAAGCTCCCTCTCGAGCTAACAAACCTTCAGAAAGAGCAAAGACGGATGATGGTGCTGGGAACTTCTATAGTCCCAAGCCCAAAAATCACCCGGCTACCAAGTCGAGGGGCGTTCTCCTCTGTGGGGACATTGTGCCCATCCAACGACGCGACGGCACCAAAGGTGCAGCGAGTTTCTGGGTCATGGAGAAACGTGGCGGCCTAATATGGGTGATCGAGGAGATTACGGAAGATGTCGCCTATCTCGATATCGACGATCTGGGTGAAGTGAAGAGCGCCCACGGTAGTATGGCTGCGATCTGGAGTCAAGCGGAGGTCGAAGGCTTACCACTCAAGTCACTCCTTCCCAAGTTTCCGTTAGATGCGCTCAGGTCGCATGACAAGCACTACATTGGGTACTTCGCAGCAGAGACAGCTGAAAATGTGCACGTACCCACCACGGTAGAAGTGTCCCCCACAGGAGATCAGATTCGAGTGTCCAGCCTTCCCCATATCGCCGGTGTCATGGTCCTCGACCCAAATACTCTGAAGGTAACGAGCTCCAACAGCATATTTTCTGCCGCCCTATTCGGCTACCAAAAATTGGAAGGGATGCCCATTGCGAACTTAATTCCCAGCTTCCATGATGTCTTGACAATACTCACAGATGACGACGGGGTGAGTCTCGTTGACGGGATTGTCGTACCAGAGCACAATTTCCGCCGAGCTCGAACCATTCTGTCCCTCCGTGAAGGGAAAGAGAACCCAGCGCATATATTCCTTCGGCCCTGTGGTGTACCAGCCAAGCACAAAGATGGTTCGGACATTATGGTCGACATTCAGATGAGAGTCATTCGCAGCGAGACTGTCTTTCCGGTTTCGGATCAGGCGATTATTGAAGAGAAGGACGAGACTCATGCGGAGTCGAATGTTGCCGTGGCTGAACTTGTGTATGCACTCTGGATTATATATTCTCGCAACATCCATGGTGCCGGTCAAGGTGCCAATGAGTCTGAAATTGCACCAAATGAGCGTCCTCTTTCGCCACCATCTCAACCTGAGCCTCCAGCTACTCTTCCTTCTCCACCACCGCCACCATCGGACAATTCTGGCGACAGTTCGCAGATTTCGCTTCCAACGGAACGGTCAGATGATTCCACAGATCCCTCAACCATGGATGAGCCTCTCGAACATCCTCCTCCCCACATGACGTACATACCTCACAAGAAAAAGACCATCGAGGACTTCACAATTCTGGAAGAAATGGGTTCTGGGGCGTACGGCCAAGTCAAGCTTGTCAGATATAAGAAGGGCCACTCGAGAAAGATGGTGCTTAAGTACGTCACTAAGAAGCGTATTCTTGTGGACACCTGGACTCGAGACCGAAAATTGGGCACAGTACCACTGGAAATCCATGTCCTCGACTTTCTTCGAAGGGATGGACTTCGACACCCGAACATTGTGGAGATGATTGATTTTTTCGAGGACGACATCAACTATTATATTGAAATGCTGCCACACGGTATTCCTGGCATGGATTTATTCGATTATATCGAGCTCCGGACCAACATGACGGAAGCTGAAAGTCGCAATATTTTCCGACAGGTGGTCGATGCAATCCATCATCTGCACACCAAGGCTCTCGTAGTCCACCGTGACATCAAAGACGAAAACGTTGTGCTAGACGGTGAAGGACGCATAAAGCTGATCGACTTTGGCAGCGCTGCGTACATCAAGAATGGGCCGTTTGATGTTTTCGTGGGCACCATAGGTGAGTCAGAACCCTGCCTCTTGTGAATTTTCTCCTGACATGACCAGATTATGCCGCTCCAGAAGTTCTCCAAGGGAGGCCCTACGGTGGTAAACCACAGGATGTATGGGCACTGGGCATCTTGTTATACACGATTGCATACAAAGAGAATCCATTTTACAACTTAGGTGAGGGACAAGGTTTGGAAGCATTAACAGGCCTTTGAGCTAACCTTGATCAGATGAAATTCTCGACCATCCGTTACGAGTTCCATTTTTACCATTTTCTGAAGAATGCCTAGACCTGATCCGCAAAATGTTAGACCGAGACCTTGATAGACGGGTCACCATCGAGGACGTGCTCGACGACCCCTGGCTCGAAGATGATGATGGATGAAATGGTTGAATGTTTGGAGTTTTCTGAATTGACATGTTATTTACACCAAAAATGATTTCAGCCGACAAAGTGATTACGACCGAAAGTGTGCTTTGAGATATGTTTTCAACCTCCAAGGGAAAAATTCAGGCCCAAGGTGGGCCGTTCAAAATGTGGACATGGACGGAGAAATGTGCGAGTATGTCCCAAGCTGGCTGCGACGGAAAGAATGAGTATGGACGTTGCGGAACGGAGCAGCAGACGTTCTGGGGTTGTGGAGGAGGACGTTGCATTCAAATCAAGACCGGGCGTTGACGAAAGAAGGCGGGGAAATTCATTGTGTCACGATTTGGATATGCTACAGTGGCTTGGAGTGCCTCGCATGATGGCGCAGAGAGTGCGGACGTCCTACCGTCTTTCCCCAGGCGATGTGGAGAGAAATGTAGCAATTATTCTGACCACCCGTTCTATGATGGGGATGGTCCCTCCCGCAAAAAAATAAATGAGACACCGAATGCAGTCCAGACTTCACGATGAGCCGAAGACCTACCGGCTATGGCTTTACACTTTTGATCCTTCCAGTTTGAGTTGCACTTTTGCCGAGCTAGAAAACCAAGTAGACGCTACGATGTGCCGCGTGGTCGGCTTCTCTCCGAGCCAAGAAACAGCGTGACAATTGTCTGGGCACGGTAGATGTTCTGATGCTCTGAGACTCGAGTCGACACAATATCCGAACAAACGTGCGTCCGGAAGGTCATAGTCAGAGAGAAGAAAAACAGACCAAATCAGCAAAGCAGGGTGTCGTCAGAGTGGCGCATTTGTACTAGAATCAAGGAAATCGCACGTCTATCATTTACAAGGTATTAAGTCCACCCAGTTCTCTGTAAAGGAATTTGCCATGCGACGGCAAGGCACGAAAAGGGCCGAGTGCTCGCAACGCGTATTCGACCCCTGCAGTCTGCATTTGCGGAATTCTCCCAGACTTCCCAGCCACCTTCTCGAAGTAAACCGCTTATGCCGTGGAACATCGGGGCCCTAAGGATACAAAGAAGGACAATCTCGCAGATACTTTGTGAGGCCTGGACCCTGCTTGAGCTGGTTGCTAGGGGGTGCCCCTAGACCTTTATGCATGTCTCTTGCATGTCTATGCATGCCTCCGAACTAGAGACGGACAACAAGCAGCATGCCCCGAGCCTAAGTCGAGTTCCACCTGGGAGAAAGAACGAATGAAAACCAAATCGAGGGGTGATGGCCACGAGGTGGTGAGATGCCACTGCTTGCGCTTGCTTCTTCGGTTCGCGGGCAGGATCCGCCAGTGGAGAGGGTAGAAAGGTATCAAAGTCACTCTGGGAGTCTGTGCCACCTTTCACATCCCAGGCCAAGCGTTGAAGCCTGGCTCCTTTGCGTGGCTGCGTGGATTCGTGGGTTGCCAATGCAACTTGAAGGAGGCCAATCCGATAATGGACGCCCCTGGATGGCAAAATGCCGAGAGGAAGAGCGAGAGGGATGGAGCACGCGATAACCACTGATATTCGCACTGGCACTCTTTTGCGACTCGGGAAAAAGTGTCAAGTCAAAAGCACGCCAGGTGGTGAAATGACCGGAAGAGAGAGTCAGATGGACAGAGAGTTTCATGCCAGTGGTCTGTCAGAGTTTGCACCTTACTCGACCTGCTGCCAACTATTTATCTGGACTAGTACGAATAGGAGAAATCCTTTGTCCCCCTTTTTATCTTTGCCAAAGAACAGTGTCAGATGGACAGACAACTGAGCTGCTGACTTGTAAGTAGGTGGTAGGGTTCGGAGGTGAGCGTGTGCCTCGGTGCAGTAAAGCGATACAAGCGATATCTAGAAAGACTTTAGGCGCCGATAGCAGAGACCCCAGCTATCGATACGCCGATAAGCTTGCCGGTGCGCAGTGGCTGTTTTGGAGGGGCCGAGGGGCATTTGGGGTAGTTGTGGCCCTGGCCCATTGACACCCCTGTCCAAGGTCACTCGCAGTCAAGAGAATGACACCCACTTCGCTACCACCAGAGAGGTATCCGTCATGGCCATCAGCTGCATGGCTACGTTCATCACTAGTCTTCATTGCGTGTGTGCGTGTGTCCAGCTAGTTCCAGTCCGACCCTGGTGACTGACTTGATCTGATCCGCCGTGCTCTATGCCTCTTTACATGCCAACTCCGAAAGTTGAATCTTGTTGTCGCTCTTTTGCTGCTTCTCTCGCCTGACCTCACCGTCGATCACACCAAACTTTCTCTTTGAACCTTTCTTCTCTTATGGCGGACGTGCTGTCGCTATATCTCTCGCAACAGCTGAAAGCCCTCTGCTGAGGTGGAGTGAGGGGACCCTTCGCCCTTGCTTGTCCCACTTGTGTAGTTTGACACGCTTCATTCGAAGATTCCAACATTGAACCCCGATCGTCATCGTACACCTGGAACTCATTTGGTGACTATCCTCACCCCAAGACCAGATCAATTTACACCATGGAGCAACCTATCCCTATCAACACGACCGGTCCCAATGCCTCAGCTCCTACATCGCGACCAGTCGACATTTCGCGTCCTGTAACCCCCGCAAGCCCGATGATGGAGGCTCAGACGCCGTTCGATCCACCCGCAAAGCTCAAGAATCGACACAGGTTACTGCAGGGCCTACAACGCATGTCTTCGTCGCCCTCGCTTGCCAAGTTGACCAAAACACGCTCGAGCGACAAGGTCTATAAATCCAGCCAGAAAGCCTCGATTTCCTGCGTCTCGCTCAATTCTCCACCTTCCACATACTCCTTGTCGCCGCTGAATTCGTACACTCTGTCGAATGGCTTCTCTACGGCACCTACAACCCCCGGCTCGCCTGGTAGCCAACAATCCTACTTCGAAGCAAACTCGAGATTTCGATCGTTGGATTCCTACGAAGCCACCTCTGCCTCACTCCCGATCGACATCAGAACGTCGAAACCTCTCTCTAACCCTCTTCCCGAAATATCAGAGAGACCTTTCCCACGGCGAATGAATTTCAATTTCTGGAAAGACTTGCCGTACGAGTTGAGGATATATATTATGAGCTTTCTCACGCCTAAGGATGTCATACGAGTCTCGTCGGTGTCCAAAGAATTCCATGAAATGTGTTTCGATGGACAACTATGGACGAGCTTGGATTGTCAGACATACTACCAACAAATCACGTCCGAAGCCCTCATCAAAATCATGCTGAAGGCTGGGGCTTTTGTCAAGAACCTGAATTTGCGAGGATGTGTTCAACTGCGGGATCAGTGGCTTAGTCTTGGGACGAGAATGACCAACCAAGAATGCAGGAACCTCGAGAATTTCAGTATTGAAGGTTGCAAGATTGAGCGATCTTCCATACATTTCTTCTTGCTGCGGAACCCGAGATTGCTTCACATCAACATGCCGAGCATGCAGAATATCAACAACGCAACCATGAAAATCATCGCCTGTCATTGTCCACAACTCGAACTGCTGAATATTGATTGGTGCTCTCAGATTGACACCAAGGGTCTCAAGAAGGTAATCCAGTCATGTCCAAACCTGACGGATTTGAGAGCCAGCGAGGTGCGAGGACTCGACGACAACGATTTCATGCTCGAGCTATTCCAGCGCAATACACTCGAGCGCCTGATTCTCCAGCACTGTGACAGCTTGACGGATGAAGCTCTCGAAATCATGACCCACGGTATTGATCCTGAAAGAGACGTCTTAACAGATAGACCGCTGGTACCTCCTCGACGACTACGACACTTGGACATCTCGAGGTGCCGAAGTTTGACGGATCGGGGAGTGAAAGCACTAGCGTATAACGTACCGTATCTGGAAGGATTTCGGATGTGCCAAAATACGGCATTGACAGATGACGCCTTGGAAGATCTCCTGGAGTCGACACACCGCTTGACCCATCTTGAAGTCGAGGAAGTTGAGCAACTCACGAACGATACTTTGATCACTTTGTCGAATTCAAAAGCAGCAAAGACCCTGGAGCATTTGAGCATTTCATACTGTGAGCAGATTGGAGATATTGGAGTCCTACCCCTTCTCAAAGCCTGTACCGAGATCAAGTCCCTATGTCTCGACAATACGCGAATCTCAGACCTGGTCCTCATGGAAGCCTCAGAACAGGTCCGGAAACGTGGCAGTACAACCAAGAAAGCCCAAAGGCCCAAGAAAGGTCTCGAGCTTGTCGCTTTCGACTGTGCAAACGTCACATGGGCTGGCGTGAGAGAGATTCTGCAGGGCAACGGCCGCGTTATGCAAGGACGGAAAAAGTCGGTCGTGCAAACATACGGTGTTGAAGACGAGTTCGGCCAGACACGCGACTTCCGCAAGATCGTCGAAATCCAGACCCTGCTGTACCCGACCGAGATCATCCACCTCAAGGCCTTCTACGGCTGGCAACAGACGGTCGAGGAGCATTACAAACGCTGTGTGACGGGTCGCTGGGGCGCAGCTGCGCGTCTCGAGCAGAAATGGGCGGAATGGATGGTCGCCAGTGAAGAAGTCGGCGTTCTCGGCCATGGCTGGAGCTCAAGACGAAGAAGGAGGCGCGCTCGTGAAGCAGAGTATCGTGTCAGAGATGACGAGGACGGAGCGGCTCAAGACGTCGGGACAGGTGACGAAGGTATCAGTGAGGGAGAGTTCGTCGCTGGCCGTGCTGGGAGAGGAGGGCGAAGGAGGGCGCGGAGTGGTGGGTGTGTCGTGATGTGACGTGCATTTTTTCCATCGCCTTTTCACAAAATTTGTTCATCATTGAGAAGGAGTTTTCACAGCGCTGCAAGTATAGAGACTTCTCACATTGCGATTCATGGGGCTACATTGGTGAAAGGGTGTGGGCATATATTCTGGTGTTTCATGGGGAAAGGGACGTGGATATATGAGGTGGTGGGGAGCACAACGGCGCCTTCTGCCCTTGTATTTCCATATTATCTGTGCCTCGAGGCAGCCTTTTTTCAGGACTCAGCACGTCGAAGTGGCCTTTTTTTTTTGGCAAAGTTGCCAGTCGACAAATGACGGTGGCCCTTGCTGTACATACAGTGTGTTGAAGAGCTCATCTGTCCTGACAGCTGTTGGGCAATATTTCATTGCGTTTGGGCCAGCACAGCCCAACTCACCTCTCCAGCTAGCTTGAATTAGCTTGTTCATATACCAGCATATCTGAACCATGCGAACATTTTGCATAGAACTTCTGTGTTCTGCTCTTGAGCATTTTTCATATTTGTTTGTTCTTTCACGCCACTTCGTTATTGACCTCGCCCATCTCATGTCTACTACCTACTCGTACAATTCCCAACCAATCCCATTCTGGGCCCCTATCATACCATCCCGCCCCTTTGCTCTGCCAGGCCACGTATGAATCCTGCTATGCTATGGCTCCGGCAGAGATCAAACCAGCACGTACAAACTACACATCATACTCAACCCGAGAATCATACTGCTCCAAAACGCCGCATTATTCAGCACCCACCGCCCCCTCACCAACTTCGAGCGCTGCAGTGCCACGATCGGCAGCTGCAGCATCATGGCGAAAAACCCGTACCCTCGCAACTTCTTCGTGATGCAGCCCATGATCAATTCATGACCGAGTGAACTGACCAGGAAGGTGATGACCATGGCGACGGGGGTCGAGAAGTAGGTTTTGCTGGAGAAGAAAACGTGCCGGCGCAGGAAGTGGTACACGGGGATATTCCACTCCCTGGAGAACTCGAGCCAGTCGCTCGAGTTCCACCAGTCCGAGTAGAAATGCCGGTCCGCGAAACAGGTTATCTCGGCGAATGCCCCCAGGATGTATTCCCAGATCACGAGGAAGACGAGCAGGAATGTGATCATGAAGGGGAAAAGCATGAGGCTGGTGGTTTCGGCCAAGATGAGGGATTTCTCAGACAGAGTGGGAGAGAGTCTCAAGCGGGAGGCGGAGTCTGCGAGCACGGGGGTGATAAATTCTTCGCTGATGGTGATCATGAGGAAGATGCAGCCGAACACCGCCAGGGTTTTGTAGAAGAGCTCGTCCCATCGGATCTTAGGGGTTCGGGGATATTCGAGTTCGTAGCATAATGTTGGGCAGAGGACGTAGTCGGCATAGTTGGATAGGGTGAGGTTTTGCGGGTAGGTGACTTGACCCAGGGGAGAGGTGAGTTCTGTGGCCAGGTCCTGGCGGAGTTGCGTGAGTTCTTCCTCGGCTTCTTTTTCTTCAGGCGACGAGTCTGGATCCATCGCGTGAAGGCGGGTCGGGGACCCGGGATACTTGACGGCCTTCCGCATGTCGTCGCCCGACAAGGTGTCGGGCTTGTCCAGGTCTTGTAGCCGCCGCTCCGTCTCGCTCAGGTGCCCGTTGTAGAACGCGTAGCTGTGCATCTTCATCAAGAACGTGAGCGTGTGCAGGGCGAAAAAAACCTGTGCCGTCCACGTCCAGTTCAGTAGGAACGGCCAGGACACCCAGAGGGCAAGCCAGCCCGCTTGGTAGATGCTCTGGATCCAGATTCCCACTCTTCGCCAGCGCAGCAGACCCTTGTTCCCGCGCGCGAGTTTTTGCAGTGGCAGACTCAGGGCTGTGCTGCCCACCATGGCGGCGTCGCTGACGCCCAGCGCGATGACGTTTCTCGATAGCAGGGCGTATACCTCGACTCGTAGCGGGTGGCCCGTCTCTTTCATGTTTCGTAGTCCCGTCGTGATCACCATGATGGTGAGTGAGATCCAGAACAGCACGAAGAAGCCCCGGAAATCCCGGTATTCGCTGCGTGGGTCGAAGTGCGATACCCGGGGCACGTAATTGATCGTGTGGAAGAGTCGGTGCTTTGCCTGCGCGCGTGCGGCTTTTCGCGCAGAGGACAGGGATTGCACTGAGGGAGGCGCATCTTGAGGGACGGGTGTCGAGCGGCCGCTGGGAGGTGGGTGTTAGTATGTGGTGGTTTTTTTTATCTCTCTCTCTTGAAAGTGGGTGAGGGAGGTTAGGTACCTTGAGACGCCAGAAGGCACGTCGACAAAGCCATTGACGCTTAATGTGGCGCCGGAAGCTCGTAACGCCTCGGGCAGAGCTCGCACAGGTCGCGGCCGCAGGATGTGGGCGTGGGCGTTTGGTTCCTGGCTGCTGGAGCGAGCCGCACTGGCAGCCATGGTTGTGGTGGTGAGATCACACGCTTTTCTAGGCAATTGAAAAAATAAAAATAAAACAGTTCTTTACTGAGGATGCAGGATACTGAGCATTGCCATGCGATAGGCATCCATGATTACCTAGGAAAACAATCGAGAACGAAGTTCAAAAGGCTTCGAATCGACTACCGTGGCTACTAGATACAAGATAACTAGCGATGGGATGATTTTCGTTTCGGCCTCCCTCAATCCGAATGCGCTCGTTCTCCATCCGTTCCATCACCAGAGCTGAAAAGGGGAGTAATCATCACGTTCAGCAACATCACAGTGTCACGCCCTAAAAAAAATGGGGGAATTTGAACGCGGTCAGCCTCGGCGTCCGGGCTGCGCCGTTCGTGGTAAGTACAGGGAAACTCGATCATTATGAGTACTAACAAGTACCATTCAGGCAACATGGTTATTCTGCATGCTTGATAAACTTCGTGCTTCTCTCTCCCATACTTTATGCAAAAACCTGGTCTTGAGAGTTGGAAGTGTCAAGTTTAATGCTCATCGATCATCTCTATTTCGAGCAAGCGACGCGAACCCATCCATCCCATCCCAAGCTCGGCAGTTGAGGGGGAGATGACGACGCTGCAATTGCTCCGACTTGGCTATGGACCACCATCACTACCATTGCGGAATTGCCTTTGGACCACTATTGCCATCACACGCGAGGCGACAGAATGCTTCTTCCTCTGCGATCTGTTCGTTTTTGTCGTCATCTTCTCTTCGCGCTGGGAAGATCTTGCGTCCGGCTTTCTGCTCCTCTTCCACGTGTTTGTAGAGTACATCCTTGACAAGATTCTTGAAGTAGATGACACCTTTCTCGTTGTGTGGGTGGAGGGGACCTTTGATGTAGGTGTCCATGTTGAGGCTGCGCTGGACGGCGTTGCACAGACCGACGTCTTCGTTCTCCACTTGTTTGAAGAAGGGGTTCATCGTGTCGAAATCTTCCTGCGTGCAGTCCTTGTGCCGATACACTTCGTACTCGAGTTTCAGCGACGTGGCGGACTTGGGGGCAAAGCGGGTGAGGTATGTTATGCCATCACTGAACCTTTATTAGAAACGTCGTGGATGGCCTGTATCCCAGATACTCACGATATCAATATGGCAGCATTGGGGAAGAAATAGGTTGGTTGCACTCCATACTTGTGCTCGACGCTGTCAAGTGGCTCCGAATAGTGTTCGATGAATCCCTTGATCCCTTTGACGTCGTAGGTGTCCAGCTTGGTGGTGGCCAAAATACCGGGGTGAGCTGTTGTGCAATGATAGCACTGTTCCTTGTCAGTCCCACCGACTTTCCAAGAAGCTGTTTCTCTCACCTCATTGTAGTTGTCGACCATGGCCTTCCAGTTATATTCACCCTCCAACTCCCATGCATGGTCAAATGAAAAGTCGTCCATGCTGAAATCTTTCTGGCGTGGTTGTTTGTCAACACCATCAAAATGGTCTTCCCAGGGAATAGTTGGTGGGTTGGCGGCATCCAGATTGACCCAGACGAAACCGAGTCTATCCACTCGCAGATGAATGCTGTACAGAGAGTATTTGTCTTTCTCAAATCCGTCCACTGTTTCGAAACGCGGTGCTTTCGCAAGATTTCCGGAAAGACCATAAGACCAACCTGGGGCACAGTCATCAGCAACGTACATCGTGGAAGGAGACAGGGACTACTTCTCACCATGATATTTGCATGCCAGGATACTAACTTTACCACCTTCTCCACTTTCCTTCTCAATCACAGGATATGCTCGATGTCGACAAATGTTCAAAAATGCTTTCAATTCTTTCTGTCGGTCTCGAATGACAAAAAATTTGTAACCTGCAATTTCGAAGTTGACAAAATCTCCCACTTCTTTGAATCGAAGTGAGTGGGACACACAGAGCCAGCGCTTGGAGAAGATGGCTCGTTTCTCAAGTTCGTACATGCCATCTTCTCGATACCATGATGCTGGCAAGGTGTTGACTGTTGAACCGTGCTTGGCAGCCCCGAGTGTGTCATTTGTATCAATGCTCCCCATATTGCTGGATGGTGGCCGTGAGTGAAGTGTGTCTCTCAGCTGTCTGTTGAATACTTGAGAAACAAGTGGGAATGGCCAGATAACATCTCTAAGACACCAAGTACCCGATATCAGTCTTGGGAACCATATCGGGAAGTCAACTGGATTCAACCCTTCGCTCCTGCCCGCACAATCGTGACGATCCCACTATGGGGAGATGCTTTGCTATCTGTTTGCGTTGATAGGTTGAACTGCACTTCCATGTGCTCGGCACCGACCATTGGGGTTCGAGGTTTACGAGATGGCGGCATGGACAAGGATGTTCGCAATTTTCGTTTGAATCAGGCAACGCGTGGGATGCTCTAGCCAATGGAAGGTAATGTCCTATTCTGTCCGGCCGGCCGGGATGACGGGCTTGATGCATCCGCCAAAATACAACAAGAGATGCTGGGACCTTGTAAGCGGTGTGGAGCTTGTCGTTGACTGATAGTAGCTTATGGCTATGAAAACATCATGCTATGCCAGAAAACTGCAAAATTACCTGGCGCCGACTGCAGAGTTAGGAGCTTGTGGCTGTATCCATTGGAATGTTCCGCACACATCTCCTTTACCGCCACTTCGTCATCAGCTGACGTGCTTGTCTCCCCTGATATTGAGTCCCTGGTCGAGGAATGGCTTGATGCCAGGAAGAGCTTCCGGGTCGTGCCCAGTGGCCTTGCCCGCCTCATACGCCGTTTGCAGATAGCCGGCGTGGTTTCCGTATTCTGGGTACGAACAATCGGTGAAAATCGTGATTCGAAGAGGTTCGAAGCCACAGTATCCAAAGATGCCATAACGCCATAAATGGTGGATTGGCTTGTCGTAGCCCCATCGATTCAACTGGTTCGTACTGGCTCCTGCGAGAGCGAAGACGGTGCATGGACGATGAGCGAGCAGGGTGCCCTCTGGGTTGCGTTCTGACTTGTAACACCATCCTGCAGACCAGACTCGGTCCAGCCAACCTTTGAGCATTGCAGGCATCTGATACCACCAGATTGGGAATACTAGGAAAATAGCGTCTGACTCTTCCACAAAGCGTTGCTGCTCAAGTACATCGTCTGGCATTGGGACTGGAACCTCGTCGAATTGTTCCCAGTCGCGAGCCGTGAAAACTGGGTCGAATCCGTCTTGATAGAGGTCGACGACTTTGACCGTGTGTCCCACGCTCTGAGCGCCCTTGACAACCTGCTCAGAGATGGCATGCGTGAATGATCCCTGCTTTGGGTGACAAATAACAACGAGGACGTGCATCGCGAAAATGGCGGGAAGGGAGATAAGATCTGATCAGAGCAATGTCGCTCAGGTCGATAGAACCAGCCAGGAACTTGAGGGGATATTTAAACATGCCAAATGCGAGAAAGTACCTAGCACACCTAGATAGTTTTCGCAGCGGAGTTACCCGCCCGAAGACAGCTTCAATTTTTCGCAGAACAATTCGGCGCATTCAAATCATCAGAAATTGCCATTCCTTCTTGATCAGTAAGTCGACCCAGAACATATTCATTCCATTGTCGTTAAGCTGCCAAGTCTCCAACACGAGGGATCTCATACGTGGTATCGTCGGAAAAGGAAGAATTTCCTGGATGCTCTCGAATCTAGTCAATACAGTAGACCTGGCGAGCATCACTCTTCGTAAGGAGGCATTTTCGGAGTATTCGCCCACCAGGTTATCTGAAGTTTGGCATGTTGCCAAATTCTGTCCCGAAGGGGCTGGATCTGGTGGGACAGACCCAGGTACCTGAACCAGTTCGCCTGACAGAATAAGAAGTAGAATGGCTTCAATCGTCCGAGTACCCGAGGACTTGGAGTTGCTCTCCAAGAGCCATACCACTTGAAGTGCTGTAGTTGTGAGACGTGACTGTCGAATATCCAGAGCTTCAGCGTCATTTCCAGACGCGTCTCTGCCTGCATGAAGACCCAGCTTCATATCGATGAGATCTGGATAGCAATGCCAAAGGAGTAATAAACCACACATACGGTATGCCTCAGCAATGTTCAGCAAGTCTTGAAGTGGGGTGTGGTCGTCACCTGGGTCGATCGACGTACACACTGATGGTACTTCTAATGCGAGCAACTGGCCCTCAACATCTCTGGCTTTTTCAATGTTGGAAATTGAGGAGCAGGGCAAGTTGTTCGCAGGCATAGCGTTCTGCAGGATCGTCTTCCGTTCATCAAGGACCAGCCGTGCAACCATTCCCAAGAGCATTTGTGATTGAGGCGAAACACCAGTCAAAGGATGTGGCATCCGTGGTCCTAGGGCGCCGAGAGAGACTGCTGGAGGCTCCGGGACTGTCTTTACATTTGGCCCAGGAGTAAAAGAGAGCATCATCCACCAATAAACTAGAAATTCGTCAAAGAATTGGCGATTTCTAGGTGTCACATCGGGCCCGAGGTGTAAAAGTGTAGCAGCAGCACTGTAGTGCTCCAATCCGACGTGTTCAAGATCATACCAACTGCTACTTAGGCCACACGCAGCCAGCACCAGGAGAAACTCCGTCTTTTGCATCGGGCTTGAGCTACCGATGGTTGCAAGACCAGAAGATAATTGTCCCAGAACGTCGAGATGTGCCTCTTCCAAAGCGATCCGAACTAGAGTGTTTGGCTCGATATTTGACTGATACACTGCGACGAAGAACTTGAAAGCTGAGAAAAGCATCGGGGACCGTCTCCAGGTGGACAAAGCTGCAGGTCTGAATGGACTCGAAAAGCCATCGAAGATTGAAAGAACTCTAGACAGAACGCCAGAATAGCAGTCAACAAGCAGAACGGGGTCTTCGAAGATGGACGGTGTTAGATGAGCTCTGTGCGCAATGGCATGATCGGAGAAATCGGATGACGGCGACGAATTTATCGATGCATCGGCACTCGAGCTGTGAGCAGATACCTCCAAGATAGGAGACGAGAAGGTTCCTGTTTTCTCATACTTCTGGGACCAACGAAGTGGACGCCGGTACCCAGGACATAGAATCCCTCGATTGACGCCTGGGTGGTATCAGAGACATGCTCATGACGGACAGTTGATGAGGGGCGTACATCTTGAGCATGCCGGCTTCCTCTCATCACACTTTACATGGACTTTTCTGCAAATGGCACAGCCTCCGCGAGAGTATTTTGACATATCCTAGCATTGTGACAGTAGCACGATTCAGGTGTTAATACCACAAACAAGAGATTCGAGCATTAGAAGGGGTGAAAGAGATGGTTATAAGGTGGGAGTCGAAGGTGTTGAGAGTGTCAAGTGTCCAGCGGCATTCAATGCTTGCTTCTCCGATTGGCTGGTTTCCAAGGACACTTCTACCGCAGCGGGTGCAGCGAAATGTTCCCAAAGTTGAACCGCCGCACATTACATTGGAACAGCAACTTGAAGCCTGGAATCTCTCCGTGTTCAAATTCCACTCACCCCCAGGTCTTCTCTGCTCAAGTCCTCTTCGGTCACGTCGACACAATCCACGGCCGGTCCGTATCAATGAGAGAGTGACCAAGTTGAAAGACCCCTCTCTGGGTCAGCGCAAACAACCATGACATCCCGTTTGTACCCCTACTTGAAAGCTGCCTACAATCATCGGTGTACTAACACCCTCCAGTCAAACAATTCATTCGCAATGTGCGAGCCTCAAAGACCATCGCAGACGAGCGTGCCGTGGTACAAAAGGAAAGTGCTGCAATTCGGGCCAGTTTTAGAGAAGAGAGCGGAGATCACAACATCAGGTTCGCCTTGCCCGACAGTTTGTGAAATACACAGCCTCTGACAATCAGCAGGAGGAACAATGTCGCAAAACTGTTATATCTCTTCACTCTCGGCGAGCGGACGCACTTTGGCCAGATCGAATGCCTGAAACTTCTGGCCTCCCCTCGTTTCGCGGACAAACGACTCGGGTACCTGGGGACTATGCTACTGCTAGACGAGAACCAAGAAGTCCTCACACTTGTCACCAACTCCTTGAAAAAGTACGCAGGGGGATCTTTGGCTCCAGGGCAGTACTGATTTTTGCGCAGTGATCTCAACCACTCCAATCAATATGTCGTTGGCCTGGCGCTCTGTACGCTGGGTAATATCGCATCCATCGAGATGTCACGAGACTTGTTCCCCGAAATCGAAAACCTTATATCCACTGCGAATCCCTACATCCGCCGAAAAGCCGCCCTTTGCGCCATGAGAATATGTCGAAAAGTTCCAGATCTGCAAGAACATTTCCTTGAAAAGGCGAAAGTCATACTCCAGGACAGAAATCATGGCGTCCTGCTTTGCGGTCTGACACTGATCACGAACATGTGTGAGGCGGACGAAGCAGAAGGCGGAGAAGAAGGCGTCGTGGAAATCTTCAGACCCGTTGTACCACATTTGGTACGGATTCTGAAGAGCTTGACGAGCTCTGGTTATACGCCAGAGCATGACGTCTCGGGAATAACAGATCCATTCCTGCAAGTCAAGATTCTACAATTGTTCCGTGTGCTTGGCCGAGGAGACACCGCGATCAGCGAACAAATTAACGACATTTTGGCACAGGTCGCCACCAACACAGAATCCGCCAAGAATGTCGGCAATGCCATTCTCTACGAAGCAGTTCTTACTATTCTAGACATTGAAGCAGATTCGGGTCTACGAGTCCTGGGTGTCAATATTCTCGGCAAATTCCTCGCCAACAAGGACAATAACATCCGATATGTCGCACTGAACACGCTGATCAAAGTGGTGGCTATCGAACCCAATGCTGTACAAAGACACCGAAACACAATCCTCGAATGTCTTCGAGACCCAGATATTTCCATCCGACGACGAGCTCTCGACCTCAGTTTTACCTTGATCCGGGAAGATAACGTGCGGGTTCTCATTCGAGAGCTGCTGGCATTTTTGGAAGTCGCAGACACCGAGTTCAAGCCAGTCATGACCACACAGATCGGGATTGCTGCAGATCGTTACGCGCCAAACAAGCGCTGGCACATTGATACTATGCTGCGAGTTCTCAAGTTGGCTGGAAACTATGTCAAAGAGCAAATTCTCTCGTCCTTCATCCGCCTCGTTGCTACAACCCCAGATCAACAGACCTACGCAGTCCAGAAACTTTATGCAGCTCTTAAGGCAGACATAACGCAAGAGGCGTTGACACTCGCTGCCGTTTGGGTCATTGGTGAATATGGCGACTCTTTACTCCGGGGTGGCTCCTATGAGGAGGAAGAATTGGTGAAGGAGGTCAGGGAAAGTGACCTTGTCGATTTATACACGACTATCCTCAACTCAACATATGCAAACCAAATTGTTACCGAATTCATCATCACCTCTGCAATGAAATTGACAACACGCATGTCAGACCAGTCACAAGTGGAACGGATACGGCGGTTAATGCATTCCCGGACAGCAGATCTCAGTGTTGAGATTCAGCAAAGAGCCGTTGAATATGGTAACATGTTTGGCTACGATTCCATCCGCCGGGGTGTTCTGGAGAAGATGCCACCACCAGAAATCAAAGAAGAACAAAGAGTCCTCGGTCAATCCACCGCACCGAGCAAAGACAAGCGCAAGTCCCTGAAACCGAAGACGAACACCAAGGTCGCCAAAAATACCGAATCTGACATGCTCCTTGATCTCATGGGTGGATCAGATGTTCCTGCTGTCGATACCAGTGCCACTCTGAATGGAAATCAACAACAGACAGCAGACTTGCTTGCCGACATCCTTGGGAGTGGTTCGAGTGCCAGTCCTGCGCCTCAGACGAAAAGCCCCGCTCCGGCTTCTAACACTGACTCAATCATGGACTTATTTGGAAACGGCACACCGAAAACAGCCAGCCCCGCACCGAGTGGACCACAGGCACAGCCGGCATACAACAAGAATGGCTTATCGGTCGCGATTCAGATCTCAAGGACTGGTTCAGGAATCCAGGCTCTGGCAAGATTCAAGAATACCTTAGCTTTCGAGCAAATGACGAATGTTGGGTTGCAGGCGGCGGTTCCAAAAAGCCAGAAGTTGACTTTACAAGCTATCAACAAGAGCACACTAGATGGCGGTGATGAGGCCACACAGGGTATGAAGATTGTTGCTGCCACCGGGGTAAGTTTTGTTTCACTTTTGTCTGCTTCAACGACTAACTGATTGAACTAGTCTCTTCCTCCAAAACTGCGTCTCCGACTGAAGATCTCGTATACGAAGGATGGAGGTGCACCAGTGACGGATCAGGTAGACTGGACTGAGACATGATAGTAGCAGCTAGTCATGAACAATAAGATTTGATGTGGCAGCTCGAGAGCGAAAATGTGGCTATCCGCCCTCTTCTCTACCGCTGGACCCGGAGCTGGCAGTGCTCATCGCTTTGAGCTGCAATTATGTGAAGACACCGTTGAGACTACAATGATCGGAGAACGCATGGTCCCGTTAGCAGTCTTCCCCAGACACAACAATCCTTTGCGTAGACATTGCCATCCAATGTTGGAACACGAGAACACAGCCGCACGTAACCCTAACCCTAGGCAAATTCAGACGATGCGATCGCCCTCTACCACAGCCGACGCGAACCGAGCACCACGGAAGACGTTCCGCTCTACCAAGTCTCCCGCACAATGGATACCACAGCAAGTTGAACAGGGTAGGCGCAGGGAATTCCCCGAATTATGTGCGTGGTTTAACTCTATCATTTATGACTTTCCATTCGAGACGTTGTGCCCGGCTTGCCGCCGAACGGTCTGAGCGGAAGCTCGCCGATTTGAGAGATGCGTGGATTGCAAAATTTAAGTATTTACTAGCCCTGAATGTCACCGATCGAGGATGTTGGAGATATATTTGTACCTTTGGGTAGATAGACTGGCAAAGTGACTGAAGTATATCCGACACGACACCACTTAAGTATCGACTTCAACACCTCGCGACCGGGACTCATGCCTGTCAACTTGAGCAACGTCCTCAAAATCGCAATATGTTGCACTGGCTACTAATCATCGCCGCCCCTCTCGGCCTCATTTACCACCTCGTCCAAAACTACAATTCCTTAAAATCAGTCCCCGGGCCTCTATTAGCCCGCTTCACAAACCTCCATAGAGCTCTTCTCGTCTACCGCGGCGACGCACACGAGACTCATCTCGCCCTACATAAGAAGCACGGCAATCTCGTCCGTCTAGGTCCGACATGCGTCTCCGTCACAGGCTCGGCGTCCTACGTCTCCCAGATCTACGGCATCGGGAAAGGGCTGGTGAAATCGGATTTCTACAGCTGTTTCCAGAACATCGTGAATGGGAAACGTGCCGCCAGTCTCGTGGCCATGACGGACGAGACGCAGCACGCCAAGTCGAAGCGTTTGATCGCGCATGCCTATTCACTCAGCACGCTGGTCGAGTACGAAGAACTGGTCGACCGCACGACGGACGTCTTTCTCGACACGTTGGAGGACCGCTTCGCGAAACCCGGCGTCGTGTTGGATCTGGGCCGGTATCTACAGTTCTTCGCCTTCGACGTTATCGGGGAGCTCACGTTCAGTCGACGGTTGGGGTTCATCGAGCAGGGCGTGGATGTGGACCACATCATCGAGGCTATCGGCGCAAATTTCTCCTACTTCAGCGTCCTCGGCCAGATGCCGTGGCTGGATGAAGCGTTACTCGGTAAGAATCCGCTGTACGTGAGGTATTTCCGCAAGAATGTCAGCTCGCCGATCTTGCTATTCGCTCAGAGCCTACTGAAGGAACGGTTGAGGGATCTGGAGCAAGGAGGTGCAGAGGAAAAACGGGATAAATTGGACAAGCCGGATTTCTTGAGTCGGTTTTTGAAGATTAGGAAGGAAGGGGACGGTGATGAAACTCTGACGGATGCGCAGATTTTGTCGAATCTATTCGTAAGTGCCTTTTCTGTCATGCACACATCTTGCGAGACAACGGGAAAGGTAAGGAAAATTGACTGGTGTTTTAAATAGATGAACATCAACGCCGGCAGCGACACCATCGCCTCGACCCTGCGCGCCATCTTCTACCACCTACTGAAGAACCCTGGCTCGCTAGCCCAGCTTCAAAAGGAGCTCGACACAGCCGTCGCCGACGACAAGATCTCCTCTCCGTCACCGACGTGGAACGAAACCCAACAAAACCTACCGTACCTCTGCGCCGTGATCAAAGAGGGTCTCCGCATGAACCCAGCCCTCTCTCTGCCCCTCGAACGCATCGTACCACGCGACGGTCTGAACATCCAACACGAGGATTCGACGCAGACATTTCTGCCGCCCGGCACGATCGTGGGCATCAATCCGTGGGTGTTCCACCGCAGCGAGCATGTCTTCGGTGCAGATGCGGAAACCTGGAACCCGAGTCGGTGGTTGAGTGAAAGGGAGAAGGCGACGAAAGGGATGGAGCACAATCTGTTGAGCTTTGGGGCTGGGAAGCGGTCGTGTCTGGGGAAGAACATCGCGATGTTGGAGTTGCATAAACTGGTGCCGGCCCTGTTTTTGCGGTTCAGGCTGGAATTGGAGGATCAGGGGAGAGAGTGGGAGGTCAGTAATGCTTGGGTGCTGAATCAGACGGGGTTGAGGGTTAAGTTGGTGGCGCGGTGAGAAGGAGGTAAATGACATTATGCATTTGAATTTTGGTACTGTTGGTACATGGATGAGCAAAGCATGGCAAGGGTGTTTTGAAGGAGTAAGAGGAAAATGCTACATCATTCTCAGCGCCACGGTTGTGAAGTCGATTCAATAATCTCGACCAGAACTCGTAGAGATCGCCAGATATCTTCGTCCCAACTACCTCTCAGCGCCTGAACCAGCTTCTGCCCAATGACACCAATGCTCGCCCGGACGGCAGTGGCTCGCTTCCTCAGCGCATTTTCGTTCATGCGAATCGACGTCGCGTCCGGAATGCCGATGCCCAACATCTCTCTCGCCTTGTCGGGGATCTGGATTTGATGCAAACCAGTCCTGTCATTCAACGATGTGGCCGCTGCCTGTGCTGCTAAGCATTGGTCCATGGTGGGAACGTCTTGATGTCCTTCCGTCCGACACAGGTACACGTCGACAATGATCCACGCCATCAGCGATGAGATGACGTGAGGTTGTGCCGAGGGGAAAATCCGCTTGAGGACTTCGACGTACGTGTGGTCGGCGACCTGCGTGTTGCGCAGTTCGAGAATGACGGGCGAGTCCATGCGAAGCTGGTTGTCGGGGAAGTCCTCGATGGCGCGGACAACAGCGTTGAGTGTCCTTTCTAGTTTTCGGTAACGTGTCCAGGCTGCGATTTTGTTGGTCGGAGATACCTCTGCAAGACGTCTGGTGTCCATTTGCGATACCTCGACGGTGGCCCATCGCTTCTCGCGCCGGTAGAATGTCCGGTCACAGCCGCTCGTTGGTGGTGATGCCTCAAATGGACGAAGAAGGCCACGGGAGTTGCTGAACACGCTGCTATCTGACCTGCGGGACATACCGCTAGATGGAATGGCGAGGGGTCTGGGCACAATTCGGTTTTGCCGCTGGATGGCTGTGCTAAGAGTTGCTCTGGGCACAACGGACTCAATCGTGGACGGAATGTCGCAGGGGGTGTCGTATGGACTGAATGCCGATATCTCTCTTTTCCCTTGTTCTGGGGTTGATGGACCAAGAGGCTCTTCCGCCGAGGAGGACTGTTTCGATTGACTTGAAGGTGGGCGTGGGATGTGAACCAGCTTTGCCTTTCCAGGTCCAACCAGCATTGTGGCAATCATCTATTAAAGTGTCAACGCGGCCGAGGGCTTCGCTGGATAGGTAGGTTCTTACCACTTCGTCACTACCATTATCTGTGTGCACTTTCGTCCAATGCTGCTCAACAACCTGGTAGTATCGTGTTTTGAATCTACGCATTCTCTCTTCATGCGATGTAGTGTTGGCCAACCAGTCAGATTCGTCTGAGCAAAGTGTTGACTGACTATTCTGGTCAAGTGGTGTCAATGGCATCGACTCTGAGCATGTACTCTGGCAGTCGTCCTCAGAACAATCGGGATCTGAGCAATTCAAAGTCGGGTAGTTTGCGTCTGGCTCTTCCTGATCCGTATCCTGTTCGTCACAATAGTAGGACAGAATAGCGAAAGTGTCAAGTGGTGTATCGTGCAAGGCCGGGTTCAGCACACTCTCTCGGGGGTTGTGGAATTGAAAATATGAGTTCCCTTTTGAGGAGAACTCCTTCTCGATCGGACTCGGAAGCAGTGGAACAGTCAAGTTGGAGTTTTGGCGTTTCGCAATGCGACGGAGATCGTTGTGGTTGACAGACATCCTGCGTAAGTTTCGAGTAGGCAGTTGAGTACCAGGTGGATGATCGTTGGCCAAAGTAGAGGGAGAGGCTGGCCGTGAGAAGTGTGTGCTCATGCTGCACGTGATGGGTCGACTGATGGCGGTTCGAGACCTGTCTTCAAATAATCCCCTGTAACTAGGCTTGACAAATTTGGATCGGAGGATTCTCGACAGCTGCAATCTTGATGGGTTTCGGGTTTCCGAATGGGAGATGAAATTGGTATCATTTGCGACCGAAGATGTGAGACAGGTCAAGCCAGGTCGACTTCGGTAGTAAGCTGTCAATGAAAGGGACCTTGTTCCATGATACCTTCGCCACCTCGAATGATATATTTGTAGGGTAAAGAGCCTCGACTCTCGAGGAAGGGCAATGTGAGACATATAATTGTAGACTCTTACTGCTGTTGCGGGTATTGCAAATTGAATCACCAAGAAGCCGAATCACCTTGTGAGATGTAACCACCCGATCTTCCAATCTGGCCCTTGCATATCCTCAAGCTTTAGATTTTGACATTTTACGTTGCACAGCAGGATGATCATCTCCGCCCGTTGGAGAGGGGATTGTGCCAACGATCCAGGAGGTTTCCAGTTGCGCGGTAACTCATCCCTTGCTTTATAACCCCTTACCCCAGGTCGCATGCTAAAACTTGAGAACAGGAGAAAAGTTGCCGAAGTAGCATGGTACGTAGTAGTATAACTTGAAAATATGACGGGAGAGCTGAACTTGAGATAATTGTCACGTCCTTGCCTGAAGACACAAATTCCCGCCCTGTATCCCAACTTGACGGTGAAGAGCCATTCCCCTAGATTCGCCTCCCCATCAGGACCATCCAATAGGCAGGCAGCAGTCGGGTCAAGGGACAAAGAAAATATCGCAGTATATTGTCTTAGTTGTCTTTGTCGCGACGAAAAGGATGCTTGCAGGCGATACTTCGGCATTTTTGTAAAAAAAAAAATGAGAAAAGGAGACAGGGTGGAGTTGCTCTTGGCTACACAAAGAGTCTTGCCGTGTCAGACCAAATGCGAAGTCTAGACGAGAACCAGATGAGTCTTATGGTGATCTCGAAGTGGGCTTCAGCGAGGCCGAGTTCTATATATGCTCGATTGGTTCTTCTGGAAGAAGCTCCGAACGTTCAGGCATTCGCCTTTGAGGCATAAGAGCCTTGATCGGGGGTCTAACGAGGTCATTGAACATGAACGTTCCATACACAAGCTGTAAGTCAAATTAGTCAAGATAGATAAGAAGAGGTGTCATGCAACGTACCAGTGCGAAACCAACGACTTGAAGCCACTTGAAACTTTCCCAGCCAAGTCCAAGCGAAACAATCCAGATGAAGAGCGTTCGGCAAGTATCGATGATAGATCGAGAGGTCGCTGAAATACTTCGAGTTACCGACAAACCGAAGAAGTTGAAACCACCAATTGACACCATGATTGCCAGACTGGAAATACCGATGGCACGATTGGTAAAGACTTGGCGATAGCCTTCTTCAGCATCGAAGTACCCGTGCTTCCCAGCCTTGGAAATTCCGACCGTGAAGTGGAGGATGATCTGAAGCACAACGGTGACAATCAAGCCAAACAAGCCTTCCCATGCAACAACTTTCAGCGGCTCCAACGCATAGTTCTCCAAGATCCATTCCTCAAGACAAAATTGGGTGGCGGTGAAGATCTGAGCAAATGCAATGAGGAAGATGCCTAGGACGGTCCGTAAGACTGCTGGATCGGCAGCTTCGACGGCGGCGTCCCGAGCAGTCAAGAATGCGTAGCGCATCAATTCACCATAAGCTGCGTCTTTCGGAGCAGCGGAATTCTTGTCCCCAGTATAGATAGCGCCAGCAAGTCCAACAAGGGCAACGCCCAGAACAACAATAAGTAGCGACACCCAGTGGTATAGATATAGCTTTCTCTTCAAGAACAGAACACTGAACAGACCCACGAACAAAACCAAGGCACCTCTCGTCATCTGGTAGATGGAAGCCGCTACAAACAGCAGACCCACGTTCATCAAGGTTGTGCCCGTAATGTCGCAGCAAGCTGGTAGTCCAAGCAAAACCACCTTCCAGCCTTCGAGAGGAGCTCTATCGTCCGCATTGGGCACCAATGGTTTCAAGGCAGGGTCGGCAGCGTCTTGTGCAGAATCGGGCCGAACAGTGTCATCGTCGTCCTCCTCATCTTCGGTATTGACGGGCTGGTAGAGCAACGGTGAGTCTTTCGAGCGCAGGGCAAAGTAGCGGTAGATGTAGAATCCGAGTACCACAAGCCAGCAGCCGGATTCACCGATGAACATCTGTACACTGTGCTTCCTGTTAGCAACCTCAGTAGCTTGTCGATTGTACACCTCGCTTACGTTTGGATCACTGGTTGTTCAAAGGTCCGATGGTGTTTCGGGTTCTTGCTCCCGCAGTGCCTCACGCATTGTTGATCTTGATACTTTGTGAGAAGAGTGTTTGCACACCCGGTCAGCAACATCATCCCCACCAGGAATGGAATCACAGCCTTTACAGCCATGATGAGGGCGTTCGCGTGACCAACGCGAGGGCTTCGTGGAAGGCTCGAGGCGGACTGTCTCTTGTCGGTAGTCTAAGATCGAGGTATATTCACTAAATCACGCCTATAGAGAACACTGATTTATAAAAAGTAAAGCAAAACTTGACAGTTGACAGCAACGGTGGATTCCCGGTATGAAGAAGAGTTGAGAGCGAGTGGAAATCGGCTCGGTATCGGGTTGGTGCTGCGGATGAAGCCTGACTCGCCTGCTCGCCTGGGTGCCTGGAACCCTGCGGCTCAGGTGGAGATCGATCACCCGGAGTGATCAGCAGGCTCCGAGTTGGCCTACAAGTAAACACTGCGCCTCCGAAGATAGTGCCAGAATCTGTACGGCGTATTCTGAGATGAATTGATCTTGGAATCGTGCATGTGATTTCGATAAAACCGAACATGTGCCATCTATGTCCATTGCAACTTCACGTTTGTCACAGAGGACGTAGGACCTATATACCAATGCTGTCACCGTCCTTCAAGGTGCGTAACAGCGCTCTGTACAATGTTAATATGCCTATCACGGGCTTGCGCTCAGACAGGTTATATGAAGTCCCTCAACATCCAATATTGATTTCACTTGATATCGCTGACTCGTCTTATCGTCGAGTGGTCGGAAGCTCGCATCCAAAATCCCTGATTTCAACACGTCCCACGCTGTGCAGAAACGACCTCCCATGGTATCGCCCAAACCTCTTCGTCAGCAAGTAATCGTACAGTCATGCGTGTCGTGCTTCTCTCGTCGTTTTTTATCAAAATTCCAGCGAGCTCCTCGTCTAGCCTCCATAGACTCTGCTCGGCCGCCGGACTCCCGACGAACTTCCACTGCGACTTCTCCGCCTTCTTTTGCGTTCCACTATGACCTCTTCACGTCTGTTTCCAATGCCACCTTGTAATGAATTGAAGAGCCAGACTAGTAGTAATGTTCCGAAAAACGTTCCAACGATGGCTCCCGCGAGTGTGCCTCCGGAGTACTGCCCCGAGCAAGATGTGGTGGGATTCTGTACTACTGTCACAGTAGCTTGACGAGCGAGTAGAGCTGGAGTCGCTGGAAGCTGCGCAGATGCGAGCGTTGGCGCGGGTGCCTGTTCATTGTGAGCCGCCGTTCGAAGAGCGCCGTGGTTTCATGCATACCATTTCTCGAGTATATCAACGGGTGGTGCCAATTGGTCTGATTGCGCTTCTCAGTCACAGTAGAGAAATCCGATTTATATTTTTATAGTACAGTATCGGCTGAGGAGAGCTGAGCCCGAGCCGAATGAATCCGTTACGGAACTTCTGGCGCCTCGCGGAGGGCAGACCGAATTCGGAATTAGGTCTGTGACCGTAAACAATGAGGGGTCAGGGTCAATCGAAATTAGACTGGAACAGACTACGTTGCACCGGTAGGCGACACTGAGTGCGACAGCGAGAAGCAAACGAATGTAAGATGCGACGAAGCGGAAAGAAATTAAGTCAAGGGCACTGTTGACATTTCATGCGAGGGCTGGATAGCAATACCGCGGGCGGGCATGACGGGCATGTTTCTTCAACGATCTGATTTGACGTCAGGCGCTGTCATCCTCGAGGCAACCAACCAAAGTGGAGGTTTGGGGGAGCCTCCACCCCCGGCGCATTCTGCTTGGTGCTTCTTCGGTTAAACAGCTTAGTTGTCATGTCTGTCCATGCTCTAGACCTCGCTTCGAGTTCTTCAGAAGACGGCACACGGCACATCCAATGACCATCGTATCAAACCACTTTCTTCACCATTTTCTCCAAATTCTTTTCGTCAAATGGTATATGCTCCGATCGATTCTGAAGGCTGAAACGAACCGGGTTACTGCAAACAGTACGTACCTTGCCCAAGTACCTTAGTATCCAGTCATCTCCGGTGTTTGCTCAGGTAAGCAGAGAATAAGGCCGCCCCGTTGCCTAGGAGGAGCAAGTTCTCGCTCTTTGAAAACCTCCGACATGGTTTGCAAGGGCGAGCTATGTTGGAACTATCATTAAGCCTCACCGGAAGAAAAGACGACCCGTGAAGAGCCGGATGCCTCGACCTCATTCTGCACAAATTGATGTGAATCGCGGATCGCTCATCAAATTTGCGTCAGAGGCCCAATTAATTGAAAATCCGTCGTTGAATGATGCAATCCCCAACCGCAAAGAGACTGCAATGATGCTGTACTTGAAGAAAACGCCAACGAGGAGCTCAAAGTCTTCCCGAAACAGCCTCGCGTCTTGCTGGTGGGCAATGGATGTGACCAAAGTCGACTCTACACCATATCCATCGCGGTGGCCGCCGATTGTGTCAATTCGTTAGTTGCCGGATTATTTTGTTTTTGGTGACGGGTAATCGAGTGTTTGCTCCTTTGAGAGGACCTTCGTAAGTCTAATGTCGTCAAAACTGTTGCGTCGGCCCCAATTCTTTGGCTGTCGTTTAAGAAAAGCTCCCACCGCCCCCAGATAGCCTTCATGTCGAAGAAAATATGCTTGCTTCTCACCCTTGGACCAAAATTTGATGGCATAAGAAAGGGTGTTCATCGTTTGGGTATGGCCCCGAATAAAAGATCCTCCAAAGTAAATGTGCTGTAGGTTGTGTTTCTCAGATTGAAGATAGGCAATTTGACCGATGTTGTTGGAGATGGCATACAACAGGCTCCGGGCCATATCTTCGGTCTTGAATTGCCCCATCGTCTCATGATCGCCGTCAAAGTCGTCACCGTTGAAAAGGCCAAGGCCATGCCCATCTTCGGCATGTCTCTCGGCGAGTCTTTTCATGCGAAATACTTTTCCAAAAGTGCTTGCAATGGTGGTGCTCTTCAGCCCAATCTTTCCGTATCCCGTGCCATAGATGTCACCCACAAGCATATCGACGCCTGCATTGTCGCCCTTCTCGGCCAGGCTTAGCATTTCGTCAAAGGTACGGGCTCCAGTAAGAAGTGAGAGAATGCCCCAGAACGTTCCTCCACCTAATGATGTACCTCCTACACGCTGGAAGTCGCGCGGGCCAGAAACTTTGATCATGGACACGCCGGAGCCGATATTGACAAGGAGATACGGGTAGATGTCTGCGCGGGCTTCCGCAAAATGCATCGGCTCCTCCTCGCTGTATGTGAAAACCTCACGAGGGATTTCTGTGATGAAGAAGTCCAGTCCTACATGTTGTCAGCGACAGCCTGGGCGCATACATTGCCTGTCTTACCGATGATAAGACATTCCATCTCGTCTGATTGAATGACGTCCACGTGTAGCACTTCCTTCATGCGATTGTAGAATTTGAATGCTCCTCCTCCAGTTGCCATGACACACAGCTCTTGCGGAGTCGATCCATTCAGTTTCGACTGTGTCTTCTTCAGCTCTTGAATAAAGTCAATACATATGTCGATTCGATCCGTCTCAAAGTTGAGGAAGTTCAAACGTCCGCCGCCATGCGTCGAGCCGGTCTCTCGCGAGAAGTACACTAGCTTGCTAAGGGAGCCTCCAATCTAAGGCTTCAGGTTAGCACTTATGGGGAGGTTTTGACAGTATGCGCAGTTCACTTACATCTAGAGCGACATGGCTCACCACGTCGGTATGATGGGGTAGACGAATGTCTTTGTGTTCCCAGTGTACATGTTCACTTCCTACGCCATTCCTGTTGTTCATCTCGTCGACAATGAAGGCGCCTTCAACGTTAATCTTGACGGAGGCGGGGTTGGGAGGAGCACGCGGAGCGCGACCAGGGATGTCATCTTCTACAACTGCAGACGACTCCCGTTTGTCATCACTGTTGATCACCGTCTCCTCTGGAATCGGCATCGTGGAAATAGAGGATGGGGCGTCGACCTTCAACCCATGTGACCGGGCAGGTACAGGGATCGCGGGGCTTTCGCGGTAGAGTCGACGAAATTTATCGGCGACCGATGGTATTTAAATTGTGGAAATCTGTGCGCTCGATCATCTCCGGGCCCCGTCGGAGGACTGATACGAGTTGAAGCTGAAGAACTGAAACCTGGTGGGAATGATCGCTGGTTGATGCCGGACCTCGAAGCCAACGTAAAGTCAAGCTGGACACGAGCCTCGGTCAAAAAATTATTTGTCGGATTAATGGATTTCAACACACTACACTTCTATCGCTCCGGGCCGAATAAATACCACTGGCACCTTTTTCAAGCTCGACAAAACAACGGGCGTACTCTTTGTGCATGTCACCGTGACATTATGTAGATGCGACTCAGATAAACTCGTGTTCTACGGAATTGAGTAAGAGTCAGGACCCCCCCACGTCCTGGCCAAAAAAAGTAGGACACTCGCGCCCAATCTCCGCAACGCGTCTACCACCCCTTCTTTTACATTTTATGCCCATTCCTAACCTTGAGGTCTCTATGGGCTGATTTATACTATAATACTGTAATGGGGTAGTCTGGATTGAGTAAGCGCGGTGCCAGGGGGCTAACATAAGAGCTTTTCTCATACTGCAGAGCTGCACATGGACAACAATTCAAGCAATCAGCACATTGTACAATTAACGAGAGACCTCACGATCGTTCCACTACAGACGTATAGAGAGCAACACTACGGATACTCGGACGACAGCCCGGGGGCGCCATCGAGTCCCTCCATGACTGCCCCGATTGCCCCTACCATGCCAGCTGTTGTATAGGTATTTGGGTGATCGGTGGTTAGTTGTGTGAGGGACGAGAGCCTCTGGCAGTACCGTTTGTATCTATGGCCTTATAGCCAAGCCCCAGTTCACTACATTGTAATTCTTGTTGTAGTAGTAAATTGTATTGGGGGGAGGTTGGGCGTAGAAAGTAAAAAACTCGAGTGTCCCACTTTTTTTGGCCAGGACGTGCCCCCACAAAGTCAACGGACATCTTAGCCGTGGGTCAATTTTGCCCACGTCAATTCCTGACCACCAGAATTCCCCAGAAAAGTCTGCAATATTTTTTGTCGCTTGGACCAAGAGTGCTTCGCGATGGCGCCGTCAATAAATGATGATTTTGAGTCTCAATCACCTTACACTACTGATGAGTTCAACGAATCTAGTGACTTCCCACACCCTCCTTTGAAACGAAGACGTATTTCCACAGACCACAGTGAAACTACCTCTGCTATTCCGCCATCGACGTTGTCGAGGGTGAGAAAGACTGAAGCCCAGAAACCCGCACAACTTCCTGCCGTACCTACAACTACCACCGACACATTCAAATCGCTCAACGTCGCACCATGGCTTGTCCAGTCTCTCGCAGCGATGGCGATTCAGAACCCCACGGAAATTCAAAAAGCATGCATACCTGAGATCCTGAAGGGGAGAGACTGCATAGGAGGCTCAAGGACAGGCACTGGCAAGACGGCAGCATTTGCGGTGCCTATATTACAACGATGGGCTGAAGATCCTTTTGGAACCTACGCCGTCATTCTGACTCCGACTCGCGAGCTGGCTCTGCAGATTTACGAGCAGTTCCAAGCGCTTGGAGCGCCGCAGAATCTCAAGACTGTGCTGATTACTGGTGGAAGTGATATGCGGCCGCAAGCTGTCGCGCTTGCGAAACGACCGCACATTGTTGTTGCAACTCCTGGAAGACTGGCGGATCATGTCCTAAACTCTGGCAAAGAAACTACAGTCGGCCTGTCGCGCGTCAAAATCGTTGTTCTTGATGAAGCGGACCGACTTCTCGCTCCCGGACCAGGTTCAATGTTACCAGATCTGAATACCTGCCTGTCGGCGCTTCCTTCATCCTCAAGTCGACTGACGCTCTTGTTCACCGCGACCATCACGCCCGAGGTTCGGGCCTTGAAAGAACATCCTCGTCCCAAGGACCGCCCTCCTATCTTCATGGCCGAAATTGCAGATCTGGATCGAAAATCCTGGAGCCTCGTTCCAGCGACGCTGAGACAGACATATCTCCAGATCCCCTTGACCCACAAAGACGCATTCCTCCATGTCCTCCTCCAAGCCCCCTCATTCATGAAAATCCCTCAAACAAGTATCATCATCTTCGTCAACCGCACAAGCGCAGCGGACCTCCTGCACCGCACTCTCCTCCAACTCGAGCACCCGGTGACATCTCTCCATTCCGAGCTCGCTCAAAAGCAGCGCAACAAAAACCTTACTGAGTTCCGGTCTCAGAAGGCACGCATTCTCATTGCCACGGACGTTGCGTCCAGAGGATTGGACATCCCAGACGTCAATTTCGTGATCAACTTCGACGTCCCGCGGAATCCGACCGATTATGTCCACCGAGTCGGTCGAACGGCTCGAGCTGGGAGGAGCGGCACCAGTGTCACGTTTGTTGGACAGCGGGATGTGGAATTGATCCTGGCCATAGAAGAATACACGGGTAGCAAGATGGCGGAATGGGCCGAAGAGGGAGTCAACATTGAGACCAGGGTCGTTAAAGGCCGAACGCTTAAGGATGTAGCAGAAGCGAAGATGGAAGCTCTCCGGGATATCGAAGGCGGAAAAGACGTGAATGGGTGGCGGAGAAAGATTAAGAAGGACAAGAAGAGGGCGTTCTTGGGGTAAATGAGTTTGGAGTTTTTTTGGGATATACTCGCTTTCTCAAGAACGATACTGTAGCGTTGTTGGCACATGTACGCATTAACATCATATGCACTTTGCTTTAGCCCCTTCCCATGCTTTTTTTGGACCGATACCACAATCTCGTTTTCCTTGTTGATTGTACACGAAGCCAGAATTTCAAGCACTCCTGAGCCACCGTGAAGGATGAATTCTAAACGACTCGTTCGCATGCTCGCCCAGAATGTGCGCCGCACGAAACAACAGAACCAGGTATTTCGAGACGGAAGAAACTCATCTCATCCAGTCGATATCGAGCTCGGCCTTGTATTCGCCCTCGTCATCGATGCGACTGAGAACATTCTCTTCTCCTGTCCAGGTTGTCGGAGTGCCTTGCCTCATGCTCGACAGACTTCCAGGCTTACTGCTTCCGTTCACACTTCCCTCTCTTATCCGTGCGGCGCTTTCTGTAGATTGATGCTCTTTCCACCACTTCCCACTCTCTTCGACCACTTTTTGCTCCCAACCGCTGACGGGTCCAATCACCTCGACATCCTTCTGCCCAGCTTTTAGGACATTCCGGCAGGGGAGAGACATGGTCATATTCTCGTCGTTGTTTCCACCGGTTAAGTCTTTCAGTTTTTCCTCACTGGCGGCGTATACGAGACGTCCGATGTTGCTCCAGTACAGCGTGCCAGTGCACATGGCGCACGGCTCCCACGTTGACACCAGTGTACAGGCTGCGAGGTATTTCTGGGAGAAATGAATGCTGGCGAGGCGGGCTAGTTCGGCTTCGGCGTGTTGGACGTGGGATATGGAGAAGTGCGTGAGTAGGGCAGTAACGTTGTCCGGTCCCAGTAGCAGTGCAGCAAAGGGTCGTTTATCGTGTAGTGTTGTGGCGGTCTTCTGTAGCTGCAGACATGTCTCCATAGCAGCGTCAATTTGGTTCTTAGTCAAAGGGGTACGGACTGGTTCTCTGGTTGGAACGCTGGAGATAGCCGGAGATGCAGGTGCCATCGTTGAGGGAGGGACAGGTGAGGTTGCGGAGGACACTGGTGTTATTTGACGGTTCGTGCTGGAGGTAGGGGTGGCTTTCCTCAGGACACCGCTGTAGATGGACGAATTGGATGGTGTTGCCGATAACGAAGTGGTGGCATTTTCTGGAGGTGGTTTGCGATGGATAGAGCCCGGGGAAGGAGTTTTATTTGCGTGGATCGATGCCGACTTCAGGTACGATTGGTAACTCATTGTTGGTGGATGGCATGTACTGCCCTGCGTTGCTGTAGAGCGGGATCTGCAAAGAAATCGAGAAAATCTTATCACTATGGGCAAAAGGAATGGGAGAGACGGACGTTGTACGGCGGCCTACGTGAAAGTATAAAAGATACCAGTGGGTGCCAGCTCGGCAAAAGTGCAGCAGGTGATGCCCAAGTTTCGATGCAAACTTGACCCTTGCTAATTGTGGGTGGGACAAGATCAGGCGAGGGCGAGGATCTGTGCGGAGACAAGCTTAACAAGCTCGCGAGGCCCGTCGCTCAACCTGAAACACCAAGCTCCAAGCTCTCAAATGTCATAATTCATTGGTTGGCACCCCTAAAGTAGCCCAGTCCATGCCTAAACTTGTTCCTGGCACTAGTGTTTCCGCCCCATCTTGAAACCTGAACGCCGCAGCCACAGCTCAGTAACGCCCACAAGAACGTTGCATTCAACTCCAGGTACCTAGATAAGTTCATGCACCCGCATTGCTATCAGTACACAAGGATCTTGATATTGTCTCCGTCATCTCCATATCTCTGGCGAACCTTCTCTTCATTGAGCAAGGATGCAAGCGGCTGGAAAACTTGGTCCATCATGAAAATCGTGTTTCTTTTGTCATCTCTGTATGATCCATCGATAACGAGGCGACTGAGGTTCTCAATCCTTACAGCGTCGGCATCAATTAGCTGTTTGAGCCTAATCGGTGTTGATATAGCAATTCCGATTTTGTTTTCTTGCATGTATTTCACGTTCTCTTTCAGCTTCATGTGCTTTGCGATCAGCTTTGCTACTTTTGAATTGTCGCCCTGGAAGATTCGCAATTCTCGGTAGAGGTCTGCCGTGCGCATACCAGAAGAAGTGATAACCAATGTATGGGGGCTTGCTTTTTCGGTGCAGGTGGATAAACCATCTCTTCCATTCGGTGAATACTTTTCGAGGAAATCGGGAAGATTGGAGGCAATTCGAGGTTTGTCGTACTCGCTCGAGTTCAAAAACGCCTTCACAGGTAGGATTTGGTCTTCGAGTTCAATTTGGCTCTTCTCCGGAAACCATTTGCGAACGGCTCTGGCGAATTGATCGGCGAGGAGAGTAGGGTCAACGGCAGAGTCTGGATCAGGAGAATGTTGTTTGGGTCTGATGGTCATTTCTGTCGCAGGACGCTTTGCAGGTTTTGTATCTTCGTCATCGGGATTCTCACGCTTTCGCTTCAATTGAGCCTTCAATCCGGGCTTTCTCTTCGTTCTTGCCATGTCGTCGGGTCTTGATCAGTGTCTCGGGGTGATGTTTTGACAAGTCGACAAAACTGCGCACGCAATTCAGAGCGCTTCAAGCCGGTGTGGAAAATTTCCCCAAGAAAATATTCAAGTTCTCCAAGTCGAAGTTGACGTAGTTCCCCACAAATTACCTCGCCAAGCTCGCCTAACCTGCTCCAGTTACAGCTTCCCCTGGAGATCTTCGTCTCACCTCGTGCTCGCCTCGATCTAATTCTATTCACAAATTCGGGACAAACATCCTAAGTCTCATCGCTTGACTCAGTACGTATGAATCGTTAGACGTCCATTGAAAGTTCTATTTCGGTCGGGAATATCGACTTGCTCGAGGGTGAAAACGCTCGTCAAGAAAACTCCTGTTCTTCGGACGAATGCTGCACCAAATGCGATGCTCTGGAAAAAGCCAACACCCTCACCGACGGTTCCGCCTGTGACAGGCGATGACGGTCTGGCATGGCCCGCCCGATGTCTCTCACGTGCAGTGGGGTCCTGCATCTGGTTCAACGGACTGTTGAAAGTATCTCCTACCATGCTACAGCCCGTCTTCATCCCCTCCCCGTCCTTTTCTCTCCCTCTACGCACCCCGGACTCGGCATCTCAACAGCGTTTGACTGCATGGCTCCCGCATGGCCCCTCGGCCCCTAGGATGACTGATATTTCCTACTCAAGCACTGGGATATAACTATATCGGGATTCACTCGTCGCCGAATCCCCTCCTGGTTAGCAACACACGCGTCGCATGAGTCGACGCTCGCCGTTGGCCGGAGGTCAGTGTAAGCTGACCCACTTTCAGCTTCCTAAACGAGTATGAAGTTTACGTATCTAAGTGAATATGCAATGACTTCCAACTGCATGAGAAGGATTGCTATCTAGACCAGAGACCTGAGCTTCCTGCCGCTGCACCTCTGGAACCTTGCTCAATCCCATCGAATGTTGATCAATTCCACGGTGACATTCCGGCACTTTTGTTCGACGACGAGATCCTACGGGAGGAATGCAATGTAAGTACGAGATAGAGCTTGCACGAGCACGGGATGGGCTGCTATATCTCTCACTAGCCTTGCTCTTTGTTGGCGTGACTCAATCATTTAGTCAAAAGAAAAATGCAGAAAGTCTTGTTCTCCCTCTTGCTCTCCAGTGTGTGCGGCGCGAATCTCTTTGAGAGGAGCCCAAGTGCAGTCGTGTCAGAATGCACCGATTTTGAATTCAAACTGGATGTTCCTGCTTCCATTGATTTTGGCTTCGCTGTTCCAGCCGCCACCTACAACATCAGTGCCACATACTGTTCTCCTCTGAAAACAGTGAATAACCGGATCAACTCCCTCCAGTTTCTCATCCATGGTGCGACAGGGAACAAGCTGTACTGGTCGGGTCTCGCCGCAGATGGACCGGAGTATCAGCCATACAATTATTCGTGGGCCGAATTTGCTCGACAGCAAGGCTACCACACTCTTGCCATCGACCGTCTTGGGTGCGGCAACTCCTCGCACCCAGATCCCAAGCTTGTTCGAACCACTCCTGAAGTCGAGACCGTCTCGAAAATCATTGAGATTCTACACGCGAAGGGAAATCGCGATAAGATAACATCCACAGAGCTCAGCTTCCTCCCAACCTTCTCGACTATCATATTGAACGGCTTCTCATTTGGTTCGTTGGTGATTGATGTTCTGCTTAACAGCCCTCCAAAACCCTCAACTATTGCCCTCATCAACGCAACAATCCTCACCGGCTACAGCCATGTTCCGAACCCTAACGGCAACCCAACCGTCACAGGAGCCAGCCAGCAGTTTGGTCCAGCCTCACAAATCTTCCCAAAGCGGTTCAAGGGTCTCAATCCGGGCTACCGCAGCATCACCAACGCCCCAAACTACGCCAACAGCTTTTTTGCTGGTTCATACAATCCCGCCGTCTCTGCATCAATCTGGTTGCACGAGGATGTTCAGGCGTCCGGCGAGGTCGCTTCTCTTGGAGCGGGCGCCTCCTCCTTCAACATCTCCTCAGTCGCATCTTACCATGCGCCTGTTGCTATAGTGGCAGGCCAATTCGACGGACCCCTCTGCGGCGGCGATTGCGGTGGAGCGAGAGGTGTTCCGGATTTCTTGGCCATGTCGAAACAGTATTTCCCCGGGGTTAGTCAAGACAAATATTTTAGCTACCGCGTGCCACATACGGGACATATGCTGCATTATCACGAGAGCGCAAGGAATACTACGAAGATTTTACACGCCTGGTTGGAGCAAATGGGGCTCTGAGAACATCAATCTATTATACCATCTGCTGCATGACGCCAACACGTGCATATTCTATACTATCTAGATAGATAATTGGCGAAACTCCTATCTGGTAGTACATGGATATGACAGGAGAGCAAACACGGCGAAAGAATGTTTGGACCATGCATGCTACTGCCTGAGCTCTCCCCCTGAGGCTGAACGTGCTTCGCGTTGCGGACAAAGCTCCTGCATTTCGGCCGAATGCCGCACCAACCGCAAAACCACAGTAAATGCTTCCCAGCGCGACATTACTAGCGGCTCTGCCTGAGACGAACGACGATATTTAAATACCCCAAATCCTATCATGTCAAGATTTCTGACAGTAGCATCCAAGAATGGCCAACACTATGCGTGCTTGGACTTTTACTACCCGTGGGCCTCCTACCTCTGTCCTCACCTTGCGAGATGACTTACCCAGGCCAACGCAGGACAAGCTTGGCCCTAATGATGTGCTCGTCAAAGTATCTCATGTTGCTGTCTTCCAGGGCTTTGCAACTATGATGACTATATTCCCTCATTTCAACGACAACCTATGGATCCCAGAATCGAGCTTCTCGGGCGTGATCGAAGCTGTCGGCTCAGAAGTAAACCAATGGAAGGCGGGTGATGCTATATTCGGTAGCCCAAATCCTAAGCACTACACGAAGTCTACCGGCAGATACAACGGGATGCTTGCTGAATACGCCATAGTACCGGCGAGCCAGGTAGTGAGGAAGCCTGAAAACATCACATTCACAGCGGCAGCCGGCCTGGCCCCGGATGGATGTACGACTTTGCAATTTTGCGAAAAGGCACAGTTGAAGAAAGGCGATAAAGTGTTGGTAACCGCTGCTTCGGGAGGTTTGGGATCGATTGTGGCCCAGATTGTGAGGACTGTCATTGGCAGCGAAGGAACGATTGTTGGTACTTGTTCGGCTGCCAATGCGGACATGGTCAAGTCTCTGGGGGTTGACGAGGTCAGTCTCCATTTCAACTGTACTGGTAAGATGCTGACAAGTATGCGCAGGTCATCGACTACAGATCACATCCTCAGCTACATAAATATCTCGCTGAGCATCACTCTTCACAGCTCTTTGACGTCATCATCGACGTCGCAGGTAGCGACGACAGGTTGTACTTCGAATGTCCCCGTTACCTCGCTCCAGATGGCCGATTCCTTCTTGCAGGAAGAATGAACGTCACGCATGGTGGTGGTAACCTTCTCAGCATTTTGTTCTTCTTGGTCACCCTTCAATTGAGGATGCACTGGCCTACGTTTCTGGGCGGAGTCCCGCGCAAACTCCTGTTTCACTCTGGGGAAGTTGTTCAAGACAGTATGAAAGTGCTGCCGGAGCTTATCGAAAATGGACAGCTGCTTGGCCTGGTCGATAGTGAGTGGGAGATGGAGGATGCCATCAAGGTACCTACCTTACGAATATCACCGAATACCATTGCTGATATGCACAGGCTTATGAACGTGTTGGAACTCGGAGAGCGCGAGGGAAAGTCGTGGTCCGTGTTCAAGATGTGTGACGCAGCGGACTGGATGGTGAGAAGGGGTAACGCAAAGACCGTGACAATAAAACCAAACCACTTGACTGGTTTGATGTCTCAGTCGGGTGATTTTGGTTGAGTTGGCAGTCGTGGCAATCAAAAGGTTTCACAATTCCGGTGTCGTCGGTCTGAAGAAGCTGCAGGCCGGGGGTGATCTTCTCAAGGCAATGCCCGAAACGAATATCAATAAGCTGCCTCTCGCTCGTGCGATGAGCGATTCGCGCACCTCACCAAGTATGAGGGTTGCAAGTCTTTCCACTGTCACATGTCTCTCTCTGTATTTCCCATTGCTCCATGCCAACAATCTGTCAGAGCCAACCCAGCTGAAGCGTGGAGCACACCCTTTTCCGCTACCGAGCTGCTCCGTCGGTGCAAGGCTGTGCGACTTTTTTAATGGAGCCTATTGCTTCGATCCTGGTGCTGGTGATAGCTGCTGCGATGATGGAAGTGGTAAGTGAGCTACGCTGTACTGGGAAACAGGATGTGACCATAGTCAGGGATCTGTTCCGAGGGGTTTCAATGTGGAATAGGTGTTGCCGCAAATCGATGCTGCGAACTGGCAAGCCCGCAATCCAGCCGTGCTTCATCCATCATCTAATCATTGGAATAGGGAAGAACTCCTGAACAATGTGTCGAGGACGTCATTGTTAGCACTGCCACCACTGTTCCGACCGCCGCACCTACATCACACGGATCCCACTCACATCTGCCGCTTTTGACCTACCTGAGCTTCTGGATTGTGTGCTTTGTTTTGGCTCTCGGATGACTTGGGAGTTCAATGTTGTAGAAGGAAACATGCCGTGTCGCACTGCAAATAGATGCCATATGAGTTTGACATTCAAGGCGTGCTATTCTACGAGATTATGTCAATTTTTTACTGCGCCTATCGAAGGCTTTCATGAGGTATCTACCATTCGACTAGATTAAGTGGTTCTCGCTAGATAAAGCTCCCCGCAGACGGGAAAACTCTTCTGCTACATAAGCTTAGGCCCGAGGGGCCTTAGCTCTTGCCAACCGCGGCATCAGTTCAATTTCCGGCACTCAGGCAGCAACGTTTGTCATCTGAAACAGCCACTCTAAGGACTGCCCGTATTCGTACAGTAACAAGTTGAACATTATCCCGGCCTGAACGGAATCTCAAATATATTTCTGCCTGCGGAGCTTCCGGCCTGGGAGGTGGCTGAGCTGGGCCAGTAGACGGATGAAAACTGCTATGTGAGCCGACTGTTGGTGTGGAAAGATTTGCATGTTGGCCGAAGTCTTGATGACGCGCTTTCAGCCCCCAATCAAGGTGCATCGAAGCAGTCATCAGAATCATCCCAAAGTACTTCACATGCTTCACTCCTTGCCATTATTAGAGAGTCTTTGATGGAAGTCCTTTGTCATCGGAGTCCACGACTCCATTCGCTATGGGCAAGGAGAAGCAGCCTGCCGTACCACCTGGGCGACAGCTAAGACGTCCTCCTGTCGAAACAAACGATCTTCCTTCTGCCGAAGAGGAAGACTCGCCTCTTCCAGAAGCGCTGCTCGATGATACTACCGATGTTCTGAACGATGGGCGCGTATCTCTGAACCTTGATTCGAAGATCGCCCAGGTCTTTGCCCAGCTCATCGACATCAACGACGAAGAAGATCCGTATGAGCAGCCACCAGCATACTCTTCCGTCTCCGATTATGATTCATGGCAGTTACCGCTCAATATTGTGCTTCAGTGCATTGGTAGTCGCGGCGATGTTCAACCATTTATCGTGCTGGGTGCCGAGCTACGAAGACACGGTCATCGAGTGCGAGTGGCGACGCATTCCTATTTCAAAGACTCTGTGCAAAGTGCAGGCTTGGACTTTTATCCAGTTGGGGGAGATCCAGCTGAATTAATGGCGGTATGAATTTCTCCTTAATCGCAAGGCTTCTGGCTGACTGAAGTTCCTAGTACATGGTGAAGAATCCAGGCCTGCTTCCTCGTATGAAGACTCTTCGGGAAGGTGATCTCGGCAAAAACCGCGCTACGATGCGACAGATACTCAATGGCTGCTGGGCATCATGTATCTCACCTTCCGATGATGGAGAACCTTTCGTGGCTAACGCGATCATCGCTAATCCTCCCTCGTTCGCCCATATTCATTGCGCACAGGCGCTGGGAATTCCTCTCCATATCATGTTTACCATGCCTTGGAGTCCCACCAAAGCTTTCCCGCACCCCCTGGCAAATATTAGCAACAAAAGCACTGATCCGCGACTTGCGAATTATGTCTCTTACGGCATGGTTCAACTGCTGACCTGGAACGGGTATGTCCTATTCTGTGTCACTAGCTCTATGCTTACCTTTATAGTATCGGAGACCTTGTCCAGAAATGGAGGAAATCAATCGACCTTGAGCCTTTACCGTTGTCTGAAGCTCCCTTTCTTATGGAATCGTTGGAGATTCCTCATACCTACTGTTGGTCACCTTCGTTGGTCCCAAAACCTCGGGATTGGGGCAGACACATTGGTAGGTATTCTCTTTCACATGGAGATACTTGCTAACCGCTGGTCAGATGTTTGTGGATTTCTCTTCAGAGAACCCCCCGTTTATGATCCACCAGAGGAGCTAGATTCCTTCTTTCGAGCAGGGCCAGCACCGATTTACATTGGGTTTGGTAGTATTGTTGTTGACAACCCCGAACCACTTACCGACATACTCCTTGAGGCTGTCAAGCAATGTGGTGTACGAGCGATTATCTCCAAAGGCTGGAGTCAGCTCGGTAAAGATGAAGAGAATGAGAATATCTTCTGGATTGGTGACTGTCCACATGGTGAGTAGCATTCTAAAAATCACGAGCATTTATCTCACGACTTGCAGAATGGCTTTTCCAGAGGGTTTCCTTGGTTGTTCATCATGGTGGAGCTGGAACGACAGCATGTGGCATTATCAATGCTCGACCGACCGTGATCATTCCGTTCTTCGGAGAGTACGTTTGACCCTGGTTGACTTGTTTGCATACTGAACGATTACAGTCAACCATTCTGGGGCAAAATGGTAGCACAAAAAGGAGCAGGTCCTCCTCCAATCCCTCGCCGACGTCTCACAACCGAGAAGCTTTCCCAAGCGATCCAATACTGCGCCAGTCCGATTGCGAAGGAGGCTGCAGCAAAGCTTGCGGACGAAATGCGACTTGAGCTTGGAGTCAAGGCGGCTGTTCAGTCATTCCACCGCCACCTGCCGAAGGATGTCATGAGCTGTGATTTAATATCAGATCTACCTGCTACCTGGATTTACAAAAAATCCAAAAGAAGTATCAAGATTTCAGGAGCAGCAGCAGAGATTTTGATCCAATCCCGGAGAATCCAAGCGGAAGACCTTCAACTCTACAAATCCAAACCAATCATCATCGAGAATCGCCGTTGGGATTTCATCACAAGTTCTCTTTCTGTCTCCATGGGTGTATCGTATGACATCCTTGCGTCTCTGAGCGGTTTCTGGAAAAACCCACAGGAGCTTCGAAAGCGAAAAGAAAAGGAACAAGCTCTGACTCGTGAGACATCCCTGACATCGCCAAGCTTTGTGAGTGAAGAAGATGGTAGAGGCAGCTCAAGCAAGGATGTTGCGAAGATGGTCGGAGCATCTGCGATGAGCATACCTCACTTTACCGCCGCTGCCGTCAAAGGTTTCGTCGTCGATCTTCCTTATGCCATGGCCGAAGGATTCAGGAATACCCCGAGGATTTACGGCGAAAAGGTAGCCGATCATGGTCCTGTCACGGATTGGAAGAGTGGTGCTGTTGTCGCAAGCACTTCCTTCGCCCGTCAAATGGCCGAAGGTTTGACGGATCTTCTCGTTCAACCAGTGAAGGGAGCAGCCAAAGATGGTATTGTTGGCTTCGGAGCAGGTCTTGGTAAAGGCGCATTGCAAACTGTCACGAAACCCGCCGCAGGTATGTTGATCACATCGATGTTGATTTTGAGCTCACTCTTCAATAGCCGCCATGGGCCTCGTTGGATACACTGGTCAGGGTGTTTACAAATCGATTTACTCCCTTGTTCATTCAAAAACCAAGAGATCGGTTGCATCGGCTCGACGGGTGCAGGACAAGTATTTCATTCGAGCAAATGGTGCTGAGATTGATGTTCGTGCCGTGGTGGATGAATTTGACCGATTTTCCTCCAGCGGCAAGTCTGAGAGCTCGAGCTTACGACCAACGACGACGCGAACAACGCTTTCGAGGACGAGCACAAGTTTGTCGATCCGAACGCAATCAGCCACAGCCGACGAGGTCATTCCTACTTATCAGGAAGCTCGTGAGTCAGCCGAGGAACATTTGTCCGATTCTCCGTCAACATATGTCAACCAAGAACAGCGACCCGACGTAAGTTGAAGGAACATGGCTGAAAATTCCTGGAAATCCTGGTTGAGGCCTGACTCAGGGTGGACCAACGCTGCAGACTTTGTACAAGAGAAATATCTCGGCTGTACAAGCTTTTGCGCTCGAAGATAACCGTATAAGATTGAAGCTAAGAATCGGAAACGTTGACCGCCAAAGCCCTCGATTTCAATTTTATAAGAAGCAAACAGAACGAAAGCTTGCACACCTGAATTGTGAGCTTGCCTAGCAAAATGTCGAAAGTGTATCTTCGGGCAGATCTATCAATTAGGCTGCATGATGATGGGGAAAGGAGGATGAGCGGTAGAAATCGTCATGGGAATGCGTTTGACCCCGAAAAAGTCAAGGAGGAGAGGGTATACTGGCCGGGCGCAACCAAGCAACCCCAAAGGAGCAAATTATCAGCCGAGAGATCGTCAAGCCCGTCAGCGAGTATTTCTTTGTGTTGGCAGGTACTCAACCTGTCCTTGCAGACAAGGCGAGACGAGCTGAACGAGGTACAACCAGTCTGCGGATCTTTTGAGTGCGGCACCGCTTCCAATCTTCGAGGTCCGAAATGATGGGCGACGACAGTGACGGGTTTCTTATTCCCTGTCGCGACGCCGAGAGCTTTTACCGCTTGATCCCTAACTTTTCCGCTTTGGGATACACTGTTGGGCTGAGAAACGACTTCCTTGAAGCCCCAGGGTTTCCTTCGTAGAAATTTTCGATCATTTCTGCCCTCGCCAAGCGGTCTACGACGATCAGGTTCAGATCGTGCCAACGAGGATATTTTTGGGCCGATGGAGTCAGAAAGACTTGGGGGTGCATGAAGAATACAACAAAGCGTACGAGGCGCCGTCTGGTATCTTTATATCTCGTTGAACTCGCTTCCCCCTCAAGGAAAACTGTTACATCTTGATACTCCCCTATAGCTTGAGTGGCTCAAGCTCATTGTCTGCTTGACGGTACTGCTCTTGCATCCTCATTCGGACACATTTGCCACAGACAACTTCGACCTCTGCTAGCATCTTGCTCCCAATATTATTAATGAAGTCCTCGTTGCATTTCAAGATTTCCTTCTGGTATGTTTTGATGCCAACAACAACCCCCGCCTATAGCTGATAAATTTAACCTGTTTGGCCATCGACTATCTGCTCGCGAGGCTTTTCACAGTATATTCTCGCATCCTCAGGAAGCGGACCTTGTTCAGACAACCCCGGCCACGTCCCGCTTCGCTCCTTGGCGAGCTTCCATTCCACCAGTTCGGTGATGGTGGCGCGATCCCACATGCCTTCTCGCTCGTGACATTCGTACAGCAACTTGTTAGCCTCGCGCCGGATGCCCAAGTCCAACCACTTGAGACAGATGTAGAATAGCGGTGCTAGCATGCCGGGACCGAGTGGTAGTATGAAGAGTCTTTTTCGTCGACGGCTGCCTTTTATGATCTGCCAAGCGAGGTACGTCGTTTGTGCAAATTCGGCGTTGAAGCTGTCGAAGATCATGGGTGATGTGGCAAAGAGAGTTGCCAGCATGTTTGTGACGATGAGGTATTGAAGTTCCAGTTCGAGTAGAGAGACCCTATTCTTGTTGTTCATGCTGTCGGTCATGGTTTGACCTATGTGGTAGTATTCAGCTCGCCAGTGCTTCAATCCATCAAGCTGCACCTGGCACATTGTCTCGAGCGACAATTCGTCTGGATACGGGCGTTCCTTCAGGCATCCATGGATAAATCCCAGCTGTTCTATCTCTCCTCCAGAACTGATGTTGGGAGTCATGATTCATTAGGGCTGTGCTAAATTGCCACATCGTGTCACTGTCGACAAGAGTAGAGCCACCCCAGAAGCCTAAAGTCACATGAAGAGATGAGTCTTGCAAGAAGAAAAGTCTTAAAAAACGCACCACTGCTGCGCTGTCCCCACGCATTGAACATCGACAACATTGGAGATTTGACGAGAACCCAATTTCCTCCAGTCCGAGAAGGACTCTTTCGAAAACCCATTGTGTGCAAACAGCTGTCGAGCATGTATGCTATCCTCTCGCACAACACGAAGAGGAAGGATATAATGTGCAGCGATAGGTGATGTGCTCAAAATCTCTTCGTCGTCGGCTTGTTCTCGTTGAGTCGAGTGAGGTAATGGTAGTGTCATCGCAGCAAGGGCAATTCCTTGTTCACTAGGCAAGGCGTGCAAGAGCAGTGCGCCAAGGGTGTGCCAATTCTTTCCTAGTTTCTTTCTCAATCCAGTCCAAGGCTCATTCTTTGAGTCGAGTATGAAGAAATAGCTGTAAGGAGTATTTGCTACGGAAAATCTGCATATGTGGTCTTTTCCTAGTGGTACCTTGGATAAATCCATCAAAACTGCTTCTAGACCACTGAAAAGCAGACCATTTTCCGTAGGCTCAGCCTCTATATCTGGACCTATCCGTAGAGGATGTCTGATGAAACTTTGGTTTGTCTCTGGGTTTAGTAGATCGCTGGGTGCCCAGTGGAAGCCTGAATTTTGCAATCGAGGGCCATACGCAAAGAGAATGGAGACTGGAATACGAATTTGGCATGTCCAGAATGTTTGCATCTTCAATTCATTTGGAGCATTGAGGACCTTACTGAGGTCTGAGCCAAGCATTACTGAACAGCAGATCGTTGCGTCAAGAGCCCTGGACGATGTACGATGGCGAAGACCCTGCCAAACAATTTGCATAGAACAGCTCTTGCCTTCATCATCTGTGCTTTGGATTCTGGAAACGCTGTTCACGCCAGTGTTTGCAAGCTCCAGAAGGCGGAACGACTGTGCCTTTCCAGGCTCATCTCTATGCTTGAGGATTGACATATTCACAGCGTGGTCCAATTGCCCATGGCTGAGCGTGGAATCAGCGAATTGGAACAGCAACTCTCTTGCTAGCGCCGCTTCATGCATCAGCCATAACCTTGTGTTCCATTTGCTGCATAGAATTCGAATCAAAACTTCGTCGATCGTTGATGGTAAATCTTTTGTCAAAAGATCGTCCGACAGAACGAGAACGTGACTTGCCGAAGAGTACACTTTGGCCATCCTTAGCACTGCGATATTTCTTAGAGGCTCCTCGATCGGAACACAAAGGGTATCAATCCAGAATAGGCCTTTGCTGTTTGATGTTGCAGCTTTAACATACGCCTGAATCGATTGAAGCTGACATGCTGGAAGAGCATTTGAAGTTGGATTGCCTCGTCCATCGCTCCAAGGATGGGAGATTGCGATGTAGCTAGTGCCGTATGTATAACTCTCCACCAAGATTGTGTCTCCTTCAAGGGACACAATAGGAAATCCTCCTTCCTCGAAGGCATTTCGTATCTCCACATTTGAAATAATCAAGTGTTTGCAAGCACATGAGGCATTCTGTTGATGATCGCACCCAGGCCTGCGACAAACACAATATGCTTCCACATGACGAGTGGAATAGGATGCTTTCTCAATATTGGATGCAATGCACAGGCTAGCATCACAGCGACCATGGTCCTGCGGCAGTGTCAGAGCAGGTGTCAAACTCGTGTAGTATAGACCGGCAACTCTCATGCTTTGTCCAATCCGTGCTGTCATGTTGGGACACCACTGTCGGCGGTCATGTAACTTTTCGCCGAAATAGGCCCATCGAATATGTGGAGGATGTAGTGGTTCTAGTATTGAGTGACCATCCACACATGTAAAGACGCGTAAGCATGAGTCGATATCTTCAATCAGAGCCGCCAGTGACAGATATACAATAGTCGGCGTGGCTGAGAACTTTTGATATGTAGTGGAGTGCACAATATTGCTGATGAGCAGGCCTGCTTCATGAAGATTTGGAAGAATCTCGACTGAATCAGTAGGACTTTGCCGCCATCGATCCGAAGTTTGGAAAAATTCGCTCCAGAGACGACGCAATGTCACGTACTTGGTGTTCGCACCGGACTCTGAGCTTTCCGAATAAGTCAACTCTAATCGCATTATGGGTCTTTTCAGAAGCTGATGAAAGAGACCAAATAGGATCCAGGTCTGGATGAAAGATGCCGCGAAAGCATATCGACGAGCCTTCTTTGCGTTTTGATTGAAAGATGCAACAAACGCTTTCAGAGAATTCTTAGAAACCTCTGCGTCACTGGTGACTGGATTAAGGAGAGCATTCTGCCATGTCTTTTCATACTCGTCCCAATCATCACGAGCGCCATCAATGTTACCCTCCCGCAGTGCCTTGATGTTCCAGCCTCGTCGATGATCGTAGCCAGCAAAGCCCAAATTGTCGTAGCGTGGGTGACCTCCAAGGAAGGGTGTAGCCTGATGAGAAACGCCGTCTGGGATTGGCAGGAAATCCATTGGTTGGGAATTGATGAGAAGAGACTATGATCTTTGAGAGAATCCACGCTCTTGATTTTTCAAGATGGTGTACTTTATGATATGTTGGAGGGCAATGCAAGGGTCCTTTCTTGGAAGCTCGAAGCTTGGCACGTAAAGATACTGCTCGGAGCGGGGGATCGAATCACCATAGGCGTATCGATATTGAAACGACTTACCTTACCTCTCACCTTTGGACTCGCATCTTCATCCTTAACTTGCTCTATCGCGTGCACACCGTGGGATCCCTCTTTGAAGCGTTACTGTGCAGTTATGAGCTTCGGTGTACGAGTATTTGGGACGCTTTCAGAGTATCAGGTATGTACACGCGGCACTTCCTATAAATGAACAACTGCCGGGTAGATGTCGACGTCGCCATGCCCGCCTGGGGAAGTTTCGGTGCCTATCTAGCCGCCTCTTGTGTCGGTCGTGCGGGGATTCCGCTAAATGCCCGGCCGAGAGACTGGCTCTTACTAGAAACCGGAGGTCCCCAAACATCAAGAAAATTTTTATACTGGATAGGAAAGCTCGTCCCTGGGTATAGGAAAAAATAATGGCACCGATCAAGGATATTGAATACTTTCGCGTTCCTCCGCGCTGGATATTTGTCAAGATCACTGATGCAGATGGGAAGACAGGCTGGGGCGAAGCGTCCTTGGAGGGTAACTCAGAAGCTGTAGAGGGCTGTTTGGATGCATTCAGGGAACGATTTGAGGGGATGGAAGCCAAGTATGTGTGTCCTCTTTATTGTTGTTCTTGTGCGGGCTGACAATACACGCGCAGTGAGATTGAAAATATATGGCAGCATGCGTACCGAGGAAGTTTCTATCGAGGTGGACCCGTCATTATGAGCGCTCTGGCGGGCATTGATATCGCGCTGTGGGATTTGAAGGGTGAGTAGTGCATGCAAATCCTCGAGCAGAGCGGATGGAGCCTATTGATTCATGGTGTAGCGCGTAGATTGAATGTGCCCATCTATGAGCTCCTAGGAGGAAAAGTCCGCTCGAAAATTAAGGTCTATACCTGGGTCCGAGGCAAGAATGCTGAAGCTTGCGCAAAACATGCGTAAGTGTACTCAACCCTCAAGATTGGTCCCTCGCTAACGTCTCGTCGTTCAGCGTGGAAAGAAAGGAGCAAGGGTTCACAGCGGTCAAAATGACGGCTACCGAAGATCTCGGCTGGGTAGATTCTCCCGCGGCGTTGGACGATGCGGTGGAGCGATTGAAAGCGGTCAAGGGGACAGGTATCGAATGTGGACTGGATTTCCACGGCCGGGTCCACAAACCCATGGTGAAGCTGTTGGCGCGTAAGCTGGAGCCTCACGAACCACTGTTCATCGAAGAGCCGCTATTGTCAGATCATCCGGAAGGGTTTCGGTCTTTCGACACCACGATCCCCGTCGCACTGGGCGAACGACTGCATAGCCGCTGGGCATTCAAGCCGTTCTTGGAGCTGGGCAAGGTTGACATCTTTCAGCCGGATATCAGCCACGCTGGGGGTATCTCGGAGCTTCGTCGTATCGCCACCATGGCCGAGGCCTACGATGTCTCTCTGGCACCGCACTGCCCGCTTGGACCGATCGCCCTCGCGGCAAACTTCCACGTCGATGCCGTGAGCGCCAACTTTTTCATTCAGGAAATGATTCTAGATCCGAACCAAACCCTGTCAGTGGGACAGGGTGATTTGAAGGGCTACACCAAGAATGCCGAGGTATGGACGGTCAAAGATGGTATGATTGACATGATGGAAGGGCCGGGACTGGGCATCGAAGTAGATGAGGAGCGTGTGAGGCACTCTGCGGTCGCTACCAAGTCATGGCGATTCCCTACATTCAAAGGGCCTGGCGGGGAGCTGAGGGAATGGTAAAGCTGGTACAGATCAAAACAGGAATAGGCATGGGACGGTATGAATGAGGACTGCTCCTCGATAAATCTGGCAATGATTGAATAATGAGAATAACGGGCCAAGAAGAGGTAACTTGACGGCCAACCTATCTAGCCTTCTTGGGGACATAACTGATGCTGCCCTATCCTCACCCTGTTTTGCTCTCTTTCGCCTGGTTGGCCGTTTGCGACTTGCTGCCTAGAGATGCCTGAACTCAGACGCCACAAAGTCGTTACCGGAGGAATTGATGAGACCGTGAGGCCTCGTACTCGGATTGAGTGTGCCATGAACGGCCTGCCTTCCTGCGAGCGAAGCCAGGGTACTGTACCATGAAGCATTACGCTGCGATGAGAGATGATGCACAGAGAGCGACGCTTCAGAATTAGGACATATAAAAGGCGAAGATTCCCCTCGATCTAGGTGGGCTTCTCCTACCACAGTTCTCCATTAGGTTCACTTCTACTGGACTCAACCACAACTAAGCCACCTCTAGCAACTCTCATCCAAGTTCGATACCATATTCTAAGCAGCTCAAGGCTTAAATATGGCCATGACCAACCCCGAATCCCATGGGCAGATCTGTTGGCTCGAGGTCCCCGTGGCCTCTGCCACGCGCGCCGCGACCTTCTACTCATCCGTCCTAGGCTGGGAGTGCAATAAGCTAGAGGGTACGCCGTCCCCCGGCAACCAGGCAAAGTCGGTCCACATGTTCAAAAAGGGCTCGTTGAACGGAGCTTTTTTACTCGTGCACGACAAGGAACAAGTGGCCAAAGTGACTGAACTGGCTTCGCCAAAACGACATGCCCCGGTGACGACATTTCACGTCGAGAGCATCGAAGAGACCATCAAAAAGATCGAGGCGGCTGAGGGAAAAGTGCACGTGTGGGTCGACCCTCTCCTCCCTCCGCCTGTCCTATGTCGAGATATTTGTTAAAGGGCTCCGCTGTACTAACGATCGAGCACAGTCCCAAGACCGAGATTGGAGGAGGCATGGGATTCTTTGCCAGATTCATCGACTCCGAAGGCAATCTTCAAGGGATCTGGGCACAAGAATAGAGGCTCTGGGATGCCTCGTCCACCGAATTACCCACACCAGCCCTCTCGTGTCATTTTCGTGCAATGGCGCGATCGAATGGTCGCCAGCAATCGCATGTTTGGAAAGTCCTTGAATGTCCATACGTAGTGCGTTCGTTAGCATGGAATCAAAATGCCTCCGCAAGCTAGAAGGACTGCGCACAAGGTCCCAACATGGACCGGTATCCTTCAGAGCCAAGCTAGCTCGTCTTCTTTATACAGATGTGCACTATCCGTGCTTTATCATCTTCGTCTCTATCTCTTTGGGCAGCTTGCTCATCTTGAGCTGTTTCAACGATGGTAGGTGATGCGCATTCTCACGCGTAGCCCAATTCGCGCCATAACCCTAAGCGTCTCCAATTCCGACTAACCACAATGGCAACATTCACGGTGACATCAGGTTCTAGCTTCGATTGCGTCCGGGACCGTCACAGTAGGAAGTAGTGGAGCGTTCGGAGTGATTTGGTGCACTCCACCTGCCTTTCTAGACAGTGGTAACCAGCAGGACAAGACCAAACTCGTCCTGTCGAAGATTTTCCTCGCCGAAAGTTGATGCCTCAGCAAAACATCCATAGAATTTTGACGCTCAAGTTCTGACATAGTTGATTGCGCATTGGTAAGAGCATCGTCGTTGCCTCGCCTTGCAACGACCCGGAGTACGCCAATCATCTTCTCTTCCGGATGATGCAGAAGCCACACACTCCCGACTCCGTCTTTCTCTACCGCAGACTTGACGGCTGGATACAATGCTCTAAGCACAGAAGCGGCATCATTACCGGTATATCTCCAGCGCTCCCAACGATTGATCTGATGATTCTGCGGCAAGCTGAAATTGTACGCGCCAATCACGTCCCACATCCACTTGGTAATGTCTTTGAATATTGGTCTGGACCAAAATTTGGTCTTAGGCTCGCCGACCTCAAATTCGTTCGTGGTCCAATGGCCGTAGTCGTTGACGGTCTGGCGACTGTCGAAAAGGTATAGCCCACCGATGTACAGGCGACCGTTGACAGCGTCGTATTTGCTGGGCACGTATTTGATCTGCATTCCAGGCCGGGTGTCCATAATTCGGCGCTCGATATCTTGGAGATTGACTACGTCTTGTACCGAAGCCCCTGGGACATCGAGCCAGAACTCAGCGCTCCAAGCTGCCTGAGCTTTGGTTTCACCCAGCTCGTAGCCTTTGACATCTGTCGTGGAAATGGACATGGCTCGGGTAGAATCCATGTCTATGGAAAAAGGAGTATCGATATTAACCTGTGATATGGATAAAAAAGTGCAATTATATGAAGGATGCACATAGTCGGCGTTCGAGTATGTTATATAGCAGCTCTGATGTGTTTCCAACAAGGCCACCTACCTATTATGAAAGACACTTGCGCGTATGCTGACTTATTTCGTAGTTTGCAACGGACACTAATCGCCGACCGTCCGCGAGAATGTCTCCGCGGATATCCTGCGTTCGCATCGATCAATAACGAGAATTCTCGACCTGAATATCCTCGGACGCTTTGCATTGCTTGTATCATCGTATGTGGCGTAGACCGTCGCCGTCCGGCATTCGTAGAAGAATTAGTCAGATTCAGCTGGTCAATAAGGCCTTCTTTTTCAATAAACCACACGAACACGACCGGGGACTTTTCAACCGGGTCATCAACACTCCGTCTTCCCCCGTATAATATTACCTTCAAGATTAACCCGCCGCAGCATTCTTCAACCCTTGCTGCCGTCTCTGCTCGGTTACTGGCGTTCTTAGATACCTAAAGTGATGCGTGAAATATCCAGGCGGATTCAGCAGCAAGGAAACTTCTTTCGAACCAAATGCATCGGTTTGGGAGGCTAAAGATCCTGTAGTGTGGTAAATTGGAGACGGCATTCAGCTCAAGTTTCGATATCCAGTAGGAAGAGATTCGAGAAGGAAAGAGTCAGGCAGGGCGCGACGGCGACAGATATTCGCAGGGTCTTCCTTCCATGGTCTAAGGGCAGTAGGAGGAGAGCCCATTTAATGGCAACTGGAAGCATTTCCATCCCCTAAGTAGATCGACGAGAGGGCGACCGATAGGCTGTGTACCTCTCTTCGATAGATCTGTCATTGAATTGTGGCATGAACAGCTAATTTCAGGGCTTCTTCGGGCGATCTTTCACCCCGCACGCTGGATTTTGGGTTACCTTGGCGCTAAACCCCGCAAGCTGCCGCAGCCAGCTTCTTACATCTGAATAGCATGGCTAAGCCATTTCGGTAGCATAGGCGTGGATAAGCTTGATCACCTACTAGGTAATATTTTGGCCACACGAGATTGAAAGCCGACTTAACTAGGCAAGACTTGAAGTAAATGTTGCCGGCATAGCCAGATTGGAATACCCAGGGCCAAGTGAGACAGTGTGAGCCTATGTCCATCCAAGAGAGCAAGGAACTGGAACCATTGGGGCTTATCTCGACCAAGCTCAAGGTCGAAGTGTCCAGTGAGACGAGCCGCCCGCGTGGGGCGATCCTTTCCCCGAGTTTCGGGGGGCGAAGCCTTTTTAAAATGCGCTACTGCGAGTCAAGAGGGGTTCTTCTCTAGGGATCCCCATGTACAGTAAGCAAAAAATAGAAGCAAGGGGGCTTCTTTGCCGGCAACTAGTTTCGAGACGACAGCACCTGTGTCCCGTGGTCATCTCCAGCGGGTTGATCCTAGCAGCAGGTCACGTTAAGAAGATCTTGCGCAAACAAAGCCCTGCAACAACGGATGATGTCAATCGGTGCGTTGCAACTCAGCCACTGTCGGCGTCTACCCAGCATTTTCCATACCAGGGTTTGGAAATTAAGGGCAGACTCCACGGAACTCGCTTGGCAGCAACTCGCCAATCGTGCACGGGTGCACAAATCGTGGCAAGGTACACCTGGCCTTGAATGGGTATGTGAGTGGAAACGACGCAAATCTGCAGCGCTTGAGCTTTAACTCGTGGTCCCCGACTGATGACTGATAACAGGTATTTAGCTACTCGTGCCATCTGCTTAAAATGGGCCTTTGACATTATGATCATTATCCAGATAATTGCGACAACGAGGAAGTGACCATGATCTACGCATCTCTATTCACCCTAAGCTTGGCGGCTCATGTACTGAGCGTCGCAGCAACCTCAGCAACAGGGGCGTTGAGCTTGAAAGGCCGTTTCTCACTGCCAGCCATACGAGCAGCAGATGCCAAGGGAACTCAGACAGACTCGATTGATGTAGGAGCCAAGTGAGTAGCCGTAGTCAATGTCAACCGTGGTGTGGGAGCTGACACCAATAGCTGGTGGATTCCCGTCTCCATTGGCACGCCACCCCAGTCTTTCCTGTTCCTGGGAGATACTGGGTCGCCAATGACCTCTGTTGGGAGTACTTTGCTACCCAAAGACCAGCAGGGAAGCAATCCTTTGTATAACCCCAACAAGTCCAGCACCGCTTCGCAAGTCCCCAATGAAACATACCAGATCACCTTTGTAGGTGGCGGAGGTTCCAACGGAGTCGTCTTCCAAGACACCCTCACTGTTGGAGACTCTCTCACACTTAAAAATATGTACTTTGGCGCAGCCACCAACCACAAATCCGACGACACTGGTGATTCTGGCCGTTCGGGAAATCTGGGGCTGAATTCGGGCAAAACCCAAGGTCAGATGGCTCCGACCAATGAGCCTTCCTGGCTTGCAACCATCATGCCGCACCTCCAGTGTAAGTTCATCGCCGTGCCTCAGAACAAGAGCTTGTCTTACTGATACATCTTGCAGCCGGTGTGTTCACATTTGATGCGGATCAGTCTGCAGGAACCGGTGTCTGGAACTTTGGCTTCATTGATAAGTCAGCATACACTGGGCCTATTGCTTATGGAGCTGTCGACGGCAATGGTGGCTGGACCACTCAGTTAGTCCACGGCTCAAACAGCATGATCGTGACCGTGGACACTGGTACTTCAGGCTCGCATGTTACTAGAGCAATCGCTCAAGATTACTTTTCCAACATCAAAGGCGCAACTTTCGATTCAACTAAGGGGGTTTGGTCATATCCGTGTTCATCAACGCTAATAGACTTCAAGTTCAAAGTCGGCGGCACGCAAGTGGCGATTCCCGCTGCTGCCTTGGCTGGGGCCTCTAACGGCGGGACTTGTACATCGACTCTCCAGGTCTCCGACGACGATGCCAGCCTGATTATCTGGGGCCGCACTTTCATTCAGGCCATGTTCGTTGTGTTCGATTGGGACAACAGCCGCGTCGGCTTTGCCAACAAATGATTAATCCAAACCCTTGGGATGCAAATGAGAGTCGCAAATAGATTCAGAGCTTCATATTTGTGTACCTAAATACCATATTTCTACCAGCGCCTAAACTACGCCTTATCCGGGCACTTTAATTCTAGCCTAGTCATCCCGTACTATCTTAGGTGTTTTTTGGCTTCTCCCCTACGGTAGATGCTAGCGTAATTGATCAGTTCATTCCCTGCTTTCGAATGATAAAGATAGATCGCCCCTAACACAGTCTACTCGTAGAGCACGCTCCTTGTACTGCATCCTCCGACTAGTCTAGCATTAACTTTCTTCGTATCGTGAAAAGGACGTCATCTACACTGACGAGATAAGCAGTAGCGTCTTAGCGAAGGGTGTTCAATGAAAGACTGTTTGTTGTGATTGCGCTGATTTCAATAGCGTCGTAGCGTCCAAACTCGCACTATCATCGTTTCTCTTGTAAGATGGCCAATTTCCTAGAGTTCTCGCATCCATAATCTCATACCACATCTTCTCTCACAGGATATAAGTGAATTCAAGAGCCTGATCTCCCTCCTTGCCGTTGGTAGTGGCTCCTTCAGCAAGCATTTTCGCCTTCTTGATATTCCTTTTTCGCAACAAGAGCCAGCACGAAAAGTACAAGATTCCCGCCACGATTGTGAGACCCGCCGAGATGGCATTACCAGGCACATAGCGTGGCCCTTGCTGGGTTGGATACAGCTGTCCAGAGACAAGGTTCGACACATTGGCCAGGCTGTAAGCAAATGGTTGGCCAATAGCACGCTTCGTATCGGGAGCCAAGTTTGTTGTGATCCAGGTTACAGCCAAGGTCGAGATTGGATAGAGTCCTACCACGAGAACAAACATCCCGGCGTAGCCAACATTGGCGTTCTTGGAAAATACGCACATGAGGTACCCAGCAGCCACTGGCGCACAACATGAAACGATAAACAGTCCACGCTTCTTAAGCTTGTCGGAGTAGTAAACTTGGATTGAGAGGGAAATAGCACCAAGGACATAGACTGGAATTGTCATGTAGTTGACCTTAAGTGATGCGAATCTGCTGATAGTCAGTGGGTGATCAGGTCACAAAGTATGCGCATGGACTTACCCGAGGCCATAAATAATTGTAGGGAGAAATACGCCGAACCCGTTGATTGCGACCGACGAAGTAAAGAAAGCGATGCCCAGCATCCAAACAAAGGGATCCAGAAGAGCGATCTTGATCCACTTCCGCTCGAAAGTTTCCTCACCACGAATATAGTAGTCGCGCTCCTTCTTGAGACGCATAGTCTCTTTCTCCTCCTCATTGAGGAACCATGCTTTCTCGACCTCACCTGGAAGGAAAAACAGACCGATGCCACAGACGACGACCGTGATGCCGAATTCAATGATGAAAAGCCACCTCCATGCGGCAAAACCGTGTCTGTTGCCCATTCTTTGAACCGCATATGCAAATAAGCCACCGAATGCTCCAGAGATACATTGGGCAATGTTGGTTGTCATAATTCTCTTGCCGGCGAGCTCGCGAGGATAGATGGTCGAGAACAAGAAGGCGAAAGCCTGAGCAAGGCCAGCTTCGGCAGCGTTGAGCAGCATTCGGCACGCAATCGTCTGGTGGTAGTTTTGAACGAAGGCGGTACCGAGTGTGCAGAGACTCCACAAAACAAACGCTGTGCCGATAGCCTTCTTGGCGCCCCATCTACGGGTAGCCAGCACCCATGGAACTTCGAAAACAACTGTACAGACGCTAGACAGTGTCTGGATATTGCCGAATTGGCCACCCTTGAGGCCAATGTCTTCGTCAAAACCAAAGACGCGAGCATTCCCGAGCTGCAAAATTGTCAGGAAAAGATCAGGACAAGCCATGAAGCTGCTTACATTGTTGCGGTCCAACGTGGACAAAACAAGATAGATTACGGAAACTGGAACCACATAGATATCGAACTTCCGCCGGACGGCTGCCTCACGGGCAGGATCAATGTAGATGGATGTAGTGGTGCCCTCCCCGTGGTCTTCGAAAGTTTCGTGATTAATCACAGTCTCTTTGGTCATCTTCTCCATTTTGATGTTTTGTTCCAAGCAAGACGCTGTGGAAAGCCTGTTGAGAAGAGGAAAGATTTGTTGAGTAAAGTCGACTGTCAATAGGAGATCTTGAACGTGCCGAGTGAGGTGCCGCAACTAAATAGCTCCTCGCTCTCCATGATCGCCAGAAACTACAACACCAACGTCGCTGAAATCTATACGTAGCAATTAGGATGTGAAGCAAAGCCATCACCTAGAAACAACAGAGACGTGCTATCGTGGCCGACAGGAAGGTTCAGATAAACCAATCAGGGTTCGAATTGTCCTTATCAGCGGGGCGCTATCGGAGTCTTCGGGATATCCCTATATCACAACCTCAAACCCTCTGCACAAATTCATGCACCTGGTAAAACAATCTTTCGTATCTACAGCCGAGGAGCATTGCTTGAATACCTTGTACACGATGGCACTCGCTGTAGAGAGGGCTCGGGGTGGAGTCCGCGCTTGTCAGAGGTGAGTGGGCGTTATCTGCTACGATTAGGACGGCGCAGAACGCTTAGCTGAATATCATCTTTATGCAGGTGCCGTCAACGGAAGCAGAAAGTAATGGCCGGAACCTCACTGTACGGACGGATCGGATATTGACGTGTCCCTCTGATAGTGCGACCAGCGATATCCACAGTGCTCCAATTGCGAAAACGCCAATACACCGTGCCTCACATACCACCCTGGGAAGCAAGCTAGTGTGAGTGCCGAGCGATCAAACAGTCCGAGTTTCCGAATCAGCTGACACTGTCCAAGATTCCTCGCGACTATGTGGCCGACTTGGAAAATCAGATAGCAGAGCTCTCTAAAGAAGTCCAAGATCTACGACAGCGCGGGAAAGAGCAGCACAGAGTAGGGGGGCACGAGCCATCGACTGCAACAGTCTCAATTTCGGACTACAACGCGAATTTTCTCCCATCAGAAGAGCATTCGGTCTCGGAGGAAAGGTCTCCCATCTTGCAAAGCTTGGAAAAGAGTGTCAAAAACGTTGTCGTTCAGCCTTCTCATCAGTCGCGGTACCTGGGACAAAGCAGTGGCATTTCCTTTGCCAAAATGGTTATGGCAGCTGTCCATCTCGACAAAAGCTCACCTCTGGGCATACCTCAACAGCCAATATTTACAGAAACGGCCATTCCTACCATATCCAAGGCGTCGTTGCCGCCACGCCATGTCGCAAACCACTTGATTGACGTATATTTTCAGTATCGTACACCTCACCTGCCGATTTTGGAACGGTCGCAAGTGACCAGGGCCATTGACAGCGCTTATTCTTCAATTGAAATTGACCGAGTTTCCGCAACTGTGCCTGAAATGGACATGTTTCTCGCATATATGGTGTTTGCCATAGCCCTTGTTGATGTGCCTCACACGTCTGGCACTCGGTCCAGTCAGAGCGATGGCTGCTTTCAATCGGCTCTTGTCTGGGTTGAAAACATCCTGACGTATTCCAAGAGCGACATGGAGTCCCTTCGCATCGTGCTGTTACTGGCCCAATTTGTAGCTCTGTCTCCAGCCCAAGGAAGTCTTTGGCATTTGACAGGCTTCGCTCTTCGTCTCTGCGTCGAGCTTGGTCTTCATTGGGAATCCGAGCTGCAATGTCTCAACATGGATCCCAGCATACTGGAAGACAGAAGGCGACTCTGGCACAGCACCTATCATTTCGATCGCCTGCTATGTATCACTCTTGGTCGCCCCTTTGGCATTGTTGATGAGAGCGTGCGCGTACAGCTTCCTAATCCATGGACAGTATTCCGGCAGGGCGTGAGCAATTCGCTTCACGATTACGACATCCATATGCAACGGGCGCATAATCATCTCTTCAACCTAGCCAAAATCGAATCAGAGATTAGGCATGTGCAGAATAGTCAAAGTCATGATCAAAGACTTGCTTCTCCGCGCCCCAACTGGGCGCTGTGGCTACGGGACGTCCAACCTCGTCTGCAAGAGTGGTTCGCCGCGATCCCCGACCGTAGCAAAGCCCACCCAGCATCTATATTTGCATCAGAGGCATACTGGAACGTCATTTACAACAATGCGGTCCTTCTACTTTATCGTCCACATTTGCATACGATGTACCAGTCCACAGAAGATTTGGCAATTTCATTCGAGGCCTCTTCTGTACTCATTGCAGGTCTCAAGGTTCTGCAACGTGAAGGTAGATGTGAGATGTTGTGGAAATCTGTACACCAACTCTTCATGGCTGGACTTGGAATTATTTACGGCCTCTGGCGCTCCAAAGAGATTCGAGATCGAACACCTGTCAATCAGAGCATTTCAATCCTTCAGTCCTGCGCAACGACTCTATCAGCCATGTCAGAAACATTTAGAGGAGCAGCAGGATGCCGGGACACGTTCGAGTCTCTCTCGTCCGCGACAATCGACTGGCTGATTGCCAAAGACATTGAAGAGGTACCCAACAATCGGATTGAATTTGAGAGTCACGTGAAAGAGCTCATGAGGCAGCTGAAAACCTCACATTCAGGCGTCGCGAAGCGGCTAGATTCTGAGCCTGAAGATTTCTTAGCCATCTTGTCATCAGAGAGTTTTGACCTTAGTGAGGTTCTAAGCACCGCTGCGCAGTGGCCTGACTACAGGGATTTGGAGCTCGCCGCAGTATAACGGTATGTTGTAGTATGTCCGTCGCGGCGCGTAGCCTTTTTGTGGCTACCGGGTGGCACCCATGACCTCGCGGAAAATTTGAAAAAGAGCCGCGTCTGGAGCTTGACGGTGTTGTGAACCCTGTTCCAATTCGGACTGTTGATCTGGGTTGTTACTTGGATTGAATGAAAAGTGGATCTTATCACATACAATCAAGTCGAATGACGAGCCTTTTTGCCTCGAAACCTTTTTTTTGGACCGAGTCGCAGTTCCGCTATCGAACTCTAAGGGATACTTCACTTCGCCGATAGCTGTAGATTCAAGGCTAAACAAGGGTGCAAGCTTCCTGGAACAGTGGTTGAAAGGAATTCTCCTCAATAATTGCCAAAATTTGGTTGCGACCTGAACAATAGGCAAAAAGTCATCTTGCAGCTTATACGTCGCATAGAAGGAGAAGGTTACTTCCGCCCCCAGCTACCTCCTTTGCTTAATGGACTGTGGCTAAAACTTGTGCCTCTCTAGCTGGCCTGTCATCGACTATGCTCTCATAGGCTAGAGGCTCTTTCACAAACTTTGCATCGGTAAGTCCCTGCTGCCACCTTTCAAACGACTTCTCTGGTATGGTCGCTCTCGTCCACATTCCATGCTTCCTGAAATTATTGACCACCTCGACGGCCACATCCACCGGTATCTTGGGAAACATTTCGGCCAGCTCTTCTTTGTACTCATTCGCATCCCGTTCCAATACCCAATCAATTCCCATATTCAGCGCGACGCAAAATCTCTTCTGCTTTTCTAGGAGCTCTGGTGTGATCGTCGCTGCCTCCCTGTAATAAACACTCCATGGGACCTCTCCTTGCGTTACCATCTCCATGGCGATCGACATATTCAGGTTTGTAGCCGTCATCGTCTGCGCAGACAGGTTATCAGTGACGAAAAAATCACCCATCCCGCCTTGAAACAATGTACCAAGCATCAGACCGTCGAGGTCTTGTACAAAGTGTACATCGCGGGGATCAATTCCGTTCTCGCGTAGCAACATCTTGAACCACAAACCGACACTCGCACCACCGATCGACTTCATCAGTACAGTTTTGCCGACAACGTCTTTCAAACTAAACAAGTTCTCACAATTCTTCCGACGAAGCAGTGCCAACGGGCAACGGTTCGCAATCTGCGCGAATACGGTGTAGTCCTGTGGAACACGGCCCCGATACATGGATGGGACCCAAATGCCGCCCAATGCCATGTCAGCGGAGCCATCAGCGAGGGCGTTGAGCACGCCATCCCAAGGATTAGGAATTGTAGTAACAACATTGAGGTCTTGAGTTGCGAAGAAACCGTGTCGCTGCGCAATGTATTGGGGAAGGTAGTTGATATTCAACCCTGTTGCTGCAAGATTGAAAGTCTGCATCGCTGCGGTATTCCGATGCTGTGAATTAACTGAATCGAATACTAGGAGAATACGTTGTTGCAGGTCGGTAGACTGAGCTACGTTGGACGTGATCTGTCTTTGACGCAGCAATTCTTCGTTTTCTACATTGTGGTGCGGAGTGTGTATATGAGGCCCGGCTTGAAAAGTCGTGGTGGACGGCCAGACTAGGGCATGGCCGCTAATAGCACTAGAGTCGTCAGATCGGCAGCTATCTTTTCGCAATATTCCGCGACCACGAAATTTGCAACGGATAAGATCTCAAACCTTCATTCCATGGGCGCGGACTTGGCATTGCCACTGTCTTATCCCATCGCAAAATCCCGATAACATTCGGCTTACAGTGTTGATTTAGGGCGAGGTCGGAGATCCCCGAAAAATTCTTTGGGAGGGCTCTCGCTTCTCGCAGATTCCCTAACAAGTATAAGTCCCCGCATCGAGATTTGCACCACCCTAACTCTATTATGATCTAGAACGACGGTTATTCCACATACTAATAGGGTCTTGGCGTTTAGGGCTGACTTTCATTCCAGGAACTTTCATTCCACACCTAAATCTCCCGCCAGCTCCTATCTCGCTGTATCATCCCCCGATCATCGATTTTCATTAGTTTTTCATTTGTAGTTTACTCCTAATGCCCAATAGTTCATCTAAGCTAAATTTCGATTCATTAGATCTCGAATGTAGATCTATAGTGGGAGAAGCCTAGTCTTTAGGTACTAACATTATAGTACCACCTAGCTCGACTATACTCGTTATATAGTTACGGACACTACCGCAGTATAGCGTTATTCTTTATACTAAGCATTAGATATACTTTATACTCGGTATTTATCTCTAACTTTACGTACGACGATAGTATACACTTAAAGGCTAACGCGCTAAAGACGTTTAGAGCTAGATTTAAGCTTAAGGCGTAGCGGCTACCGTAACTTAACTCGCTAACTATATACTAATAATCTATAGATTACGATACTATCCCGGTTTTACTTATATATCTATTATATTATACTACTATCTTTCTACTAGTAAGGAAGTTATTTAACGGCACTATAGTTAATAGTACGGTAAAGATACCTAGCGTAAGTAGAAAGAGCGGGTAATATATCGTCTAGTTATACTCTAGTATCTTTTTACTAAACCTCGAGCGAGTAATTACTAGATTATCTAAGGTAACTAAGGGACCGATATTTACTCTCTAGCTACGGAGGTGACTTCTAGTACTTTTAGTACACTACTAATAGTACGGGATCTCTTAACTTCTTAGACCTTATCTTTTATTTACGGTCGTAACGCTCGCTATAGCTATAGTCACCCCCGTTTCACTCCCTGTTATATAGCCGATACGCTATCCGCGGATCTTATATACGCTATAAAATAGGATAGAGATCGCTACCGTTAGCTCGGAGAACCTAACTACGTCTTAGAAATCTCGCCGTAGCTACGGAAGAGCCAGTTTTATCTTTATTTAGCGGTATTAAAGGCTAATTTAGTGGCTACGTCGTATATTACCCCGCGATCTAATAATAATAACCCTCGCTTATTTAAGCTAATATAGTCGATCGAGCGTATACTACACTAGGTATACGAGCTAGTGTCGAAGTTACTCCCCGTTAATACGAAGATTTTAAATATATTCTAGGCCGGTACTACTAGCTAGGATTCGTTCTAGCGGCTATAGAACTAGATATCGTTTCAGCACTATATAGACGTATTTTAATATTTAATTTACTACTACGTACGAGTATAGAAGAGTTACTTCGACTAGAAGATATTTCTTATAATCGACGATTAAAAGAATACGTTAACTCCCGTACTAGACATTAGTTAGTAGCTTACTTAACTTTATAACCCTACTATCTACGCGTCGACTACGAATATAAACGAAGAGAATCTTAGAGGTAAATTCGGGTTAGGTTTAGACCTTATATATAGA